>JAJJWW010018411.1:0-49996 GCA_023531295.1 Papaver armeniacum
ATTAGTTAATAGCATATTAATTATATCTAGGTGAAGAACTAAATACCAGTATAACATGAATTAACCCGTGATAAAAGTTGATAGAAGTGAAATCTCAGCATGTCAACAATTGCCAATATTCCAATTACTAAACTTTATTACAGATGTACTCCCTCTGTTCCTAAATAATAGGCTAGTTTCTATGAATAGATGTTTCAAAAAAATAGGCTGGTTTCCAAATTGGGAAAGTCAAATGTTACTTTAGTTTTCAGGGACTACTTTTCTCTTAACTTCTTTTGATGACAAGTGTCATGTGGACCATTTCACTTTACTTCTTTTGTTGACAAGTGTCATGGGACCATTTCACTCCACTTCTTTTATTGACAAGTGTCATGAGGACCACTTTCAATGATTAGTTCTCTTAATTTCCTTAATTTTCTCTAAAAACAAAACCAACATATTAATTAGGAACGGAGGGAGTACGAAACAAGAGTTAACTCAAGGTCTTGTGTGTACTTCTCATACTCGTACTCGTACACAGTCAACCGTTTTACTTATGCCATGTGTGGTTAGCTAGATTAACATAAATATTTGTCACTAGATTAACATAAATATTTGCAATATGTGACATAAATATTTGTCACATTGAACATGATATTTCCAATGTGACATATATCACTACAAGAAAATTAATATATTGCAGCACCCAATGGTTATGGCATAAACCCCTACTAGTGTCGCGATAACCTATATAGCAAGAAGTTTATTGTTGCACCCAATCTTTATTGCTGTAGCAAGAGATTATACTTTTTTGCCACACTCTTTTCATATTGTTGCTACAGATGTGTGGCAAAAATTTCATTTTTGACGAAGAATTATACCTTTTAGTCATAAAATTGAAAAGTACTGTGACTAGAAATTTGCTTTTGCAACACCTATATTGAAAGTGTGGCAATATATGGTGTAGCAATAGCTAGATTTTCTTGTAGTGAATAGGCCAAACGGCAAAGATGAAAGCATGATAGATAAACATATGATGGATTAAGGCTAAGTGCTATGGTGTGCTAATCTAGCACCTAGATTAACAGTCCACGTCAGCTAGGACTACCTCTTAAGTTTTATGGGAGTGCTAATTTAGCAGTCCACGTCAGTTGGGACCACTGCCTAACGTTGTTTGGTTCAGCGTTTTAAATCTCAGCCGTCAGATCAATAAATAAATCTTCCGACGCTGAACCATTCAGCGAAAAGGTGATTTTTGTAGCGTTGAACCATTCAGCGCAATTATCTCGCTGCTAGTTCATGTGCGAGCAAATGCTAGGAGAGAGAACTAATGTTAACAAATAGACAACATTTTTTTTGAACCGCAACACTTTTCTACTAATCTAGCAGCTCAATCTAGCCCATATGACTTAACCTAAATGAAGCAGCTTTATTAGTTAATTACGAGGATTTAACTTTTCAACCATCTTATTAGTCGGCAAACGTTGAGAGTCATTAAGACAGGTAGGTACATGCAGTTAACAATTAGATCATGTGGTAAAGGCCGTTTACAACTACTCCCTCTGTACCTATATTATATAGGCGGAATTTCCATTTTTTCTTGTACCACTATATAGGCGGAGTCCAAATTTTAAAACGGTTTTTTACTTATACTACCCCTATTTATTTGCTTGGGAATCATCACAATTGAGTATATGTCTCTAACATTGGGAATATAATTAAGGGTAAAACAGGAAAAAACATATAAATGTATAAAATCAATAAAAATTTCTTAATCTAAGAGAATTGGTCCCTCTGCCTATATATGTGGTAGGGAGTAGCTAATAGTAGAATGGTTCAGGCAAGAGAAGGTTTCATTCATTAACAATTAGAGAGACTCAGTCACACAGTATATACTCGATAGAGTTTACAGACTAGTCATACTTTGTGATCAGCTAGGACCAAACACTAAAGGACACGTAAACATAGACAATAGAAAAGCATAACGGCCTTAGGGGCATGTTTGGTTACTACCCTCCCGCAAGCTGAAGAGGGGATAAAACTCGAAGCTTGTGCTTTAAAAAGTCGAAACGAGGAGTTGCATGACCCTTAGTGAAAATATCTGCGGCTTGATGCAGAGAAGAAATGTAAATGACCTGGAGATGCTTGGACTGAACCAGTTCACGTACAAAGTGATAACCAATAGCCATGTGCTTCATCCGACTATGGAACACAGGATTATAAGCTAAAGCAATTGCACTCTTGTTGTCACATGCAATGGATGGAGGATCAGGAAGAAACACATGAAGATCTTTTAGTACCTGACAAATCCATAGCACCTCTGCGGCAGTAGAAGCAAGAGATCGATACTCTGCTTCAGTACTAGATCGAGACACTGTCGGTTGTTTCTTGGATGACCAAGAAATAGGGGTATCACCAAAAAATACACAGTAGCCATTGGTTGATCTCCTATCATCAGGGCACCCTGCCCAATCTGCATCAGTAAAGCCTTGGAGAGCTGTAAAGCCTTTGTTGAAGTGTAAGCCATGTCCTATGGTGCCTTTGACATATCTAAGAACTCTCTTGGTAGCAGTTAGATGAGCTGTAGTAGGAGCATGCATGAACTGGCATATTTGATTCACAGCAAAACTAATCTCTGGTCGGGTCCATGTGAGGTACTGTAAAGAGCCTACAAGAGATTGATAAGCAGTAGCATCTGTCAGTGGGTCACCATCTGTAGCTGAGAGTTTGAAGTTGGCAGGACAAGGAGAGGTGCAAGGTTTCAATCCAACAAGGTTGGTTCTCTGAAGTAAGTCAAGCACATACTTGGATTGAGAAAGAAATAAACCCTTAGAATTCCTCTTCACCTCCAAACCCAAGAAAAAATGTAGGTTACCCAAGTCTTTGACAGGAAATATAGAACTTAAATGCGCAATAATAGAGTTGCAGTGAGCTAGATCATTCCATGTGATGATAATATCATCAACATAGACTAGTATGATGGTCAGTTTAGCACCAAACTTTTGAACAAATAAGGAGGAATCAGCAACAGAAGGCCTGAAGTTTAGAGCAACTAGAACATCAACAAGTTTTTCATACCATGCTCTTGGGGCCTGCTTGAGACCATAAAGAGATTTGTTCAATTTACAAACATAGTCTGGTTTTGATGGGTCTTGATAGCCTGGAGGCTGAGTCATGTACACGCTTCCTTGAGATCTCCATGTGAGAAGGCATTGCTCACATCAAGTTGTTTGATGGGCCAATCAAAATTAACAGCAATGGAGAGAACAAGTCTTATGGTAACAGGTTTAACAACAGGGCTGAAGGTGTCAGTGTAATCAAGTCCCTCAAGTTGGTTGAATCCTTTGGCAACCAATCTGGCTTTATGTCTCTCAATGGTTCCATCAGCATTATGTTTAACTTTGAACACCCACTTACGGCCTATGAGATTTTGTGAGGGATGAGGAGGGACAAGAGTAAAAGTTTATGCATCCATAACTGCTTTATGTTCTGTATCTAGTGCAGTCTTCCAAACTGGAATTTTAACAGCTTGAGAATAACAGGTGGGTGTTGGTGGAGTAAGAGTAGTAATTAGAGCAGTGGGAAGCAAATGTTTGGTGGCAAAGAGAATTTTAGGTCTATAAATGTGATTTTTTGATCTGGTGGTCATGTTATGAGAATTAACAGTATCAGGGAGAGATGGAGAAGTTGGTGTAGGTGGTGTAGAAGTAGAAGATGAAATACCAGATGAAGTACTAGATTGAGTAACAGAGTGAGTAGGGGATAGAGTGTCAGATAAAGTGACAGACATATCAAAAGTGCAGTTAGAGACAGTAGAGTTGACAAGAGTAGAATAAGGAAAAAAAGTTTCATGAAAAATGACATGTCTGGAAACAATAGTTTTACCAGTAGAGGGGTTGAAACATCTGTAACCTTTCTGAGTAGAACTATAACCTAAGAAGATACATGAAGCACTTCTAGGAGCTAGTTTAGTGGATGTATAAGGCCTAAGCCATGGAAAACATAGACAACCAAAGCTTCGAAGGAAAGAATAGTCAGGTATTTTATGAAAGAGTTTTTCAAAGGGAGATAAGAAAGAGATAGACTTAGTAGGAAGTCTATTGATAGTATAATTAGCAGTACTTAGAGCTTCATACCAAAAATAGATAGGAAGAGAGGCTTGAATGAGAAAGGTTCTAGTAACATTCAAGAGATGTCTATGCTTTGATTCAGCAACACCATTTTGTTCTGGTGTGTGTGGGCAAGTAATTTCATGAGAAATACCAAAATCAGAAAGAAAAGATTTTAGTTCATTGTTAACTAATTCACCTCCTCCATCAGTCCTAATAGTTTTGATTTTGTAAGATAATAGATTTTCAACATAAGATTTAAAGTGAATAAAAATTGATTTGAAGTCAGACTTAGCTGTTAATGGAAACACCCAACAAAATTTAGAAAAGTCATCAATGATGTTCACATAAAACTTAAAACCAGTTACAGAAGTAACATGAGCAGGGCCCCAAACATCCATATGAAGAAGTTGTAAAGGAAAAATGGACATAGAGGTAGACATACTAAAAGGAAGCTTGTGGCTCTTGCCTAGTTGACAAGCAGTACAAAATAGTGGTTTGGATTGAGAAGTGTCAAGCATGACAGTTTTACAGATTATACTGAATGAATTAAAAGAGGGATGTGCCAATCTCCTATGCCATACTTCAGAAGAGGCTTTAACACAAGATAAGGCTGAAGCTGATGTAGAAGTTGTAGCAGAAATACTAGGGAAAGGATAAAGGCCATTTTCACTGGGTCCCTGGAAAAGGATTCTCCCTGACTTGAGATCCTTGACACAAAAATGAGTGGAGGTAAAAGTTAGAGAGCAGTTATTGTCTTTAGCAAATTTATGAACAGATATCAAATTATGAGAGGCTCTAGGAACATGAAGAATATGATTCAGATAAAATTTGTGATTAGCATGTGAGATGACAGATGAACCATGACTCAGAATGGACATACCTTCTCCACCAGCGGTAGCTATATGATCATTTCCAGCATAAGGAGAAGTAGAACCATCAAAGTGAGTAGCATCAGAAGTTAAGTGTTGATTAGCACCTGAGTCCATAAACCATGGATTTTCACCAAAGATATTAGCAGAGGCAAGCATAGCGTGGAGGTTTCTTGGTGGTCCTCTACCTTGATAAGAAAAATTCATACGATTCCAACACTCATCTGCAAGGTGCAAAACTTTATGATATATTTGACAAGGTTCTCGATCATCATCAAACAAATGAGCTGGAGGTTGAGTAGAAGTTGGTGTTGGTAATATGCCCGAAGTAGTAAAACCCCTGCCAGAACCTCTACCATGGTGATTAGTATAACCTCTGCCAGAATTAGGGTAACCAGAGTACCCTCTACCTCCTTGAGAATGATAGTTGTTATAACTAAAGCTTCTACCAGAATTAAACCTTCCACCAGAACGACCACCCCCTCTATAATTAGAAAAATTCCTACCACCTCTTCCTCTAACATTGGATCCAAAATTACTCATCTGAGCAGTGAAGGCTCGATTATTAGACTCATTAAGAAGATTTTGATTTCGTTCTTTGATAACAAGTTCCTAACTGAGAAACAAATTATGTAATTCAATACTTGATACTGGAGGATTTCTTGTCCTCATAGATGTTGCAAACGGAAAGTAATCAGAGTTCAATGCAGATAAAGTAACAACAACCAATTAATTATCTGAAATTATTTCTCCAGTAGCAGCTAACTGATCAGATAAGGACCTAATTACATTAATCAAAGTAGGGATAGACTTATCACCTTATTTAATTGACGGTAACTTGGTACGTAATTGAATGGAATGTGTTGAAGAAGAACGAGTAAATCTTTCATTGATACTTGACCACAGATGATAAGAAGTAGAAGATCTAGTAAAGTAAGGAATTACCGAAGGAGAAATTGTTGATTGTATCCACATGATAATAGTGGCGTCTTCATCGATCCAATCTGTGTATGCAGGATTTTCAATTTCATTAGCTTGATTTCTTAGATTAGTGTATTGAGCTGGACAAGGGTAAGATCCATCTAAGTATTTCATCAATTTGTACTTGCGAATAACAGGAATCATCAAAGATTTCCAGGTGAGGAAATTATCTTCTGTTAATTTGAGGGTAACAAAGTTAGATAGGTGATGAATAGGAATATTAGATATGGAATGAGAAGTAGGATTCTCCATTGGAGGAAGAAAGGAGGAGAAGAAGGATCAATGAAGAAAAAAATTAGGGTTTATATGAATCAGATAGCTCTGATACCATAGTAGAATGGTTCAGGCAAGAGAAGGTTTCATTCATTAACAATTAGAGAGACTCAGTCACACAGTATATACTCGACAGAGTTTACAGACTAGTCAGACTTTGTGATCAGCTAGGACCAAACACTAAATGACACGTAAACATAGACAATAGAAAAGCATAACGGCCTTAGGGGCATGTTTGGTTACTAGCTAATACGCAAGTGACATATCCAAAGGGTAACTTGAATCTAGCCATTGGAACATTCCGAAGTTGCACAATATAAACTCGCAACTTGTACGTATTTCCTTGTCTTTATGATGTTCTCGAATCCAAAGTCCACTTTTTCTTGTGTCATGTGTAAACAGATCAACATAACATTCAAGAAGGTGTCATGTACATATATCTTCACTGTCTCGATGATGATGATGACGACGCAAGTTTTACGGGAAAAACCTCGTGGTGGGGGCACCGGGTACTCATGACAAAGATTCAGAAACAAGGCATACCAAAACAAATGCACAGTTTTTTTTTTTTTTTTCTACGATTTATTATTACTTTATCTTTACAAACAAAGATTCATCTTCTCAACGATTTAAACTTTGACGATGTGATGAGGAGAATGTGCAAGAATCGTGCACTTTAAGGCACCCATTAGCTTAATCAACAAACTCTAGGGCGCAGACACAAGACTCTCTTTGTTTTTCTTTGTGAATCCCGGTTAAAATGATTTATCATAATTGCAGTTTCACATGGATACACTAGTTCTTAAAGTTGTGCAATCTTTCGCATAATCAATGCGTCAGGTGTGGACAGATAAGAGTAATAGACGCACATGGAGTGATGTCTTATCGAAGTAACGAAAACTTGACACAACGCTTTAAGCAGCTAAGCTTTTAGTCACTTGGTAGTCTGTGTGACTCCTAGTATTTGTCCATACTAGGCAAAACGACGACGAAGATGAGAATAAGACCCATGATACGGAAACACCAAGGAATAGTACAATAACATAATCATTGTTGGGTCGTATATGTATTCTTCTCCAACATAGGAAGATGTGAATCGGTACAGTAGTGCCCCAAACTCTTGGGTTGTCAATGGAAGCTTGATTGTAGCTATGGGATACATAAATCTTTCCCACCACCGCTGATCTGGTTTCTTGATATTAGATATCACTTCTTCTCGTATGTCACTGAGGGCTCTAATCGTTTGGTTAGAGTTTTTTCAAATCACCAGTTGAGACATCCAAGAAAAGATATCATTACAAGACCTCTTAGTGGCTGATTGTCGGAGTTTTTTATTCCTCTCATCACCTCCTCAACACCCAATGGATTCCAAAGCACCGCGCTCCACCACCAACCAGAGTCTCGCTGCCTGAACAATGAAAGACCAAAACCATTACTTCACTCAATCAACTCGAAAAGTACCATGGATCATGTCAATATTCTTCATGCGTGTCCCTCCGGAAAATTCTTTCACATTAAAAGCAACTCTCATGAGCGATTTGGGAAACTTTCCAAGGATTCTCGAGACTCCAAGTTCTTTTTCTTCAACTGCTTCGAGTAACTCAGGAAGCTTACCCAAAAGCGAAAAAGAAACAAAACAGAGCTTTTCACATACAATCCCTCACCTTCATCATCACTGGAATGATTTCAATAACCCAAAACCTCTGAAAAATCTCCAAAAAGATTTGGAAAAGAAACCTCCGATACCCAAAAAGCAAAAAGATAACCAAATACCTATTTTCAACCTAACGCAAAGGATGCAGAATCTGATGCAGACCCACAATGAGCACAGCGTAGCGGTTAAGGTGGTTGGAGGATATCACGACTTTGGACAAATCAAAAGACTTCGAGCAACAAATTATTTCCGATCTTGATTCATCATATTGAACCTAATGCAACTTTCCAGGTAATTCAAATGTCCTTAAAGTTCAAAACTGATAAAGATCTTATTCTTGCTAGACAACCTTAGATAGCAGGGCCGCATGTTTGCCTTTGTGAGGATTGGAATTTTTTTATTCAACACCCACATAGTCGCTTTAAGTTCGCTCCTTTTTGGTCACCAAGTACTTAACCTACCTAGACTGTTCAAAGATGAGGAAACCATTAAAGACTTGATAGAAGGATCAAAACAGGTCGGTTCTCGAAGTAGATCTGAAAGTTCGCCTCCTAGAGCTTTTGTTATGATGGACCTTCACCAACCCTTCATGCCTGGAGTAATGCTTAGTATGGGTAAAGGGGTTTGGGTCCAGTTTGTCTATGAAGGTATTCCCGTGCTATGTTTTGTGTGTGGGTTCCCCGGCCATGTTTTCAGGGACTGTGACAAATCCAATAATATGAGCCGCCTCAACCAACAAGACAAATCACAAGACTTCCCTTATTCAAAACTGAATGCTAAAATGAAAGCCGTGACGCTTAGAGGAGCCAAAACCATCTGCATGCATGAATATCGAACTCACACACTTCGCTATGGGAGAATCATCCTTTTCAAAATTTCAATCGTCAACGGAACGCACCACCGATCCTTTCAACCCTGGCGAACAACATGAACGACCCGACAAAGAGTTGAACCACCATGTGCACAAGGAGGCGATTCAGGAAAACATGGTCTCTGAAGCGGTACCCACCGCCCCATTCTCGCTAATCTATCGGAGAAGATGACTCGGCGAGGACTTGCATGGAACCACAATAAATCCGCAAAAGAAAGCTGCGGAGAAGTTTCCCATGCACCAGACAAACCAGCCGCCTACAGAGTACAATAAAGAATGTGCCCATGCACAAAATTCTGGAAAAGCACCTGATGGAATAAAGAATGTCGGATCAATTATTGAAGATAAGGGCCCGCTTCGGTCCACGTCGATACAACTTTGCTCCACCAAATTTGGATTACCAACTCAGCCCAACAACCCTAATCGAGTTGAAAACCCACCAACAGTGAAGCCCAATTGCAAAGGAAAAGAAAAAGCCCACCATGATGAGGAAAACCCCCTTTGAACTGGATCTGCGTGAAACTACCATATCCGACTCAGGAAGCATCACCACAACCCAAAGCAAAGCCGTATGATAACCGAATGCTAACTTTCTTCACTCTGAGTATACTAAAGTGCTTTTGAATGAAGTGCGAAACGAGGGCATGCAATTGAACTTCTTGGTGCACATGGATAACGGCAAGCCGGAAGTAAGCTGTGACTACCAATAGGGATCGCAAACTTATGTGCGAAAATAGGAAGGCCCACCGCGAGAACTTAGGTTTGTTCGGACTTACAAACGAAGAAACTTCAGATCACCAACAAAATTGCCGCAAAGACTTGATCCTAACACTCCAGATTTTGCGGCCAGTGCCGCCGGCTAAAAATCGTAAATTTGTTTCTATCTCCCAGTTAGAGGCACAACAGAGAACTAGATCAATCGCTCCATTATTTGAGATCCCAACTGACAAATGAAAACCTAGAACTGCTAGAAGCATTTTCCGGCAAAGCAAGACATGGCAAGACGGCTGTTCGCTCTTCGTCCCCCAAAGGAATCCCCACAAAAGGAGCAACACATGGGAAATAACAAAGTGTACTTTCAACTTCTCACGGGCCGACTTGGCGTTTATACTGTAGATGCTCGGACTATCGCCGAAGCTAAAGAGAAACTTTTGCGTGGTGTTGGTATGAACCAACCCACGCCTCCAAAATGAGTTACTCGGCATGGAACCGTCGGGGCATCCCAACGCTTGGATCTCTAAATTGCGTGCATACACGTAAATTTAGACACCGCTTTTATTTTCTTGTCTGAAACTTTGGCTTCTGTTGCACATATGTCTTTTTTAAGTACTTCTTTAGGTTTTTTTGGGTTCTTTTTCTGTACCTTGTGTAGGACATAAAGGTGGCCTCTGCTTGATGTGGACATCCCACCTTAATGTCTCGGTTTTAGTTGCTACTCAGAATATTCTTCATGCGTACATCACACCGGCTCAACCTCAACTTGTTTACACCATGGGTGTTTTTGGCGTTACGGGCCTCCACAACCGGCACCAAGAATGGCCTTACGGCAAAATTTTGACAACCTCATTCATACCCCAACTGTACCTTGGCTGATCATGGGAGATTTCAATGAGATTGTCGATCAGCATGAGAAGAAATGAGGGAGACCTGTGACCAATAGAAAGACTAGATAGGGGCCTGGCTACACAAGATTGGCTGGACAAGCACCCACAAGCTTTGCTAAGGCATTTACCAAGAATTGGATCCGACCATGCTCCACTTCTATTAAATGAAAAAGCAATGCCAAGACGACAAGACAAAATGTTCAGAGTGGAACACCTTTGGTTTCTACATCCACAAATGAAAGAAATTGTCGTTACGTCCTGGCAACAGCAATTCCCACTTGGAGGAAGATGCCACGGGGGTCAAAAACTCTTAACCGGAATGAAGGCGACGGGTCAAGCACTACAAAAATGGGATAAACAAACTTTTTGGATCACTACTGGCAATGCTACAAGAAGCGAGTTTCAAATCCAATCGGGGCGCAATCCAAGTGCGCAACAACAATAGGATCAATCTGCGTTTTTGGCTACAACAGAAAAGGAGACGCGCAACTCACACCTCGTGTGTTACTTCACTGTCATGATGAATACCGGAAACAACGTGCGAGAATAGATCGGTTGAAAAATGGCGATCTCAATACCGCATTCTTCCATACCAAGGCTACAATCAACAATCGAATCAACCACATTCACCATTACGGGATGCAAACTCGAGATGGGTGTACAACCAAAGTCAAATCTCTAAAATCCGATCCAAAGACTATCAACAACAATACATTGCAGCCCCTACTACTTTGGACATGCAACTTTTGCTAATGTGACTCCCAGAATATCTCAATTCCACTTGCTCAGAGCTATTGCAACCACCTTCCACTTGAGGACATTCATAAAGCTTTAAGGGACATTGGATCGACAAGGCACACTGGGGAGATGGCTACACGAGTAAGTTCTTCAAACACTTGGGATACCCACAAAGCCCCAAATTATAGAACTTGTGGCCAATTTTTTTGAGAATGTAGACTTGCCTTCGACTTTCAATCATACAAACATCACTCTCATACCAAAAACGAAAATCCTAGTTCAGTAAATGATTATAGACCCATTGGCTTATGCAATGTGGTATATAAGATCATATCAAAACTCCTTGTAGACAGAATGAGGCCGCTAATCCAATTCATGATCAGTCCCTACCAGAGTGCGTTTGTACCAAACCGTGCTATCCATGACAATATAGCCATTGCCACTGAAATTTTTCACCACATCCGATCCAAAACACCCACCAAAAACCCAAAAATTGCCATGAAGCTTGATATCAAGAAAGCTTACGATAGCCTCGATTGGGGATTCATAAAACAAACGCTCTCTCTCAGGATTCAGGACAAATTTGTGGAATACTTAATGTTGTGCATAACCCGGTGGACGTATTCCATAAACATTAATGAAATCCGCAAGGACACATCAAGCCATCGAGAGGGCTCGGCAGGGAGACCCTTTGTCACCCTACATCTTTATAATGTGTGCGGAAATGTTGTCCACCAATCTTGCAATTTTGGAAAGCGCGGGCAAGCTGAAAGGTTTAAGTATCTCGTAAAACTCCTCCAATCTTACATCGATGTATGCGAGATGATGCCTTATCACCTCTTGCACTGGACAAAATACTGTGATAACTCGAATCTCTTGTGCCCGTAGTTATTCAAACTCAAAGAGTCAGCGATTAACCTCCAAAGTCGGTCATCATTCATCATCCGCATACAAAACGAGGAAGTAACATCTGGCTGACTCGGATGTTCAACATACCAACTACTCCGGATCCACCGAAATACCTAGGTGTAAACTTCAAAGTTGGTAGGAATTCCTCCTATCTTTGCGAATCGCTTCTGACGGAGAGGAAGGCCAAAGGGTGGATGGCTAAATGTCTCAATCAAGCGGGAAGATGGGTACTTATCAATTCAAGTCTGCTCCCAATCAGCAAACCACATTATGCAAACTCGGTTGTTACCGGCCCATGTCCACAAAAAATCGACAAGATTGCGAGGAATTTTTTGGGGACATGACACGGAGACCAAAAAGTCGCATATGGCGAGCAAAGAGAAATTACAGCGCCAATCAAACAGGGAGGTTTAGGGATTAGGAATTCCAGAAAACACAACTTTGCACTACTGGGCAAAAGAGTTTGGCAAATACATGCTCAACCAGATACTATCTGCAACACGGTTTACAGGGACAAAGTACTTGGGCCAAAATCCGATTTTGAGAAGCCTACCAACCCCTACGGCGGCTAGCCCTACTTGGAAAAACATATCAAAGATTGCTCCTTTTGTCCAAGACAATTTGGCCATGCGGATCGGAGATGGAAAGTCAACCAAAATTATGGATAATTGGATACCCGGCGGGCCAGGATGACCAACATGGGAGGTATTGGTAACCGGTGGGTAAGTACCTTGATCACATCACACACTTTTAATTGGAACACCGAGTTATTGCACAGACCTTCCAAACAGACACTTTGTCGATGCAATCGAGCAATCCATGTTCCAAACCCGACGGTTCCGGATAAACGATTTGGCCTCACGCCAAAAGGGGCGTGACACGGTCAAGAGTGGATACGAGCTACTCATGAAAACCGAGTCATCCACACCAAACTTCAATCCCAAAGGTACAAGAAATATGGAGCAAATGTACAAGTCGATCTGGAAATCAAACTGCCCCCAAAAACTGAGACTTTTCCTTTGGAAAGTCGGTCCAATGAAAGCCTCCCAACTTTTGATGCTTTGTTTTTAGACACATACTCAAAGCACCAACATGTGTCCTATCGCCGTCTGTCATAGGAAACAATCCAACATTGTCTCTTTGAATGTCAGGGGCCAAAGAAACGTGGAGGCTATTTTGCGAGGCACGTCAGCGGCAATGCGGACCATCACAATGCTTACAAAGATATTGTGTTGCCACCTCATCCCTTGCCCAACACCATTTGCCAACAAAATCACCCGGTAGTCTAACAATCGAGCACAAGGAGGGAGAACGACAACAACTCCAGTCTTCCAACCACCATCAAATTATGCAGAATTTCTGGAAATTCACGCACAGAGGAAAGCCTCCACGTTGTGCTGCTATCTGTTGTGGAATATTTGGTTAGCAAGGAATGCAAAGGTATACAATAACAACACACAATCGCCAATGCAAACATTCCACATAGCTGTATTACTAAGTCAGGAATACAGATGGGCCATGCAACACAATATTTGCACACATAACGGTGCAACCCGAAACACACGGGGGGCTGCGACTATATGGATTAAATGGAATGCACCGAGACGGGACGGCTGAAAATCAACACTGATGGAGCTAGTAAAACGGATGCCTGGGAACAGAGGGCAGCTGGTGTGGGTTGGATTTGCGAGAGACGAACACGATGTCGTGATCATGGCTATGTCGGCACCTATTGGCAAGACTTCGGCTCTGGTGGCCGAGACATGGGCTCTTCTTCTGGCAGCCAGGATGGCAACAACCAGGGAATGGATCAACCTCCACTTTGAAACTGATTCCTCGGCATTACTCACAATACTATCGAAAGATGCATCTGAGGCACCATGGGTCATACAGAATATGCTGCACGAAATACAACATCTCCTGAGGAAACTACGCGGTGTTCACATCACACACATATATAGGGAAGCGAATCAGGCGGCGGATGGTCTGGCGGATCTTGCAGCAAAAAAAACAACTACAACAAGGAACGGAAGCAACAACAACTCCATCGATATGGGAACACACTGTACCTGATTTCCTTAATGTAATTGTGATGAATGACTCGGTGGGGACTAGGTACCCAAGAGAAGTTCAACTTTGAGTTTTTAATGAAAAACCCACTTTTCAAAAAAAAAAAAAAATGTATTCTTCTCCAACGCTCTTCCTGAAAGAGGAAAAAGCATGCGACACTTTTTCTTTTTCCTTTTTTGCCTCTATGGAATCGGATAAATTCGATCACATCGAATCAGCAAGGCTGCTAATGGGGGGTGCCGGATTTAGTGGGGGTGTACTAAGCCATGACAAAACTTATTTTGTCCTATATACAAACCTATTTTCTTATCTTAATTTTGGTACACCCCACTTAATTTGGCACCCTTATTAGCAATCTTAAAAATGTCAGTGCATCTACGAAAACTTCTTTGATAAACTTTTGGATTAATCTTTGAAACAAGTTGCAAATCGCAAATAGATGTGCAAAAATGACACAAGCCAAACATTAACAATAATAAAAACTTGTACAAAGCCACTTCATTGTGTGACTTTGGTAAGAGAGTATTGTTTATGCTCATATTGGCTGTGAACTCTTCGTTTTAACAAAGCCAATATGCTAAAGGATCGTCAAGACCCTGGACTTCACTTTATCCGAAGTTGACGACCTTGGGATCAAATCCTTAAAATAAGGGTTTATCTTTGAATCCGAGTAATCATGGACACGCAAAGACTGGAATCGTGTTCTCCAGTTGAACGTGTGGGTGCCTTGATCGGACACATCAAATACATTCGTCATCTACTAGTAAATTGTAAATATTCTTAGCAGAAAAAAATCTTGAATGAATGACGATGTTTCCATCTAATTTTATCTTGTTCTTGTCTCCTTGGGGTTATTGTTAGAACTTTTCCCCTAACCTCGGGATGGAAAAATTTGTTCAGTTTTTTTTTTCGAATGAAAAAATTTTATATTAAAAGGAAAAATACCAAGAAAACATAAACTAGGGGATTTACATATTGATAGTATCCTCCCAGTTAAAAAGAATGTTATTACAAATCGCGAATCTAAACGTCTCTTTAGTACAAAACCAAAGAATAATCGTCTGTTTAATCTTGTATGTGAGTTCTATAACAGACATTCGACGAGATCCAAAAACTCTCTGATTCCTTTCATCCCAAATGTGCCAAATCGGTGCGAAGTGCATTCATGACCACCTCTCTACTTCTTCCCCTTAGCATCTTTGTAGTTCCATTCATCAAAGAATCCTTGTATAGTACTAGGAAGAACCCAAGAGATTCTCAAGGCTTTAATGAAATACATCCATACTTCATGTGTATAAGCACGGTGAAGCAACAAATGTGTATCATTTTCTTTCTCCACATTACTGAGCACACAAATATCGTTGGGAATATCAACACCTCTATGTATAAGCATGTCTTTGGTAGGCGAGAGAATTATGAAACAATGTCCAAACTAAAAGACTCACCTTAGGGGAATTTCCGTCTTCCAAAGATGCCTTGAGAAAGTTGTACCGTAGGTTCTTCCACCAGCGAGTTCGTAGCAACGTTTAGTAGTAAAATTGTCCATTACTACAACTTCATCTTCGTCTCCATTAAGAGTAGGTGGAGTGCCTAAATCTCTCTTAAGAAGATCCCATTCAAGTTTCTCATTAGCGTTGAGAGGTGCGAAAATACAAACCCAAATTGCCATTACTGAATCATGTCTGCAATAGTAGCATTTTTGTTCCTTCTGACTTTGAAAACCACCGGAAATAGCTCTTTTAGAATGCCTCTGTCCACCCATTTATCGTTCCAAAATTGATTGCAACTCCGTTATTTACCTTGAAGCTCGAATGTTTCTCGCACATCGGGAACTACTCTAAGGATATTATGCCAAAGGCTCCTACCTTGTGACGAACCATCATCCGTAGGAATGAGCAGATTGGCATTGGCCTTAGACTTTGCTTTGAATTATTCGCCTCCACAAAGCGTTCTTGCTCTTTGAATATCTCCAAACCCATTTTATAAGAAGAGCTTTGTTAGTTAATCTCAAATTCTTCACCCCTAATCCTCCATATTGTTTAGAAATGCAAACCTTAGGCCATGAAACCAACGCCATTTTTCTATTCCCATCTACCGTCCCCAAAGGAAGTTTCTCATAAGCTTTATGAGTTGCTTTTGACGCTAACTGGCATAGTAAACAAAGAAAGGAAGTATATAGGCAAACATTGGACAAATGAGTGTTTAATTAACACTAATCTCCCGCCTTATTGAGAAACTTCTTCTTCCAAGAAGCAAGCTTTAATTTCACTCTATCTAATACCGAATCCCAAACTGTAGAGCTTCTAGAATAAGCCCCAATTGGCATTCCTAAGTATTTGATCGGCAACGTTTCTGTCTTACAACCCAGTTCTTTAGCCATCATCGAAATAAAATCATCCGCACCCACGCTGACCATAGTACTCTTCTCAAGATTGAGCTTCATTCGGTAAGAACTTCAAACATTGAAAGAATAATAAACAGATCTCTCGAACTTCTTCAACCTTGGCATCGATAAAAATAAGGGTATCATCCGCAAATTGCAAATGAGAGATAATAGTACCTTCCTCCGCAACCCGGAACCCATGAATTTGTCCTCTCTCTCTTGCTTCATTCATTAACCCGACAAAATTTCCACCACCAATAAGAAGAGATAGGGAGAAAGAGAATCACCTTGCCTAAGCCCTTTTGTTGGCTTGAACTTTTCGGTTGAGCCACCATTCACCAAACGATAAATGAGAAGAAGTCACACACCACTTTATCCAAGATATCCATTTACTTCGAAATCATGTTTTCGAAAGTATACGTAAAAGAGAATGCCAATTAACATTATCAAAAGCCTTCTCCATATCTATCTTACATAGGATACCCTGGCCTTTTCGCTTCATTCTTTGTCTACACATTCATTAGCAATTAACACCCCATCAAATTTGTTTATCATGAATGAAAGCACCTTGGAAATCGGAGATAAGCCCAGGCATTACCGTCTTGAGTCTTTCCGCAAGGACCTTAGAAATAATTTTGTAGACACTACTAATAAGACTCAGCGGTCTAAAATCTTTAGGAGTACAAGTGTCTTCTTTCTTAGGGATTAGAGTGATAAACGACACATTTAATCTCCAATCTAGAGACCCGTATCTATGGAAATCGTTAATCATGTTCATGAAGTCTACCTTAATAGAGCCCCAACATTTCTTGTAGAATTCCGCGGTAAAACCGTCTGGACCAGGGGACTTGTTTGAACCCAAATGATTTACTACCTTCCAAACTCCTTCTTCTGTGAAATCTCTTTCCAGCCAACCTTTTTCCTCATCTGAAATTTTAGGAAAGTGAAGAGAGTCTAAAGAAGACATCGATACAGAATTATCCGAAAAAAGATTGACAAAATAATTTCTCAAATCTTCTTTTATAACTGCCTGATCAAAACAGTCTTCCCCATTAATCTGCATCTTCACTATAGTGTTTCTTTTCTTTCTTGAGCTTGCAATTTTGTGAAAGTACCCAGTATTTGAATCACCCCACTTGAAGCCATTTTGCTTTGCCTCGATTTGCCATTTTCTTGCTTCCATCATGTCAATGGAGTTAAGCTTAACCGTACTTTCCATACGAATTTGTTGTTGCGCCGCTAAAACACCATCCTCTTCAAGAAGATTAATCTCAACGATCTTCGTGTCAACAAAGCTTTTTCTACCGACAAAGACCAAACTCCTGTCTACTCCACGGTTTAATGAAGTGCTTTAAGTTCTCAAGTTTTAAAAAAAATAGAAGCATTCTTGCCTCGTAATCCATAGAGTTCCACCACAAATCCACTTGATGTGCAAATAATTTATGCTCTGTCCAATGTCTTTCTACTTTGAAATAAGGTTTAGACTTGACAATGAGGCTTCGTTATCACCATTAAGGGATTATGATCGATTGGATTCTTGTCAAAGCAATTTGAAGCGCATCAGGAAAAGCTTCCTCAAAATCAATGCTATACAAAAATCTATCCAACCTACACAAGAGCGGATTAGAATGATTATCGACCAAGTATAGGAACCTCCAATCAAAGGTTGATCAATTAATTCTTCTTTAGTAGTATGAAATTATTCAAAAAAGAGTTGTTTCTAGAGTCTCCATCACCCCTATTGCGTTCATTAGAAGACCGTGATCGCATTCCAATCGCCAAACAAGACATAGCGGGCCACTCCACCAAGTGTCTAATCTCTTCTAAATCTTCCCAAAAATCAGCTCTTTGTTGTACTCACACGGACTATACACATTCGTGGTGCCCATTTGAAGCGTAACTCCTAACAAGAAAAAATATAGAGATATTATTCATTCCAATTCTTTCATCTTCTTTCAAAATCATGTTGGTATTCCAAATCGTCAGCAATCCACCACTAGCACCTATTGATGGGATGAATGACCACTCAAATCCATCATCGTACCAAATATGCCTGATAAGCCAAGTAGTAATTCGCATCATCTTTGTTTCCTGAATAATACAAATATCACAACGTTGGGCAGCCACCAGATTCTTGAGAGCCACAATTCTATCAAAGTTATTCATGCCTCTAATATTCCAGCATAGGATTTTAAAATCCATTTGAACTTTCACCTCCCTTGTTCTCCTTCCTCCCTGCTTCCATAAGCAACATATTACCGCATTCATTCTCTCCCAAGCGTATTCTTTCTCCATCTTCCACAATTCCCTTGTTCACTTCTCTATTATTAGAAGTTTCTTCTTGTTCTACATCATTCATATCGATACCCGCTACACCTGAATTTCTTCCTTCTGACTTAGATAGTCTTTCATCCTCCTCTGCAGATAATTTAAACCTATCTTTCAGTTTTTACTGATCTCATTTATTTTCTTCAGTTTTTCCTCAGGATGGAATTTGTCTAAACACTTAAAGAAAATGTTGAAATCTTTTTTTGTAGTATGAATGTACATGTAGTCTCGCCTATTTCTATTTTCTATCAATTTCTAACATGTTAGTTTCTTAGAGCTGACAGGGCTTACGATTTTGGTAATCCCACGATTTTATACCAAATGACAATCATAGTGCCAATTCAGTTCCAAATAGAATCGACTACCGACTATAAGCGGCATGGTACAGGTTTGAAATCGAAAAAGCTTTGATAAATCGTGAAAAAAAAACAATAAAAAGAACCGCTCACTCACCGCAGCGGGACCAAAACACCCACCCTATCAATTTCCGAACGGCAGGCCCACCGAATGTGGGACAACGTTTTTTAGTGCGGTCCGTTAAGAATCGCTCTTCATAAAATGAGAAACCGTAACTACGGTTTTGGTACTGATTTATGCTAAAACCGTGCCAAATTTACCATATACATCGTGAGGTAGACATACATAGAGTTAGTTGGTTAATACTATGCCATGTCGTTTGGTCCTTTTTTAGTTGGGCCCATGTCTGTTTGGTCCTTTAGGAAAACGCCTTTACTGTTTGGTCCATAATTATTTAAAAATATTAAACTGACAAAAGTACCCTTCCGTGTTAATTTTACTTATTTTCTTGTAGCACTTCATTCTTGAAATGAAGTCCATATAAAAACCTAAAAAAACAGACTTCATTCCAGAAATGAAGTCCATATAAAAACCTAAAAAAAAACAGAAACCTAAAAAAAAAACAGAGTTCATTCCAGAAATGAACTCCATAATCATCATCATTCTTCATCTTCTTCGACGTCTTCAACAGCAGCATCAAAAAACATCATCGTCTTCAAACAGCACCAACAACATCGTATTCATCACGTTCATCGTCTCCATCATCTTTAACACGAGGAGCAACAGATCTTGAAAGTCTTCATCATCTTCATCTTCATGAGCAACAACAGCAACATGAGTTTATGTAAAGAATGAACTTCTTCGTCTTCAACACGAGCAGGAAGAAATCAAAAACAAATCTAAAAAAAAGAAAGAAAGGATTTAGATTTTTACCTCCGAATCGCCATTGTTACAGCATCACGAAGATGAAGATGGAGATGATGAACTCACACAATCTTCTCGCCATTGTTACGGATTTAGATTTTCATCTCTGCAAAATCAAAAAGATGAAGAAAAAAAAGAGAGAGAGAAAAACTAGATCTGAAAATATGGAGGTGAGAGAAAATAAATTTGAAAATGATTTCATCTCTCTTGATAATTGAATATATATGCCTAGGGTGACGTCATGGATGATGTAATGGTCCCAAAAGGGTATTTCTACCACTACAAGATGACAATTACATCATTCATGACGTCACCCTAGGACCAAACCATAATTTCTAGGACCAAACTATAATTTATATTTTCAAATGGGACCAAACAGACAATTGACTAGGTCAACTGGACTAGACTCATCCTAATACTCCCTCCGTTTTAGGAAAATATGCCAAATTGAAAAAATGAAAGTATCACTTTTCCTAAAACGGAGGTAGTATATTATTTCTAGGACCTAATGGTATTTCCTACTAATACTATAGCAATGTGAAGAATTGAATGGAAAAAAAAGTTGAAATTAACCGGTGATAAAAGCTGATAGAAGTGAAATCTCAACAAGTCAACAACGGCCATTTCCACTTGAATTTGGACAAACCTTGGACTGAAGTTAATTTTCGACAAAATTTTTTAATACTAATAAATAAAGTTATTGTCTTGGTGATCTTCTCAAAGTCGACCATTTTACTTATGTCACATGTGAATAGCTAGATGCTTAGATCAACATAAATATTTGTCACTAGCTAGCTCAAGCATCGCCATTTTCTCATAACTTGTCATGTGTGAATAACAATTTGATTCTCATTTAAAATTTGCCACGACATCAAACATTTTGTTGCAAGTGTTTGAACATGATTTTTTTTTGTTTTAATATTATGACATAAGCTAGATGGCACAGATGAGAGAGTTAACCATATGATGGACTGAAATGCAGCAGCCTCTAATGTGAATTACGACTTGGGAGAATTCAAGTTTTCAACCATCTATTAGTCTAAAGTCCAAACGATGAGAGTAAGATAGTTAAATTTGTTTTAATTAACAATTGGATCATGTCACGTTATGGTAACGGCGGTTTACAACTAGCAAATACGCAAGTGACATATTAAACGGGTAACTTGAATCTAGCCATTGGAACATTCGGAAGTTACATTTACATAAGAAGAACTTGGCAACTTGTACATGTATAATGTATTTGTCTTTATGATGTTCTCAAACTCAAAGTCCACTCTCTCTTATGTCATGTGTAAACAGATTGACAGAACATACATTTCGTTCAAGAAAGCGTTATATGTACAGATTTCTTAACTGTCTCGATGATGATGACGATGAGGTGAAGAGAATGTACAAGAATCGTGCACTTCGGGGCACCGATTAGTTTACAGTTGTTTCCATAGAATCTTCTATCTATAAATATATCTATGGCTCAAGGCTCAAGCATCTCATAGTCTCACATAAACAAAAAACCAGTCATTCTCTTATTCTACAAACTTCAAAGTTCAAAGTCTTCTTCTTCTCAGTTCCACTTTTTACAATTCCATTTTCTTCTGTCTCTAGTTTTCTCAAAAATCAACAAACTCGTAGAGCGCAGACACAAGCCACTCTTTTGTTTTTCTTTTATTTCAGAACTTATTTAAGGAGATTGTTTCATTTCATTTGCAAATCAAGAAAAAGAATATCAAGTACTTTCTATTGAATGGAGATAATTCCAGGTTTACCAAATGAGATTGGAAGAGAATGTCTAATTCGAGTTCCATACACTCAATTCTCGACGCTTCTATCCGTTTCGAAAAAATGGAAGCAAGAAATCCAGTCAAATAAATTTCATCAACAAAGAAAGCTCAGAGGGCTCACTCAGAATCTAATAGCTTTAATTGAAAGCGATCCAATCATTGATGATTTAATGCAAAATCCATTAAATCCCAACACACCGGTTCCCCGTCTTAGCTTTTACGAACCAGGGAAGAATGAATGGGTTAAGTTACCGCCTATACCCGGTACCTCCTCCGACGGATTACCTTTGTTTTGCGAGTTTGCGGGAGTTGGTCGGAAATTAGTGGTCATTGGAGGCTGGGATACCAAAACATGGCAAGTGATGAGTTCTGTCTACATTTACGATCTTGTTACTGGCACATGGCGACGCGGTGCTGATATCCCCGGTGGCAAGAGATCGTTCTTTGCTTGTGCATCGGATATGAATCGCAAGGTTTATGTTGCTGGTGGACATGACGATGATAAGAATGCCTTGACATCCGCTCTAGCTTATGATGTGTTAGATGATTCATGGAACCCGCTCCCTGATATGGCAAGACAGAGAGATGAATGTAAAGGTTTGTTCCACGGTGGCAAATTCCATGTGATCGGAGGATACCAAACGGAGATGCAAGGGAAGTTTCAAAAATCATCAGAAACTTTGAATGTTGAAACGGCCAAATGGGATTCTGTTGAAGAGGACAAACTGGAGAGCAGCATGTCTCCAAGAACATGTGTGTTTGATTTCAAAGGGACGCTGTACAAATGTTGCTCACCTTACTTGATGCGTTTGAATGGTTCCAAATGGCAACAATTCATTGAGCTTCCAGCGGATGTTTGTATTGGTACTCATGTTGTGGACTGGCAAAAGAAGATATTGGCGATTGGTTCTGATATTAAGGGTGGGATACAAAATTGTTATGCATTAGAGTCTGAAATTGATGAGAAGAGGCCAAAGTGGACGAAGTTAGAGTTATCCAAAGAGTGTACTAGGATTCTGCAGTCTGGATATAGTTTCGAAGTGTAAGCTTTATTCTCATCATCATGATTTTGTAATCGGCTTGTTTGTAAGAAGTGTGGGTGTGTGGGTGTTATTTGTGATTTTGCAAATGCTTTGGTAATGTTTGGTGTATATAAAATACAGTAAAAAAGCAAAGAACAAGAGAGGAAATTGAAAACAACTGAAAATCTACAGTTTAGACAGTATAATAAGGCATCTTCGATGACCTCAGCTTGTGCATTTTCTACTCAAGATCTTATCATTGTGACACTTCTTTTTCCAAATAGGTTCTATTAGGAAATAATATATGAGAGTCTATATTTAGGAGATATGCAATTTAATTTGTGAGAGTTATATTAGGAATTGTCTTGAGAATTAAGTCATGTGATTGTATAAATATCTTGAAGAATTAATGAGAAAGAGACACCAAAATTATTCTCAATGTAATCTATTGCTTTCGCGCGTTTATGTTCTCCTCTCTCTTGCTCGATCCTTAACATGGTATCAGAGCAAGGTGAGAGGAAGAGGGAGGAGAGGAGATAGAGAGAAAATTCACAAGCTTTATTTCGGTGGTAGAAGAAGAAGAGTTAGAGAATTGTTTTCATTAAAAGAGGAGTAGTTGTTCAATGTTCCGACGAGTTAAAAAAAAAAAAAAAAAAAAAGATGATGATGGCGCTGTTGCCATTGAATGGAAGAGATGGTGGCAGTGATGATGATCATAAGAACTACAGTTTGATGGTAATGACGAGACGCTGTTGACACTGTGATTGATAGAAGAAGTCCGTGATGAAGAGAATAGTATGGAAACGATGGTGGTGATCGTGTTTCTGGCATATGGGTTTGAAGAAGACAGGGAAGAACTAACGCAGTTGTGCGTAATGGAAGAGATCTTTGAAGGTTAAAGAAAGTGGTTTTGCTGCTGATGGCAGTAATGGATTTTGGTAGATTTGAATATGATATTTTTCGTGTGGCTGTCGAAGAAAAAGTTGGTTGTTAGCAGCGAAGAATGGAGGAAGCTGTATGGGTTGGAAGTGACGAGAAGTTGAGTTAGAGACCGAGAAAGGAGAAGAGCTTGGTCGAGTTTGCTTGTTCTCCAGAGATGGTTTAGGAATGTGTGTGTTTCCTAATTCGGATAAAAGGGGGAGAAGAGAAGGTGTTTGTTTAAATGCCTATAAACAGAAGTGTGACAATTATGTCACAGTGTGGCAAATCTATCACAAATTCAGAAGTGCGGCATCTGAATAGCGTGGAAAATTTGTAACAGCAAAATAACAAGAAACAATGGTTACAGCTTGTGGCAGAAGCATGACGAAAAGGAAAGATTGTGAGAGAATCTTGAAAACAAAGAAGTGTGACAGTTTCGCAATGAAAGCGCGACTGAAAAACAAAGAAGAGAAGAAACAACAATATATGTTGTGAAGAAAGAGAAGCAATCACCAAGAAGTGATGAGAAAAATAACAACAATAGTAGGTTAAAATCCTATGAGTTGTCTAAAGAGTACAAGAAGTATTCTACCGAAGAAAAGAGAGGACCGTAATGTCCTTAAACTTCCGAAGAGGACCGAAATGTCCCTAAACTACGAAGGGGACCGAGATGTCCTAAAACTACGAAGATGGGACCGAGATGTCCTAAAACTACGAAGAGGACAGAAATGTCCCAAACTACGAAGAGGATCGTAATGTCCTTAAACTTTCGAAGAGGACCGAAATGTCCCTAAACTACGAAGAGGACCGAAATGTCCCTAAACTACGAAGAGGACCGTAATGTCCTTAAACTTTCGAAGAGGACCGAAATGTCCCTAAACTACGAAGAGGACCGAAATGTCCCTAAACTACGAAGAGGACCGTAATGTCCTTAAGCTACGAAGATGGGACCGAAACGTCCTTAAACTACGATGAAAACCGAAATTGGCAGAATTTTTCTTTTTAAAAAAAAAAAATGTTAGGAAAAGCTGAGTTTAAACTTCTTTTGTCCAAGATGGGCATTAGTGATCTACATGCTCCATCTTGAGGGAGGGTATTAGGAAATAATATATGAGAGTCTATATTTAGGAGATATGCAATTTAATTTGTGAGAGTTATATTAGGAATTGTCTTGAGAATTAAGTCCTGTGATTGTATAAATATCTTGAAGAATTAATGAGAAAGAGACACCAAAATTATTCTCAATGTAATCTATTACTTCCGCGCGTTTATGTTCTCCTCTCTCTTGCTCGATCCTTAACAGGTTCAGCGGTAGAATAATAAGGCATCTTCGATGACCTCAGCTTGTGCATTTTCTAAAACATCCGGCTATGTAAATCCCACAAAATAAAAAGGAACAGAAATAAGGAAAAAGTAAATGACTCTCGCTGGTCCGACCTATTCTGCCACAAAGAATTGCATACACTGGCATGCAACCAACAAATAACAAATCTAGAAACAGGCGTATGAGTGAGCAATGGTCCCAGAGTCAAAAAGAACTTTCAGCTTTGATAACCTAAGGAACTCAAGAAATGATAAGTCACTATAACCCAACAACAAACTAATTGATTCGCATGGAGCACTCACAAGATTTCTAGACAACACTATATACATGTTTAAGCATTCAAGAAGACTTGCAAGATAACTATAGGTGTAAATAATCCACAGGGACAGGTGGAACCATCCTAGACGATGGCGTACCAAGATAAACAAGCACTAGAAGTATTGAATCGTCTCACCGAGATCGGGCGCGAAAAGAGGAACCGAGGCGGCCGTGAGGTCGACATAAAAGAAGAGAAAAGTTCTCGATGTGATGCTCATCGGGTTCGAGGACAATAAATGCACTGACAGAGTTGGTGAAGAGATAAGAAGAGCTCGGTCAAAGTGAGACTCGGCCACGGACCTAAAGGGCGACGTCGGTCATCTCCACCAAACAAGCGACATCGGGTAGTGGGATATCGGATGAGGACATCACTCGGCTCGGCTAGATATCTCAACTTGAGCAAATAAGAATATCGGATGAAGCATCAGCTGGTCGCCCGAGAAGAACATCAAGGAAGCTACACCAGGCCCAACATCGTAGTATTGATGTATCATCATCTGTGACTATAAATAGAGACTATGTAGAGAGGTAAAACCCAAGTAAGAAGGGAGAAAAGTGAGCACACCTAGAGTATTGAGAGAAACATCCATCTTGTAATCATGAACCAAGTAATAAGATCATCCCTTTACCCCGTGGACGTAGGTAATCATACCGAACCACGTATATCTTGTGTTCTTCTATGTCTCTTGCTTGTTTACTTCATTGTGTATGTTTGAGATTCTTTGGATGTAGTGGTAGGAGTTTCTACAACTACATTCTGGCGCCGACTAAGGGGACCGTGTAACATCTTCGGATACCTTGAAATCGGTTTCCAAAAGAGAGAAATCCAAGCTCCTAAGTCACCTTGCGTGTTAGTTGAAGCTAAGGGAGAAACTCTTTTGGTTAAATGTGTTGGTGGTAGACAAAGCTTGCAAGGTGTTTTTTGTTTTATAAAAACGATTTTCTCAGTAAAACCTTGTTATGTTTTGGTGTAGGACTGTTTTTAATAGCATCAATCCTTTTTGCTTTCGGTTAAGTCGAGTTGTCAAGATCAAATCATTAAACTAGGCTGTTTGCTTGAGTTGTCCAAGCGAGTTATTAGAAGATCCGCAAGCTCCCGAAATAACATCTTTTGATGTTGGTAGAATCTAGAGTGAAATTCCACCTCGCTGGCCACCTTTTCGTCTCAAGACTCTAAGGTTGTTTAACTGTCAAAAATAGCATCAACATCGTTAAAAGAGAGATTCAACAACTCATATAAACATCTATTGATGATAGTCGATGCTAAGTGAAAGACTCTAATGGTTGAAATGCATAGGTTGCTAGATTTATCGTTTAAAGTTTACCTTTGTGATTAAAAGCTCGATTTCGTTACATTTGTTTTCACTTACTTAATCCTTGAAAATATCACGGAATTTTAGTTTAAAATGAAAAACTTGTTCAGTTATTTTCACCATCTTAATTTCGTCGAGTAAGTGCCCTAAGATCTCTTACCTTATGAGTGAGGGATTCCGGTCGGGAAAGTTTGATTAATCTTCTTACGTCGAGTTAAGTGTTTTCTGTTGAGTTAAGATTCTTGATTAAAGATCGCCTCGTCTTCGATCTAAGTTAACCGTTATAACACCTCAAAGCTCCCGAATGGATCATCTTTGATGATCGGTAGAAGCTAAGTTGAAACGTTATTTCGCCGTTTAAACCTTTTGAGTGAGTTAAACAAAGTACAATAGTGGTGGAGGCAAGACTAACTCGAAGTCATCGAGTTTAGTTTTCCGGAAACTACGGCTGGAAGGAGTATAGTGAGCGCTTCGTTAATAAGTCTCATCTTGATCCTACACTAAAAGCCTCACAAAGATCGCAGTAGAAAACCAAAGGAATCTTATGGTATAACTGTCTTCTGGGGATTTCCAATCAATCCGTATAGGTAGACCGTCAAGACAAACAGTGGTGAGGGTTGTCGTTATTATCAACCATAGCCAAGAAAGAAATCTTCCGATCTAACGTACGGATGATTAATGACTTCTGGCACTAGGAATGTTAGGACAAATAATGATTAATGCATAGAGAATGTACCGAAAGCGATGTGTCGAGACAGCTTTTCAAAGATTGCCCTTTACGGTCAAAACCACTTGATTGTTGAGATCAACACGCTAGCATAAATGGAATTGTACTACAAAAACTTTTTCCTCCCTACACAACAGAACTGCTATACTTCATCCTTAACCTATTCGAAACAATTCGAAGTAAGTGTTGTGTACTTTGCTGACTTAGGTAGGGACGGACGGACGGGCGAGCCGAGGCACAAGAGCAACACTGAAGGTGATGGCGAGCACCTCAAGGACGAGTAGGATTCTCAGGAACCGGGCCATAGATGGATCTAGTGCACAAGAAGGACTGACGGATCCCGACAAGAGGACATCCGATAAAACCATCAAAGCGAGACTCAGGCACCATGCAGAGGCATGGCAACTGTCGACGAGGAAGTCGATCTAGGCCGAGACGATGATCTCCCACCCAGAATACTGAGGATCAACCCGAGACAGATGATGCAGGGGGACATGGAAGACGGAAGAACTGCATCGGATACTGAGGAAAAGGAGGAAGTGCAAATGATGCAGGAGGAACGGAGCGAGAAAGGCAACCGATGGAGTATCAGTGTGCACTAAAACAAGAAGGAGAAAGGCTTAGATGAGTGCGCCTAAGAATGGGCGACCTCAACCGAGACATCCCACCAGTAACAGCTGATCTTCCCGTAGCTCCAACCATTCCCCGCGTTATCCCCCCGGCAGGACCTCCAACCGCGCCCCCCAATGTAGCAGGAAACCAAGTGAATGGCCACTCTAGCCATGAGAGCGCTGACCCAATGTTACTTGCTATCTTGGCGAGCCAAAGAAGACAGGAAGAACTTATGAGAGAGCTGCAGAGAAGGAATCTAGCCTTAGAGCATGAAAACTACCAACTCCGCAACCGGAGAGCCGGGTCAAGAGGATCGTCAAGTCGAGGTGCTTCTAGCAGTCACACCCAGCCGAGAAACACTCCAACCCCACCCCCGAGCCGAGAGCGCATGCCCGACTCTAATCGCTCAAGGGGAGGGTATGGTCCACCCGAGGATTCTTCGACCGAGGAAGAGGCGAAAAATGAGGGTACGGGTGCGATAACTAAGCAAAAGATCGAGCAACTTGAGCAGATGGTCAAGAAGATGACAGGAAACGGCGAGGACGATTAGTTGGCAGAAGTAATCAGTGAAGCACAGAAGACACCATTTACTAAGGAATTGGATCGGACTCCTTTCCCGCCAAAGTGTACGTTGCCGATCTTCCCATCTAGGTTTGATGGCACGGGCGACGCTGGAGAACATATCAAAATGTACAGCATATCCTTGTTGCAATAGAAGAATTACGATGTGGTCATGTGCAAATTCTTTCCAGCGAGTCTGGAAGGTGAAGCAAAGAACTGGTTTTACACCCTGTCCGATGAATCCGTTGGCAATTATGTTGTCTTGGTGGAAACCTTCCTGGAAACTTATATGCACAACAGTATAGCTCGGCCCAGAGTTAGTAAGCTCTTTTCGCTTGCACGAAGATTTAGGGAACCATTGCGGTCTCTAAAGACATGATGGAGGAAGTTGTGTGCGACATCGGGAAGGTACGGTCGATGTGAGATCTTCGGGTTCGAAAATTCATTGAGAAAGTCAGATCCTATTTGGATAGCAATGTACACCGAGAAACCTAAAACGTTAAGGGAAATCAGGAAGATGCAAGAACACTACATCACCCTAGAAGAAATACAGGAATGAGCACAGGATAGGGGAATACAAGAAGCAAGCACTACAGTAGAGGCAATCCCACGAAAAGATCCAAAGCGACCAGAGAAAAGGCCGAGCACACAACATCACGGGTCGAACAAGAAAATTTGGGTCGAGAAAGGAAAGAAGCCTCGCCACGAACCCAGATCTTACACCCCACTAAATGCACCATTGGAAGAAATATTCAAGGAAGTAGAAAAGAGGAATGACATCAGATACCCGAAAACGAGGGGAATTCAGTTTGAAGAAACAAGGAACCATCCCGAGTTTTGTCATTACCACCAGTTTCGTGGCCATTCGACCAATGATTGTCGGGAGGTAAAAGATATCGTACAGCATCTGATCCGAGATGGATACTTGCGACATTTCGTTAAGACATCGCCGACACTGGGGATTCAGCTTCGACGCACCAGGTGCATCAAATAAGAATCAATCATGGTACCCAGTTCGCCTGTAACACTATCTCGCACTCGGAAACTCAAGGGTTTGACTTGGGAACCGGTATCACTTCAAGGATTCATAAAAGAGATCGAGCGGGAAAAGAAATATTCAGTGTGGCCAAAACTATACCCATGGAACCTTGGATGATGCAGCCGATCACTTTCTCAGCAAAAGACGTCCCGTCAAATGGTCAAGCACATGGAGATCCCCTAGTGATAACCTTACTTATCGAGGAATGGGGTGTCCGAAGGATACTAATGGACATCGGCAGTTTAGTCGAGGTCCAATTTTACGATACCTTCAAAAGAATGGAGTTATCTGATCACATCTTAATATCGTCGACCTATCGAATCTACGGCTTCAACGGTACAGTGACAGTACCAAAGGGAGAAGTCACCCTCAGAGTTTCGGACGGGGAGGGGTTCCTAGACACACTCACCACCTTCTGCATGGTCGACGTTGTGTCACCTTACGAAGCAATCCTTGGTAGACCCTGGCTCGCAGGAATCAAAGGAGTAGCCTCGGCATACTACCAAAGACTGCGGTTTCCATCCTATCGAGGGGTAGTGGAGGTGTTAGGCGATCCCCAGGCGGCGCGACAATGCGTACAGATAGATATCCTGCAGAATAAAGAAAGGCGATCGAGGAAGCGCCAAGAAAAGAACAAACCTAAGGAGATAAGGGCGGGAGAAGAACTAGAAAATGTGATATCACAAGCCATCACCACCTATGAAGCTGGCGAGAAGGAGATCTTATAGAAATCAAAGGAGCCGACAATGGTCGATGAACCAAAGCCCAATTTCTCGGCCTTAGAATCTACTCGACAAATTAATTTAGGCACTGAGGAAGAGCCTAAAATGGTGAGAATAGGGGCTCTATTGACGGATGAACAAACACAGCAGTTGATAACTCTTTTGAAAGAACACATGGACGTATTCGCTTGGCAAATGCACGATATGGAGGGAATTGACCTAGAAGTCTGCTCACATCACTTGAGAATAGATCCCAAGTTCAAACCGATCCGACAAAAGATGAGGAGAATTGCGCCCGAGCTACAAGTAGCGGTGGAGGCCGAACTAAAGAATTTTCAAGTAGCAGGAATTATTCGAAAGGCTCAATATCCACAATGGATATCTAACATGGTGATAGTACCTAAAAGGAATGGAGGTGTTCGAGTCTGCATCGACTTTAGCGACTTGAACAAAGCGTGCCCGAAAGATAGCTTCCCGCTCCCCAGCATCGATCAGCTAGTAGAATCCATAGTTGGATATAAGGCAATAACGTTCATGGACGGGTACTCGGGGTACAACCAGATTTCCCTAGCCCCTAAAAACCAAGAGCACACATCTTTCTTCATACCCAGAGGGTTATATTGTTACACCAAAATGCTGTTTGGGCTGAGAAACACAGGCGCCACCTACCAAAGATTAGTAGAAGACATGTTCGAAGACAAAATACACAACACCATTGAGGTATATGTGGACGACATGCTGGTCATGAGCAAGGTGGCCACCAACCACATCGACGACCTCCGAGACATATTTCAAACCATGAGAAGATACAAGATGAGGGTGAATCCTGCTAAGTGCACTTTTTGGGTTACCTCAAGTAAGTTTCTAGGGTACATAATTACCGACAAAGGTATCGAAGCCGACCCAAATAAGATCAGAGCAGTCGTAGAAATGCCATCACCCGTGACGATTAAAGACGTACAACGGTTAAACGGGAACTTGGCAGCCTTGGGGCGATTCATCTCTCGATCATCTGACAAGTGCAAGGACTTCTTCGGGGCATTAAGGAAATGAGAGAAGTTCAAATGGACCGAGGAATGCGAAGAATCTTTTCCGAAGATTAAGCAAGCATCTCGCGAGCACGCCGATATTACAAAGGCCCGAGCCCGAGGAGGTATCGACCCTATATCTTGGGGCGACCAATTATGCCATCAGTGTCCGTCCTAGTCAAGAACGTAGGAAGGGAGGAAAAGCCGGAGTATTTCATAAGCAAAACCATGAACCCAGCGGAGAAGAACTACACCAGAATCGAGCAACTGATATTAGCATTGGTGTTTGCAACACAAAAACTTCGGACGTATTTCCAGACTCACAAAATTCGGGTGCTCACAAAATCCTCCATAGAGTCAGTACTCGACAATGCAGCCAGGTCGGGGCGGATCTCCAAGTGGAGGGCACAGATCAAGCAGTTCGATATCTTCTACGAGATGAGAACAAACAGCAGAAAAGCACAGGCAGTGGCCGACTTTCTGCCAGACTTCCCCTTGAGCGACGAAGACGAAGTAGAAGACATCCCCGAATGGAGGAAGACCAAGAGGATCCGTCCGACTTACTCGAGACCCGTAACCCGACACGATGGGAAGTTTTTGTGGATGGATCATCCAATAGAGACGGGTCGGGCCTTGGATTGGTCTTCACAACGCCAAAGGGAAAAAGATGGTCCACTCGTTTAGACTCGAATTTAAGGCAACCAATAACGTCACGGAATACGAAGGCGTGATACATGCTCGCGCCTAATAGTGGAGATGTGAATTCAAGATGTAAGATTAACAAGTGACTCTCACTGGTCGTCCAGACAAATCGGCAAAGACGCTATACACGACCCCTTGTTACAGAAATATTGGGAACTCGCCCAATTTTACATCGGCCAGATACCAAACATCAAGTTTCGGCATATCTGTAGGAAAGATAACCGCCACTCAGATGCTCTAGCATACATCGCTTTCATGCTAACGGATGCAAGTATTGAAGGCATCAGAATTATGAGAATCTTAATGTCATCGGTACCTGAGACAGTGGACATCAGCGCGCACGTGGCAGCAACTACGACCGATCAGTATAAGGCCGATGATTGGCGAAAACCTATCCACGAATATCTAGAAACAGGGAAACTTCCCAAGGGGCGACCCGAGATCAACAAAATCAAAAGCAAAGCAGCTGCATATGAGCTCCAAGATGGCATTCGTATGAGAAAATCATACCTAGGACCATTATTAAGATGCCCGAGTAAAGAAGAGGGGCACACAATCTGAACAGAATTGCATTATGGGGCCGCGGGAAACCACAGCTCGGGTCGTAGCCTAGAAGCGCGAGCCAAGACTATGGGATATTTCTGGCCTTACATGAACGAGGATGCAAAGCATATGGCCCTCATCTGTGATGAATGTCGAAATTCGGAAAGAAGATACATGCACCCAGCAGTGACGTTAAACTCGGTAATCAGCCCTTGACCTTTCGCCAAATAGGGGATCGACATCGTGGGACCATTGCATGTCGGATCGGGGAAGAGAAAATACTTAATTGTGGCTACCGACTACTTTAATAAATGGGTAGAGGTCGCTCCATTAAAGTATATTCGGGATAGAGATGTTTTTCAATTCATTTGGGAGCACATCATTTGTCGCTTTGGAGTACCAGCGGAAATCATCTCGGACAATGGAAAACAGCTACAGGGCAAGAATATCGACTTGCTATTTAATACCTACAACATCCGAAAGAGCAAGTCCACACCCCTTTACCCTCAGAGTAATGGACAAGCTGAGATCACAAACAAGACCATCGCCGACAACCTGAAGAAGAAGCTTGATGGAGAATATGGATAATGGTGCGAAGAGCTTTACAACGTTTTGTGGGCATATAGGACAACTCGCAGAGAGGCAACCGGATTATCGCCTTTAATGTTAACATATGGGACCGAAGCCATCCTTCCAACGGAGGCGATGATACCTACAACAAGGACCGAGGTGTGGAGGCGAAACATCTCGGCAGATCTTATCCTGGCCAAGATCGACGACCTAGAAGAAACAAGAGAGATGGCTCTGCAAAAGATGGAAAATTACCAATGAAGAATACAACGAGAGTATAACAAGCGGGTCCGACCAAGAGAATTCCAGCCGGGACAGTTGGTGCTAAAGGATCTACCCAGTTATGAACGTGATAAAAAATGCGGAAAACTAGCAGCACGATAGGGAGGACCCTATACCATTGTCGAGAAGGTCGGAGAAGGAGCATACAAGATACTAAAACCGGACGGAACACCCGAGCCACGACCGTGGAATGCTAAGCGACTAAAGTTATATCACCCATGAGAGCAGGTATGATATATTGTCATCTATTTCCTTGAAAGGCCACGTGGGGTTGGAAATGTGACAATTGCGTCTAAATGGCCGTTTCGAACCCGAGGCGATGGCATTGTGCAAGTGTCGGGGCGGCTTACACTCGAATGGTCGTTTCGAACCCGGGGCGATGGCATTGTGCAAGTGTCGTGGCGACTTACACTAAGACGGGCTATTCGAACTCGGGGCGATGGCAGTGTGCAAGTGCCGAGGTAGCCCTAGGGCCCTGGTGGTTGGAAATCAGTGGTCGATTGTCGAGGCATGAGTACTCGACAGTCGAGCAGGCAACATTGCTCCCCTCGCAAGTGGCCGAAATCACTTGCCTAAGAAAGTTAATTGATAACTTCTTGGGATATCGATCCCATAGAAATTAGGGAGGACCAAATACCCTACCACTAGATCTTGAAAGACGGTGATGAGATACCTCAATCGGGACATGGCATTGGGCCCGATGACCCTCCCTGCTGAGTGTGTTCGACAGAAACGACATTTACGCTAACTGATCTACTCATTTTTATGCAGTTACACACAAATTAGTCGTAAAAATAAACCACATATCGGCGGCACAACATAAGTAAGAACGTTAACGTGAACAGCAATGTCAGAAAGCAAGAAAAATAACCAAATTGGCGACGCAGCACCCCATTAAAATAAAACGTATGAGAAAATAAAGGTGTTCGAGCGGATTACAACCCAATGCAAAGGGCGAAATAGCGATGCAGCGCTACAAAAGATGAGCCTACTCTTTGGGAGGAACCGATCCTGGAACCGCTTTCTTGACAGCAGCGTCGGCCCTCTTCTTATCAATAACCGTCTTTACACCAGCTTTGACCCTGGTAACAAGCTCATCATTGAATTTCGCCTTTTCAGCAGCAAGGTCGAGTGTCAACTGCATTGATGCCGCCTCAGCAGTGGCCACCTGCCCGAGTAATTGAGCTTCCCTCGCCAGCAGCTGCGTCTCCTTCCCCTTCAATCGGGCATTCTCCTCTTCCAACGATGCCACCCTCCTTTGCTCGGCTGTCAAAACACGGGAGAAGTCAGTAACATAACAACAACATCAGGACAACAATAATAAAAACACAATACAAGGGACACCACCTTCAAGTAAAGGGGTGACTACTCTAACGGTCTCTTCGGACTCAGACAAGCTACACTCAAGGGAAGATATCTTATAGGAAAGTTCTAGATAGCTTTGCTCGTTAAACTCATTGGAGGGGCAGTATTTCTTATGATCATTCCATTCGGCTCTCTTCCGAGAGTGTGCTATCTGCAAACCTGATAACTGAGCTTGAACCCACTCCAATTCCTCAGCGACTTTCTTAGACTCTCTAAGCTTCTCAAGAGATTGTTGACTACAATTTTTCAGCAGCACTCTTCTCCCCCAGAATCCGAAGGCGATCTGCGTGCAAATCCCGGACTTGAAGACTTAGCCGTCCACACTGACTTTCTAAGTTATCGACCAACAGCGTCTTGTCGGCAGCGATATCCTGGAATCGAGACAAGCTCGCTCTAAGATTATCGATCTCCTCAGGGACATATTCAAAAGTCACATAACGATGCAGCCGGGTTTGAAAACCTTCAATCTCGGTTTCCAGGCGATCAATTTTGTCATCCTTATTGACAATCCTTTGTTGTAAATTCGAAACATGACCCCGTTCTATGTCAATTTCCCTCTTCAACAAGCGATACCTCGTGGCAGCATCGGCCTCCACACTAGAAGTTTCGGATAGGAAGGTAGTACTAAACTCAGGATATTGGCACTACAGAATCAATCGTAAACACTTGAAAGCTAAGTAAATACCTTGAGTCTCGGCTAGTTGCTTCTCCAGCCCCCGGGATCGCTCGCGCTCTTGCTTTAATAAGAGACGAAGGCCCTCTCTCTCAGCGATCTCCTTGCGCTGAATGGCGGCGTTTAACAACGAGCGATTGATATCCTACAAACACCAACAGCATTAGCACTTACCCCATGGCGTGAATGCATAACCTGATCAAACACAACTCACCAGCAGATCGAAAGTGCTCTTTAGACCAGCATCATACAACGAGGCGGCCTTGATCTTATCTTCATCCGAAAGAGAGGCAAATTCAGGAGAAATAAGAGCTCCTAGGGAATTACACATAGGGCCCGAGACAGTAAAAGAGGTGGTACTGCCTGAGTTAGGAACCACAGGAGAAAAGGACTCCAGCAACTCGCTCCCAGAAGTGACGTTCTCTTCATCACGAGTAACCACATCATTTCCACCACCACCAGACTTCTCCGTTTGCTTCTGCTCCTCTTCACCACCATCGACCTCGTCCTATCCATCAAAAAGATCCTCATCATCATCACCATCAGATTCAAGATACACAACACTGTCAGCAAGAACAATCCCTTTACCAGCTGGCTGCTGGGGCATGGTTTTCCCCGGGGCAGATACGTCGCCCTTAGTCTCCTTGCTCTTCCCACTAGGATTCCCACCTACAAGGGTAGACGAAACATCAGAATTTTTCTGAGGCGACTTCCTCGGGAAATGTGATAAAGGCAGCCGATCCTCGAAATCCTCACCATCCCTCGCCGAAGCACCTCCAGCTCTGTCAACTCTCAACTTCTACACATGAGCCGATGTCAGAACCATTCAAGGAAACAAATAGGGGCAAGTACATGTACTGCAAGGAGGGAGCAGTATATTTATTACCTTCCCTGTCTCCTCATCGGCTCCTGCGCTAGAACCCTTATCCCTCTTTCGAAGAACGAGAGACTCAGAAGGAACGCTCTGGGACTTAGGCTGTAAAACACAAAAATTAAAACATCACCCTACTAGTCGCCCTAGCCGATTAGCTAAATCAAAAACCGGGAAACATGCTTACCCGATCCACGTTGACTACCCAGAAGGGATAAGACTCGGCCGGAGAAGGAAACCTGCCGCTCAGAAGAGGACCAGAAATAACAAAAGGAACTCGATCCCATGTCGCGTCACTAGTATGACGGGCATGTTTGTTGGAACTCTTCCCCTCGGGATCCTCGTCCAATAAAAGCTTCTTGACACCTTCAGGAAGAGTATTATGGCGATGAGGGCTAGCAGAAAAACCGGCGAGATCACCATTGGTAGCAGTCCCGCTTCGGTAATTATCACCAAAACTAGCAGGAGTATAGTCGCCCGCTTTGAGAAGAATTATAGGTAGACCAAGGAGTAGGAGTACATTCACCTCTATTTGCGTCTCTCCCACTCGGATAGGATTCGAAAGGTGTTGCCATTCCATTGAGCCAAAGCACGGGACAGACGGATCTTAGAGAAAGCTTCATACCAAAATGAACGGCTAGGATCATACAAAGGAAAACGCAACCCGAGCTCTAACTGACCCCTGGTGACGATGGTCGCCTCGGCCGAGTGCGGAAACTTCATAACATCATCCTTCTTCAAAATGCCTTTTTGGCCCGACAAGAGCCTGGCGTCATAGCCATGGAAGTTGAACTCATCTTTCAACTGTTGGATAAACTGCTCATCCGACAAGTCTTTAGTAATTCTCTTGTCAGTCCTACATGAAAAGGAAGAAAATTTATCAGAAAAGATGGAATTCAAAGCACGATGATCATGCTTAGAAGGGCTCTCAACAACAAACAGGGAATCAAGCGGTACACCGTCTTCGTCAGAGAAGACATAACTCACGCACCTCTTTTCCATCATGGAAGGAGTCGAAGACGCCATGGAAGTTAGTTGAGGAAACGGCAGGAAAAGTGAAGATACGACCGGAATCGGAAGTTACAGCGGCAACGGAAACGAAGAACAGCAGATAAAACTTGAGATAGTGAAAAAAGAAGGGAGGAAACCTGTTGGAAAGTATAACCAATGACGATGAAGAAGAAGCTGAGAAAACAGAGAAGGAGAGAAGAGAAACTGCTAAGGAAAGAATAAAAGTAAAACTAAGGTTTAAGGGTCGGACTTATAAACCCCATCATCCGTCAGAATAGCCGAAGAAGGTAAACAAAGTTGCAATAACTGAAGAGAGTGGGGAACAACATGGCGTGAAACCCGGCATGATCGAGGACGTAGGAAGACGAGGCGGTTTCTTCCCCTCGTGCCGATCACACGAGCGGAATAAGGGGCATAAATGTAGGTGTAAATAATCCACATGGACAGGTGGAACCATCCTAGACGATGGCGTACCAAGAGAAACAAGCACTAGAAGTATTGAATCGTCTCACCAGATCTGGGCGCGAGAAAAGAGGAACTGAGGAAGCCCGTGAGGTCGACATAAAGGAAGAGAAAAGTTCTGATGTGATGCTCATCGGGTTCGAGGACAATAAATGCAATCGAGCGAGTTGGTGAAGAGATAAGAAGAGCTCGGTCAAAGTGAGACTCGGCCAGGGACCTAAAGGGCGACGTCGGTCATCTCCACCAAACAAGCGACATCGGGTAGTGGGATATCGGATGAGGACATCACTCGGCTCGGCTAGATATCTCGACTTGAGCAAATAAGAATATCGGCTGAAGCATCAGCTGGTCACCCGAGAAGAACATCAAGGAAGCTACACCAGGCCCAACATCGTAGTATTGATGTATCATCATCTGTGACTATAAATAGAGACTATGTAGAGAGGTAAAACCCAAGTAAGAAGGGAGAAAAGTGAGCACACCTAGAGTATTGAGAGAAACATCCATCTTGTAATCGTGAACCAAGTAATAAAATCATCCCTTTACCCCGTGGACGTAGGTAATCATACCGAACCACATATATCTTGTGTGCTTCTATGTCTCTTGCTTGTTTACTTCATTGTGTATGTTTGAGATTCTTTGGATGTAGTGGTAGGATTTTCTACAACTACAATAACTAAAGATTAGAACAGCCTAAGTACCTTCAGTATCCTCTTCAATTGTGACTTTCTTGATAAAATCAGTTGTTGTTTCAGCTGCCTCAACTCCACTGGGTCCTCTGGGATAGATGTGAACCCACTGGCGATCTTTCAACCATTTAGCCCAAGCGGCTGTGTCCATCTCCTGCAGACGTCATCATATTAAAAACCTCCTCTGAAACAATAGCATTTAAAAATCTAAAAGACTTGCACAAAATCTAAAAATTACCCTCAAGGCTTCAGTATGCTCTTCAATTTTGACTTTCTTGATAAAATCAGTTGCTGTTTCAGCTGTCTCAACTCCACTGGGTCCTCTGGGATACTTGCGAACATACTGGGGTTCTTCCCACCCTGTAGGACAACAAACAGCAGTGATGTCTTCCTTAATGTCCATCTCCTGCATACGTCATCATATTCATTTAACATAAAGGGTAATTAAAGTTATGAAAATGCTGTAAATGTCATATGATTATCATGGCGTGTGTAACAGGGTGCATCCATTTGCCTGACCTGGTGTATTTCCAGACTGGTACAGATGCTGATGTACTAAACTTCGTAGGTCCTTCAAATACCAGTCAGAAATTCATAGTGATCGACCATTTTGGCAGGATGACTGATGCCTTGCCCATGTTTATGCAAAATATGTAACCAGCATTGACCATGTTTTAACTGAAAGACATTCATAAATCATAATTTGTTCTGCCTAACAATAATCCCACAAATAAGTTATATGCTCATTGTTAATCAACTGTTTATGTAATCTCAAAAAGTATCGAAAACCATATTAAGGCAGTAGCAATTCGAGACGAACTTGACAGCGACAAAATTAATTGTAGAACCTAACCTCTCTAAACTTCTTTTCTAATTCCTTGCGCAACTTCAAATGCTTGATACGGTCACCATACAACATGTTTTCACCCTGGAAGTTCAAAGTAGTTGGACAAATCAGCATATGTAGAGAAAAACTTTGAGCACAATACATTCCAAGCTACAAAAAACCTGAGAAAAGGCCACTAAAATCTGGCAACTGCCCAAAAAAATTAGTTGCCTAAGGATTTCGGAACTAGTCTAAGGCAACTAGTAGTTCCTATACACTTCGGCAACAAGTTGATCGCAATTACTGTTTTTATTAGTTTCTGAACTCTTTAGCAACAAACATATGCCAACAACATGAGATACGCTAGTAGCCTAATGCTTCCGGAACTAGGCAAAGGCCACCGCTAGTTCTTGTTTACTTCGGCATCATGTTAATGGCAACTCCAGTTTTCGTTAGTTTTCAAAAAAATTAGCAACAAATGTAAGACAACTACATAAAATACACTTGTAGCCTAATGCTTTCGGAACTATGCAAAGGAAAGTGCTAGAACTGCTAGTTCCTAAATACTCCGGCAACAATTTAATCGCAACTACTGTTTCCATTAGTTTCAAAACACAAAACCAAGTAGATTATGTGGTGATTTCACTACAAAAAATCCGAGCATTGGCAACCATACCAGTTTAGTTGCTTAAAACGAGTTTTGAGTTGCCAAATTAAAAGGCAACTAATGGTAGTTGCGGGGCCTTAGTTGCCGTATGGGTTGTTTCCAAATGCAAAGGCAACTCCAAAAAATTTCTAGTTGCTATGCGCACTTTTGGCAATTTAAGTTGTAGTTGCCAATTACATTATTTGTTAAATGCAATAGCTTCGACCCACTAGTTTTGTCGGTTGTTAGTTAGTTGCCAAATATTCTAACAACAAATTTTTGTAATTGTCATCTACTTGCCAAACAATATGACAACTAAATTACATCTTGTTGTGAACTTTTTTAGCAATTAATTTGGTAGTAGCCAAATAATGTGATATCGTAATTGTGATAGGTTAAAGCAACCAAGTTGTGGTTGCCAAATAGTTAGCGTATCATTCAACAACTAACATTGGTGGTTGGCAGGTACTTCTTGAATTATTCCACAACTAAGATTAAGATCAGCAACAAATATTGGGAATCGCAACAAAATATTGGGAATTGGAATTGCCTCTGAGCTGAGCTGCCGAAGTTTAGAACAATAAATGTCCAATTGGTCAAACGTTGGGACCAATGTGCCACAACATAAATGTCCAATTGGTCAAACGTTGGGACCAATGTGCCACAACATAAATGTCCAATTGGTCAAGCGAACCAATGTGCTACAACATATATTGGTAATTGGAATTGCTTTAAACACTACAAAAGTATAGAACAATGAATATTCAGTTGGTCAAAGATCCGACCAATACAACAAATTTCTAGGTACGGGGTGTGCACGAGGAGGTTGGGTTCCAACAAACATTAATACAAAAATTGAAATTAGAAGAATGCAACAAATAAAACTAAACACAAAAATTAATTCAGAAATAACTTTTTATTTATAATTGATAAATGTATTTATTTTTTCTATTACAACAACGAGATACTTAAGAAATGAAAAAAAAAAAGCTGATCAATGTCCGATGGTACAATTCTGCTTGGGCAGCTAATTCAGCTCGAACAAATGGTCCTGAACAAGAGATGCACTGCAATACGAAAGCCACGCAAAAAAGGAAGATCAGATAAATCAGTGGTATCCGGTGAATATTTTACAGACATTGAATTAGATTAAGGTTATTACTTGGTCAAGTACTACACCATAAGAAAATCAACCAAAAGATTTTCATTCGTGCACAAATTTCAGCCTTTTCAGAGGTCATACTAACCATTTAGGATAACACAATTAGCAATGACCATGTTGGCATCTTACTGAACTTCAAAATTTCGAAAGGATAATATGTACTAAAATCATATGAAAGCCAGATAAAGTATTCCAAACATGATGAATATTGTAATTTTTTAAAAAGATCCACTGCTCTTACTAACGAACTATACAAGCTTAGCCAACAATGTCATGAGCAGACCAATATCATGCTATGCGTCTTTCCTAATAGTCCTTCCAACAACTAGTTTTGGAGACAGTTTTAATTTTTTCCATGAATTACTAATAAATGTTCTGTAAAATCCCAAAATTACAAAACAAATAGAAAATAACTCTTACCGTTTCCTGAGAAAGACGATTAGCGTCAGTAAGTTTACATTGTTTAACAACAAATATTTTGTAGCTGATCTATCTGACTATGAAAATGGTCCTTCCCAACTTCCAAGAATAAGACTCTGTATTCCCAATATCTACTTCCATTAGAGAAGTAGTCATATAAACCTCCGTCGATAAAACCCAATCATTTCGGTGGTTCTATAGATCGATGCAGCAAAGCGATTTAGTATTAGTTTAGGGAAATCCTAAATTCAAAACTGATTATGAAACTCTTCTTTACTGAAAAAATTGGGTACCTTTCTTCTTCCTTCGCCAGATATTATCATCTCTAATCAGCAGCAATTTTAAGTATCAAAAATCTTGGCCATCTAATATTGTTGGTGAAAACGATATTTGGTTTTTCAGACTTGTTTTCTTTTTCTTCATCTCGATTTGGATATAAGTTTAAAAAAAATCAATGAAATCGAGCTAGGGTTCATATTTTTCTTTTTCTCCGAGAGAAGAAGAGGCGGAGAGACAGGGGAGAAGCGATATAGAAATTAGGTTAGGGTCTTAGGGTTTCCGCTATCTTCTTCGATTATATACTCTCTTGAGTTCTTGGGTACCTCAACAAGGAGATGTACGGCTTTGATTCTAACATGTGTGCATCCCACGTGCACATCCCCGTATTATAATGTAGCTAGGTTGAACGAGTTTTATTTCTGACACCATTTTTATTGATCTTTGTCCAAAGAAAATTTAATCTAACGGTTCTCTTTCCTAATTTGATTGGAGCCCAGAAATATTAAGTGGGGCCCTTAGACATTTTATTTGCACCCCAAATTTTTCAGGGGCGTATTGAACCGATTGTGAAAATACTATTTTACCCCTCACTAAAAATAAATTTTAAAAACCTATTAACCCTTAATCCTAAGCCCCAATTCATTTCTAATTCTAAACAAAAAGATCACTCCTCCCCTCTCGACTCTTCTCTTCTCCTCCATTAACGACTCCAAGAACAAAAAAAAAAAAAAAAATTCACCCGAAAAATTTCAGTTACAGTAAAAGGGTTGTCAATTCGACAAGCCTAAACCCTAACGATTTTTCATATGCATGTAGAGACCATAAAAAAATCGTTAGGGTATATGATGATCAAGATAACGACCCTATTTCTGGTTTTCATATTTTTACCCTAGATTAGAGTCGTTAACATAATATAGAAACCTATGACGATCCTCTATGGACGACCCTCTTTTAAACGTCAACGACCCCAGGTGAAAAACAAGCAACCTCTCTGTCCCAAAAAATTTCAAAGTCGTCTTGGAATAGACACACAAAATAACGACTCTTTGTGACCCAAGTTAAGAGTCGTCAGGGTATATCATATTACCATGACGATTTTTCATAACTTGGAAAAGTTGCAGGTTTGAGTCGTCAGGGTATATCATATTACCCTGACGATTTTTCATAGCCTAGAAAAGTTGCAGGTTTGAGTCGTCATTTTTGGTGTCAATACATTGACGACTTTATAGAGTCGTTGGGGTATACATCCCTCGACATTGACGACTCTTTCTCTGTGTTGTGAATATATCCAATCCATGGGAGAATTTAAGATAATCTTACCATAAACACAATCATCTTTGTTACTTGAACCTTCTCCAACATCATTTCCCCTACTTAAATTACTCATTTCTAAAAACCTCAAGTTTTCCTCTAAAACCTCCTCTTCTTCCTCTCAACTCACAAAAAAAAAAAAAAAAAAAAAAAAAAGAAAAAATCTAAAATCTGATTTTAATCTAACATAATCTAATCAATCTAATTAAATTAACTTTATTAAGTTTTAATACTAATCATTTAGGGGCAGTTTAGGTATTTAGAAAATATTTTTATAAGGGGTGACCCAAATTAGGTTTGGGTGACCTTTTTTGTCCTCTAGTGCAAGGCCCCCAATTAAAATGTTTGGCCCCCAATCAAATTAGGTTCTCTTTGATTTTTAAAATAGATCGTAACTTTTTGGGACTCTGTGAATAATATGATTTTTTTCTTTAATTCTAATAGTAGATGTTTCCCAAGTTATATTGTACAAATGAAAATACCAAATCTATAATAGCTTTTCCGATTCATTTTCATTCTCTTGTTTTTATATTTTTGGAGTGAAGTTTTTTATAAATCGAATATTGTTGATCTCTGAGCGCATCAATTGAGATCAAATGAATTTTAAAGCCGAATAAAATTATATTAGAATTAGACTTATGTAATTTAGTGTTCGATAAGAGAAAATGAATTGTGTATATAGGGAATTTTGTATTATGCATAATCGTCTTAAGTGAATCCTAAGCAGTTATATCCAATAAAATCTAATGAGAAACAACTATGATTAAAGTAAATGTATTCCAGAGTTAGATGATGTTGTTAAAAAACCGACTTCAATGATTAAGCATATCCAATGAGAACCAATACACTACACAGTTAGATAAATCAACTTATGTAAATCTCTGAGTATATCCAATTAGATTTAACAAATTACAGAGTCAGTTGATTTTCTTTTTTAATCGATTTATATGAATATCTAAGTTATCCAATAACATCGAACGATAAAGTCGAATAAATCTTCACTAAGATTGATTGGTGCTGAATTGAAAATCCAAATTCGTTACTTGAGGTAATAGATAAACTGGTAATTACATACAAATTCATTTTATCAAGTATCTAATCAGGGGTAAATGGTCATTTTCCTAAAAGTCGGACAAAAGGGTCACAAATGACCATTCTGGAATTTCCTCAACCCATAAGGAAGATTTTGAAGATGGAGTACAACCCTTGTCGAAAAATGTCAAGTTCAGCCTTGATTTCATCCCTCGTTGTAAAAGACAAGCATACCCTGCCCTCACTACAAAAAACTTGATTTCAACCCTTATCACTAAAACACGAGTTCGACCGTAACCTCAATCCTGGTTGCCAAAAGGCAAGCTCAGCCTTAGCTTCAGCAAAAAGACGCAATTTAACCCTCATGGATCAAAATAAACTCTCACAAAAGAAATTCAACCATTGGTCTACAAGGCACTGACCATTCTACCCCTTGGCCTCATGAAAGACTCATATAACATCCTTTCGAGGTACAATGGTCATATTTGCCCCATGATATGAATAAAGCCACGATTGACTCCTAGAGCATCCAGACAAGATACGCCGGTCAAGGATAAGTATATATTCCATAGGTCTCATTCAGATAGTCTCATAAGGACAAAAGACATTAATAGCCTAGCTATTGTTATTAACCTGTTTAAATATCTAAGCATATCTAGGAAGATCGCACAAGTAACATGGATGGATGTAAATCCCTAAGTATATCCAATGACACTGAAAGAATTCTGGATTTGGATGAATCTTTCTTGGAATTGAATTATATAAACTTTTATGCAAAATTAACAAGATCAAGCATATTGCAAAGCCGATGATTTGTCTTGAAACTGACTTATGTGACCATAGAGTTGGATGAATCTTTCTTGAGGAAGATAATGAAACTTATGTAAGATCTTTCAGGATGTCAAATAAGTTTGGATAGATTACGGAGACATACATCTAAATTTGTTTTGGTATCAAATTCAGTAAATTCCTAAATAATCCAGTAAGATGAAAGTAATATTTTAGACTTTATGTAATCTTAGAGTCGATAAATCATCTTTAAAATCGATTAATGCAAATTTTAAAAATAAAATTATAAGACAGACTTGAATCATACATATGGATGAATACATCTTGAATTAGCTTATGTAGATGTCTAAGCATTCAGAGGAGGGCCCGAGGGTGTGCAGGAGGTGCGACGCACATGTCCCATCTCCGGCCAAGGCCTTTTTCAAGTACAGATATTAAGCCCAGTCGTGACATATTTATGATTTATCTCTCATGTACGTGTTCACTTAGGTCTTCTTTCTATTCTCATTTCTTCCTTCCGATCTAAAGGAAAATTTTCTTAAAAATCCTTAACTTTTCTCAGACAAAACCTAACCAAAGGCAACCCCCACTCTTATCTTCTGTTTGATAACAAATCGACTGATAAAACTAATTAATCAATCACTCTGATTCAATGATGTATGCTAAAAATCACACCCTCCTCCCTCCTCTTTCAATGATTCATTTTCTCGTTGCTATTCGAAATTGTTAGGGAAAATAAGTTTTGTACGTAAAAAGGCTTTGCAATTAAGTTCGCACGGGGCCCTAATATACACAGGATCGGCTTTGTAAACAATCATACAAACGGATGAATCTGTCTTCGAATTAGCTGATGTAGATGTCTAAGCATGTCCGGTGAAATCAAACAAAATATCATCGGCCAATTCACACAAAAGATATTAACAAGAATCCTTATGTTATTTATTGGGCCAATAGAAATCATAACCTATATATCACACAGATTGCCATATCATAAGGTCATCAACGACACACAATTATGGCAGAGATCACATTTGCACACAAAAGACAATAATTCTACGTACACCGGGAGAGGAAATCCCGTGATGTTACCGCGTGAAAGAAAAATGGCGTGGGACCCACCACTAAAAACCACCCCCTAGAAATATGTGTGGTGGGGCCGGGGGGTTGTGAGAGCGGTGATTTTCATGGTTCCCAACCCCGGTATGTGTAGCATCACTCCACAAAAGATATCAAGGCAGATCCGTATGATATCACTTTAGCCAATAGTAACAAACAAAATATGCCACACGGATTGCCATCTTTACCGTCCAATGTAAATTTTCAGCAGGGAGATCCGTATGATGTCACTCTAACCAATAAAATACACACGGATTACAATCTTATCCGTCCAATGTATATTTGCCGCCACAATTTCGTTAGGCGCCAAATTTTCGGTCAAAGAAACATGGCGGTAAGTTTTGGCTCCTAATTTGAATGTCCCGCCAAAAGAATTTGAGGCAATTACAAATGCCGGCAATTTTTGGTACCCTAATTTCTGAGTATTTTGACCGGGAATCCAAAATCGAAACTGAAATGTTCTTGACACACTCCTATTTGTACTGTCTCGCTGACCCTCTCTATCCAAAACTTTTACTTCACTTATACTAACGACTTCAAATCTCTCTCTCTCCCGAAGAACCTTGTTGCAGTTGATGCTATGGTGATTGGTGAAAAGAAGTAGGGTTTCCACTTGATGGAGAAGAAACGCAACGCCGAGAAATTTTGTTGGAGAAGTTATTAGAGAATTTAGTTCCTCTACAGACAGTTAAGTTCTAAATCAATTTAAGTTTCTGTCATTTCAAATCTCTATTTACATATACTTTTAACCTGTTTGACAAAATTACTCTTTGAATTTTCTTCCAGATTCGGTTAAGTTGATATATGATGAATTCCATTTGTGATTCAGACTGAGGTTGGATTTCTATGAGATCATTTGAAAGAGGGTAAAAAGATGAACTGGAGAATTTTGTGAGGTATTAATTGCAATCTTGCGTCATGATTTAGCTAACTAATGTGGGGATGGGTTCCTGACTTTTTTTTTGCGTGTTGCTGCGTATAATCTTTACATATATTATGCACATTACATCAATTTTTTACTCATTATTCCTCCTTCTATGGTGATTTTATGGAAACGAGTCAAAGTAGTGTGCCTTGATTTCTGTAATGGGGTTTTGATGTTATGTTGGATTTCTGATTTGTAGTTTGTTTGTTTCTACAGGGAGTATTGACATACAAGGAGCTTGATGAAAGGATGAGGCGCTCGCAATTGCATGACAATTAGTGGAATGGTTGAAATGATCATTACAACTTTGATTTCGATTTCAACAATGTTTTTCTTCAAAAAAACTCATTTCGACGTTGTAATGAGCATTTCAACCATTCGATTATTGAGATAAAAGGACCAAGATCCAAGCGCAGGTTAATACAACTTAGATGATAGGAACAAGGCTGCCTTTTGATTTCTATTTGGTAACGTTTTTCTTCAATCAATTGTTGATCAATTTTGTACTATTAGGTGTTCTATGGTTGCATCAAAGAGTTCAGAGTTGTATCAATTTGCTAATGGGATGTCATTCTTTTTCAATTTCAGGTGGAGTCTGTGGACCTGTGGTCGTATTAACTAAGTTCATCATCATTTTATTCCCGGTAGATTTGCTTTAGAAGATGTAGGAATAAACTAATGTGATATCATCATAAAAAAATTCCCAAGTCCGAGAACCTACCGTTGATGGACAATTAATCGGCCTTTCCTTCTTTGAGGTGAAATTAGTTGACATTTGACGGTACATCTAATTTATTGTTCGAAATGAAATTGAGGTGTTAAAGGCTAAATGTGTATGGAAATTTTTGGGACTCACTTAATTTACTCACCAATCACTCAATCGGAGTTTATAAAAATGAGATTTTATTGCTCTCTTAAAACTTCTGGTCGTATATGAGACCATTACTTCTTACAAAGACACTTACTCTCACAAATATGTGATATCATCTACATATTTTTCTTTGGATGTGACTGCGATGAGCTAAGAGAGCCTTTTCCGAGGGGATAGGTCGGGTGCGTAAAATATCTTCTCAACTGTTCTCGTATCTTTGCTTGAATTCCCCACTTACCATGTGTTAGTAGTTTAGGTAGTTCTGTTGCAATCCATTAAGTTTTCATTTGCGAGTTGTTTGACATGGAAAAATCTAATACCCACTACTAGAAATACTAGATAATAATTTTAAACATCACCTGTTCTTGCAAATGTCTTGAAGAAGGAATTAGGTCAATGGCCCGACTTCTTGATAATTTGTATGAGTTAGCTATCCTGCTCGACACGGTGTTGTAATTTCTTTTGAAGTCATGGGTCATCCAAAGAAGTGATACTATCACTATGCATGTATTGTCGGTTAACCCGGTATTCTTGTTTCTTGTGTCCATTGAATATCTTTCGATGGTTAAGTAAGTGCATTGTTGATTGTTGTACTGTATCCTAGCATTGAGAAGTAGATTATGGCCCAGCAGGCAACTCCTAGCTAATGGAAATTGCTTAAATGTTGATGTTGCTCCCACCGTGTAGATTGCAAGGATAAAACAAAGAAAAAGGATACAAGGATCAATTGCTCTGGAACATTAAGCTTTCCACAGAGATGATTCAGGAAAACCCAAAAGGAGATGGAGTTCGTCATATGAAGATCCATCTATTTGCACATGCAGTGGGAGGGTTATACAACAAAGTGAGTTTTCTCAAGGAAATATGCGAATTGATTTGTGTGCATATACCAAAATCTTGGTTATTAAAAATGAACCAATTTTTCACTTATATTTAGGTGGAATAGGGTTACGGGGGAAAATCTTCTAGTCAATATATGTTTTCCGCGAGGGTAGGGGCTCGAAATTTTGTTTCTTCTTTCTTGGCTTCTTTTTTGTTATTTGAACCACCATGTAAGAAAAGTGGAAATGGAGTAGAAATTCAAGATCTATTTGCTGTATAATGCTTTTAGATAATGCGTAGACTGTCCCTAGCATGTTAATGATGAATAAGATTAGGTTCTTTGGCTAAGGTTTAATATATTGTTCCCCGTGGATTTTACATTCTTCACTTAGGCTTGCTATTATGTTTAACATGTTTTGATTTTTTCTTCTAATGTTCATATATCTTAGATGTACAGGGACTCTGAATACTCGGATAGTCGATGGGAAACTTGGAAATCCTGAAATCATGAGTTGTCCTTGTATTGATTGTAAGAATCTTGTTGTGCGAATTCTGGGAACAAAGTGTTTTGTCACTTACGACGGATGGATCCTACTTGCATTTATTTTTTATACGGGGCCAGAAGCTAGCTAGGCTAGCACTTCTAATTATATTCACCAGAGAAGCGACACTAATTATCTTCACCAAGAGAAGCGACACCTAGTGTATATCGGGTGGATATTTCATGTTGAAGATGATGCTCTTGTTGATCGGTTCATGAAATTAGAGACGGGCCATGGAGGGTTGGCAAAGCTGGTGGAAGATACCCGCACCGTTATTCCCAGGTTGTACGGTGCACGCAGGTTGACTATCTTTATTGAATTATGTAAGCACAAGACAGTAAGTGGTTCATTATGAAAAGCTTTTGATGAACTTCTTTCTAAGGCAAATTTTTGGATGCTAACATTCTCTTAGGTCTGAGATTTCTTAATTTGAAGTCGTGTTATTGATAACACCCTTTTTACATCTTTTACATCTGTATGAACTCATTTTTAAGGTACTTTATTATATTATTCAAGTTAGCGCTAGTTGAGCTTCTTATCTATTTGACTTTAAGTATTCATTTTAATTGTGCATTTGTGATAGCAATTTTCACTTCTCCCGCGTTAAGGTCATGGAAAAATGATCTCATATTGTTAAAAAGACTGCACAAAGCTAACAAATCTGGAACATTATTGAGGATAGTTGATGACTTATACTTACACCTGCAATGCCGGAGTGCAAACACTACAA
>JAJJWW010018412.1:0-33679 GCA_023531295.1 Papaver armeniacum
GGGCCAAAGGCATAGCGGTTTAGAAATATGGCTTGCGGATGTGTTGGCATGTGCCAATGGCACGTGCGGCCATGTTGACCTAGTTGCAAGTCTTAACCTAGGGCGCTATGTTTGGCATGGGCCAAAGGCATACGCTCGTAAATATGGCTTTGCGCACGTGTTGGCATGTGCCAATGGCACGTATGCCATGTTGACCTAGTTGCAAGTCTTGCAACCTAGGGCGCTATGTTTGGCGTGGGCCAAAGGCATAGCGGCTCGGAAATATGGCTTGCGGCACGTGTTGGCATGTGCCAATGGCACGTGCGCCATGTTGACCTAGTCGCAGTCTCGAAACTCTGGCGCTTATGTTGGTCGGGCCAAAGGCATAGCGGTTTAGAAATATGGCTTGCGGACGTGTTGGCATGTGCCAATGGCACGTGCGGCCATGTTGACCTAGTTGCAAGTCTTGCAAACCTAGGGCGCTATGTTTGGCGTGGGGCCAAAGGTATAGTAATTTTGGAATTTGGCGTTGTTGCCATGGTGCGTTGTGGTGCGGCTTGGTTTGGCATTGTTGCCATGGTGCGTGTGTTTGGCATTGTTGCCATGGTGCCAGGGTGCGGCTTGATTTGGCATTGTTGCCATGGTGCGCAAGATGATGGCTTTGGTTTGGCATTGTTGCCATGGTGCGCAAAGATGGCGCTTGGTTTGGCATTGTTGCCATGGTGCGTACAGACGCGCTTGGTTTGGCATTGTTGCCATGGTGCGCAAAAAGATGCGGTTTGGTTTGGCATTGTTTCCATGGTGCGCAGATGCGGTTTGGTGCGCGCAGATGGGGCTGGTTTGGCATTGTTGCCATGGTGCGCAAAGATGGCTTGGTTTGGCATTGTCGCATGGTGCTAGGTGGTGGCTTTGTTTTGGAATTAGGGTCTCGTGTTGAAACCCTAACTGCATTCCAAAAAAATACCCCTATTAATTATTTACACCCAGTTAAATGCTCTTAGTTAATGTGTCATGGTAACACTAGGTCATGGGGTTTTACGATTTTACCTTTGTCTAAAATCCACCATCAACATTAAGTCCCCCGCTAGCCTCGAACAGGGCTTTGTTGCGAGGTAAGCATAAGATGGTGACAAACTATTAACAACAAACCGTAAAGAAAATTGAAGGAGGCTTGTCTCGATCTTTTATAAATAGGATTTGGAATCCTTGCCTCCGGTAGTTTTGCATTAAACCTGAGAGGCCGGCACACCAGGGCCCTTGGCCTTGGGGCGACGTTGGGAAGTTGGCGTGAGTTGGGAAACGAGTGTGCTAGTCGGTGGGACCGGCGCGAAGTGTAGAAGTCGTGCGTGTCATGTGTGTGACTGGGGCGATCGGGAGGCCTGGCGCAACCGGTGGGGGCCGGTCCAACTTGGAAACCATGCTTGGTGCTGTGACTTGGGCGGCATTGAGAAGTCACAATTGGTGGGGCCGGTCCAATCTTGGAAACCATGCTTGCAGGCGGGATTGGGCGGCATTGGGAAGTCGCACCCTTTGTGGGCCCGCTTCTTACACGCGTGATTTTGGTAAAAGGGAAATCCTTCCCTATTTCAAAGTCTTTCACGCCTATATATATATATATATATATATGTATGTATAAAGCCCCTTTCTCCCCATCCCGCTTTATTCTTTCCTCTTTTCATACTAGCGGCAAAGAGAAACCGTTTCTGTGTATGTCTTCGAGTACTTTTCTCCTTTTTTTTTTTTCTTTTACGTAGGTGTAAACCTTAAGAGTAGGCGCTTCCACAATCCTTTCATATGATTCCTTGGCGTGCCTCATGTAGGAAATATTGTATGTATGCAACCAAGGGAATACCGCATATATTGTTTGAACCCGTAGGAAGTATTGCATATATGAATTTTCTGGCCCCGAAAGAAATATTTCAACCTTGAAGAAAATATCTGTGGTGTATTTTGAACCCGTAGAGGATGCTCCGTATATAATTCTGAACCCGAAGAACGATACTGTAGGCGTATTTGAGCTCGTACGAAAAACCGCATGTGTATTTCGAACCCGTGAGAGAACCCCGTATGAATCCCAAGAAGAATACCGTGTATATGCTTCATATGACTTCGAACCTGCAGGGGATATTGTATATATGATTTTGCTTCCTGAAAAAAGTACCACACGCGCATTTTTGAACCAAATAGAAAAAAATGCTCCATATATATTTTTGAACCCGAAGAAGGATACCGTGAGACACACTTGTACCCATATAGAATGTCGCGTATATAGTCCCGAACCCAAGAAAATATCGTGTGTATAGTCTTGAACTTGAATAAAATACGTCCCTCCTACCCTTTCTCTCTTTTTTTTTTTTATTGTTGGGTACGATTATGTGTCGGGTGAGATAACTTCGCCTTTCTCCGTTTGTTTTGTGCGTATATCTTATTACCAAATTGTTGTGAAGGAATTCGATAAGATGTTACCCAAACAAATTTCACTTAGTCGAAGGATGCTCATAATTCCAAGCCGAACATAGATGATGAATTCTTCACTAGAGCCTTCGCCCGCTCGGAAGAATCACCCGTGTTTCGTGCCAATTTTGCTAACCTAGAGTGGTGAGGATGACAGGAAGACACGTTCGGTTCGCCTCTGCAGAGCACCATTCGGTTCTGTCTTCATAAAGAGGTATATTCCTCTTCCAACATTGACTTGTGGATGTGTCAAAGTCTATTGTGTTCTTTTGATGGATGGGTTGAGTTCATGGTGAGCAAGGAGCGTATAAATACCAATTTGACTCGGGCGCAGATCATTGATGTGTCAAGACCTCAAGCAAATCTCCGCATTAGGAAGGACATCCCAAAGCTTGGTTGCTTTCATCTCCGCATGGTGTTCTGACACCCATACAATCATATGTAGATGGGGTGAGATAACTTTCTCCTTGGGAGAGTGTGGCTCTTCTTGTCAATCTTCCAAAGAATCGGGAATCTTAGAATCCAATTATCCGAAAGCGAGGTGAAGACGCGGGATGACGGGGCCGCTAAGTTGGGGGATTTCGCCGGAAAGACTCCATTGCGAAGTCGAAGGACTCTGCCCGGAAGAGGATGAAAGGTGCCCTTACGGTTGGTGGATATCTCAATGGTTTCCTGACGAGTTGGAGCCTGGGAACAGAAGTGGTGATCTTCATGTCGCAACATTTTTGGCTCTCCGGTTGTCTAGAGACATTTTTTGATGACGATTCGGCAAGAAAGGAATAAGACCGTAGTTGTTGGCGATTGATGTGAAGTTGGCAAAGGGTGAAGTTCTTCCCATTGGCAAGCTGTTCCTTGGTTCCCCGTATGTGCATCTGGATCACCTAGTTGCGAACATGAGTTTCGAAACGTTTCATGAAAGTGGATTCATATGTGCACGTTGCTTTTTCGCAAGTCCGGCTATGGGAGCACTTTGAGAAGTATGCTCCAAACCGTTGCCTTTCGCTTCCGTGAGTTGGGGTGGCTCCTAATTCTTCTCGATGGGTGAACAAAGCGTCCAAGGGTTGGCGTGAGCTTGGCTAGTTTTCTTGATAAGTTGCATGAAATCAATTTTTTCCATGGGGTCCGGTCCATAAGTCGCTGACTCAAATTGACACTTTGCTTCGCTCCGCTCATGTCTTTGTCTTCCGATGACGATTTGAGAGTTGCCAGGAAAACCTGTTCATTCAAAGCTGCTTGCCCGGTTATATGCCGTCTTTATTCGTGGGGTCTTTCCAGATAGCTGCTTACAATATTGACCGTGCTGCTCGTCACATGGGTTTCGATCAAGGTGCCTCTTGTTTACCGGCCTGATCCCTAAGGATTCATTGCGTGTCGCCCTTGACGCCGTTGTCCTTAAGCCGGTATCCGTCTTTCCTTCTTTCAAATGGGAAGAGTAACTTCGACGACCTTCGGCTATAACGAGTTTTGGTGCGACGAGTTTACTATGATCCGAGATTTTGTGAATAACGTGGTGGAGAACGTTCGTTGCAAACCTTCCTTAAAGCATTACAAGGAGTATCCAATGTTGAGAGATCCTGCGAAAGTTGCCTAGCAATTCGGAAAGCCCCTGTGCCAAGGAACGGAGAACGAAGAACCGTGCTGGCAAAGTTCCGACGGTTTCACAAGATCCTCCCACGGGTCTTGTGTCTTTGATTCTTCCAATAACCGAGGTATGCGTCGCCTCTTCATTGGTTTGTCTCAAAACACGCGAATTTCTACCGAGAATATGTGTCTTGTTTCTTTGTGGCTTCGTAGTGTTAATGCTTTCGTTTGCTCTTGCACGTTGCCGGGAGATGGCAATTTCTTCAAAGAACTCCAAGACAGATTGAGCCTTCTCATAGCGATGATGAGTCGGAGAGAGAAGAGGGTTCAACAAGTGAGAGTGATTCCTCTCGGCAGTGGTGGGTTCTGTTTTGGAAGTGGTTCGGTGAGTTTCACGCTTCTTTTTCTTTCTTCTTCTTGTTTCTTCTTTTGAAAAATGTCTAATTCAAGTTTGCAGGAGGAATCCGGTTCGGAGGACGATTCTTGGGGTGGAGTCACACGAAAACTTGCCTTTGTGACCACCGCGGTGACTTGGAGATGGGAGTTAGCCAATTGCCGGCGTACGTGGTTCAAACGGTGGATGATTCTACGATGGTTGTTGCCGTAGACATGGAAGAAGACCTTTGCGAGTCGTGAGGGCACTTGCAGGCGCCATTTTGATCCCCAGATTTTGGTTCCTTATCCAGGTCATGTGCTGGTTGGCGGCTTTAGCATGCCGGCTAAGCATGAGGCGTTGTACACCGTAATCCGGGAGAAGCACTGGGGACATATGGCTACAACCAAGAAAGTCGCTAGTCGATTTGCGCTGGTTAAGCGTGTGGAAGAGGCTTTATCTTCCATCGAGGATATGCGTGGGGTGACTGGTCACACCGTTTCTGAAGACGTTATCACCGACTGGGAGCACCATCGCGACGTGTGCTTAGCAAAGGAGTTCAACACTTCGTGGTTTGTCGAAGGCCTTGATGAGATCCAAAAGTTGAAAGATGCAGCAATCGAAAGCCTTTCCGCCGAGGAGATTGCCCGACAGGAGATGGAACTCGAAAAGCTTTCCAAGATGTTGACTATGAAGAGAGCGGCTCTCGAAGACGCAAAGTTGACTTTTTCCAAGAAGAGCGTATCGTTGGACGATTTTCCTTGAACGTTTTCGTTAAACTTTCATTTAGGTTCTTTTTTTCGAAAGACATATTGGATGTCCGGTTCAAAAATTGATCTTTGATAGACAGGCTGGTAGCTTTTTAGGGTATTGGATTATTTCGGGATGAATGGTTTGATAATATAACTCTGATTATGTTTTGGGAAAGGAATATTGCTTTTATGAAAGTGTGTGCTAGCAATAGGCACAAGACTCAGTAGTATGACGGTTTTACTAAGAACCTAAAAATAGATTGTATATCTTGCCCAGTCTGAATTTACTCACTTCATATGTTTTGTGAACACGCTCCTCTCCATGTAACATCGCCAGCAAGTCCCCAATCGCTGGTAGCATCTTCGGCGATTGAGTAATATCATCTTCAGCAAGTCCCCAGTTTTTTTTTGTAGTTTTTACAACTAGTAACCGGGTCGTCTGGTAGTTGAGTCGGATTGAAGCCGCCTTCCCTACCATCTTGACATCCGGGTCGAAGAACGAGATCGACAACTGATATTGTAGCCGATAGATCAATCCTCCCGCTCGTGGTCGCCAATTGTTTATGGGTGAAAATCGTTTCTGCAGATTTCGGTAATTTCGGTGGGTGAGTGAGAAATTGATTCAAACCCTAAACAAATGTGCTGCACGTGAGCACTTTGTAGATTCGAGAGATCGATTCAGTACAAGTCCGGCCTAAACTAAGAAATGGCCGTTCCGGACTTGCTTCGGTCACAAAGTGGAGGAGAAGGGTTGATTTGTGGAGGGAAGCAAAGAAAGTTGTTGAGGAGAGTAGTATCTCGACTTGTATCAGAAAGTGAAAGCTTAGGAAGCTTGCAAGAGATAGAAGCTTTTGGGAGAGCTTGCAAAGTTGCCTTTCTGAGAGTGTAAGTGTAGTATATTTCTCCTGACCGAGACTTGTTGTCTGGTGGAAATAGGTAACACCTATTTATACAAGTCGAGATTGAAACGTACCCTGGCCTCATGAAGGAAGAGAGTAAAGGGTGAAATAATGGGAGGAGGTGGTAACCGCATGGTTTAATGGGTGAAAACGTTTTTCACCATTATTTCCTCTTTTATTTGACCGCTTTATTCCTTTTCACGCTTTCTTAATGTGAGCGTAGTGTATGCTGCATGCTGTAACCGCCAAACCAAAACCCTAAAGAAGCATCCCGCCTTTGTGTCGATGTCTCGAGTGTTGGTTGCATCTTGAGTGCAAGTGGTGCCGCTAGTGGCGCGTGTGGCATGTGCCAATGGCATGTGCGGAATGCCTTGGTGGTAGGTTGCACGGTTTGCAAGTTAGGTTACCAGCGTGTGTGTTTGGCATGTTCCAATGGCATGTGCGGAATGCCTTGGTGGTAGGTTGCACGGTTTGCAAGTTAGGCTACCCGTGTGTGTTTAGCATGTGCCAATGGCATGTGCGGAATGCCTTGGTGGTAGGTTGCACGGTTTGCAAGTTAGGTTACCAGCGTGTGTGTTTGGCATGTGCCATTGGCATGTGCGGAATGCCTTGGTGGTAGGTTGAACGGTTTGCAAGTTAGGCTACCAGCGTGTGTGTTTAGCATGTGCCAATGGCATGTGCGGCCATGTTTACCTAGTTGCAAGTCTTGCAAGCCTAGGGGCGCTATGTTTGGCGTGGGCCAAAGGCATAGCGGCTGGAAGTATGGCTTGCAAGACTTGCGACACGTGTTGGCATGTGCCAATGGCACGTGCGGCCATGTTGACCTAGTTGCAAGTCTTGCAAACCTAGGCGCTATGTTTGGCGTGGGCCCAAGGCATAGCGCTTTAGAAATATGGCTTGTGGCACGTGTTGGCATGTGCCAATGGCACGTGCGGCCATGTTGACCTAGTTGCAAGTCTTGCAAACCTAGGGGCGCTATGTTTGGAATGGGCCAAAGGCATAGCGGCTCGGAAATATGGCTTGCGGCACGTGTTGGCATGTGCCAATGGCACGTGCGGCCATGTTGACCTAGTTGCAAGTCTTGCAAACCTAGGGCGCTATGTTTGGCGTGGGCCCAAGGCATAGCGGCTTAGAAATATGGCTTGCGGCACATGTTGGCATGTGCTAATGGCACGTGCGGCCATGTTGACCTAGTTGCAAGTCTTGCAAACCTAGGGCGCTATGTTTGGCGTGGGCCAAAGGCATAGTGGCTCGGAAATATGGCTTGCGGCACGTGTTGGCATGTGCCAATGGCACGTGCGGCCATGTTGACCTAGTTGCAAGTCTTGCAAACCTAGGGCGCTATGTTTGTCGTGGGCCAAAGGCATAGCGGTTTAGAAATATGGCTTGCGGCACGTGTTGGCATGTGCCAATGGCACGTGCGGCCATGTTGACCTAGTTGCAAGTCTTGCAAACCTAGGGCGCTATGTTTGGCGTGGGCCAAAGGCATAGCGGCTCGGAAATATGGCTTGCGGCACGTGTTGGCATGTGCCAATGGCACGTGCGGCCATGTTGACCTAGTTGCAAGTCTTGCAAACCTAGGGCGCTATGTTTAGGCGTGGGCCAAAGGCATAGCGGCTCGGAATATGGCTTTGCGGCACGTGTTGGCATGTGCCAATGGCACGTGCGGCCATGTTGACCTAGTTGCAAGTCTTGCAAACCTAGGGCGCTATGTTGGTCGTGGGCCAAAGGCATAGCGGTTTAGAAATATGGCTTGCGGCACGTGTTGGCATGTGCCAATGGCACGTGTTCGCATGTGCCAATGGCACGTGCGGCCATGTTGACCTAGTTGCAAGTCTTGCAAACCTAGGGCGCTATGTTTGGCGTGGGCCAAAGGCATAGCGGCTCGGAAATATGGCTTGCGGCACGTGTTGGCATGTGCCAATGGCACGTGCGGCCATGTTAACCTAGTTTCAAGTCTTGCAAACCTAGGGCGCTATGTTGGTCGTGGGCCAAAGGCATAGCGGTTTAGAAATATGGCTTGCGGCACGTGTTGGCATGTGCCAATGGCACGTACGGCCATGTTGACCTAGTTGCAAGTCTTGCAAGCCTAGGGCGCTATATTTGGCGTGGGCCAAAGGCATAGCGGCTTGGAAATATGGCTTTTTGCCATGGTGCGCAGTATGCGGCTTTGTTTGGCATTGTTTCCATGGTGCGCAGTATGCGGCTTGGTTTGGCATTGTTGCCATGGTGCGCAGTATGCGGCTTGGTGCGCAGTATGCGGCTTGGTTTGGCATTGTTGCCATGGTGCGCAGTATGCGGCTTGGTTTGGCATTGCTGCCATGGTGCGCAGGGTACGGCTTGGTTTTGGAATTAAGGTTCTGTGTTGAAAACCCTAATCTGGTATTTTGAAAAATACCCCTATTAATTATTTACACCTGAGTTAAATGCTCTTAGTTAATGTGTTGCGGGTAACACTAGGTCATGGGGTTTTACGATTTTACCCCTTGTCTAAAATCCACCATCAACACCCAGCTTTAGAATTAGGGTTCAATCGGCTGGATCTTGTCACTCTTGATCTTGCTGCCATCTTGAGAATCAACTTTAGAATCGAATCACGTTGAGCTGCTTTAGAAAACAATGGAGAAGAGGGGGAGATATTGTTAGGTTTTGGAGAGTGTTTTTGAGAAGAAGAAGAGAGAAAATGAAAGGGTTTTGATTTTTGGGGCTTGAATTAGGAATAGGTTTTGATTATATAAAGATTTGATTTTAAAATTGATTTATTAGGGAAGGGTAAATCTGACTTTTCAATCACTTAAGATCTCCCCCTATCCATATTTTGTCTAGCCAAAGCACATTAAGCCCCCAAAATCCTTAAGGGTTCAAGCCCCAATAATAGGATTCTATAAGAAACCATCAAACAAACAAAAAAGACTATGGTTAGCATCCAAAGCATGGTGTGAAGATGCTGAGTTACTTTCTAATATTGGTCAATTTTAAAGGTTAGTGGTAAACTTGTATATTTTCAAGGTTAGTGGTAAAGTTGTATATTTTAAAATGACAAGACCTGATATCATATGAATTCAATTTAAGTTTTTTTAGGTTCTACAAGATGATGTTTATGGATGTGTAAAAACGGACATGGTTCCATCTCTGGTCATTGTTGGATATCTATTTCTGCTTATTTATATGCAGATTACGCTGGATGCTCGGTCGATCAAAATTACACTAGTGGATATTGTACATTTGATAGCCAAATTTGGTAAACATGAAGGAGCACAAAACAGAGTGTTGTTGCACGGTCTATTTCTCAAGATGAAATACCGAGCCATGGTGTTAATGACATGCAAATTGTTTGGATTCCAGCTTTGTGACGAGATTTGGGGTTCGCTACACCTCATCCAACAAAAATGTTCTTAGACATATAAGTTGCTGCGCATATGGCCTCAAATGCCATCTTTCATGAGCGCAAAAAACATATTGAAATCAACTACTACTTTTTTCGAGAAATCATGAAGAATAATGTTATTTGTAGCCTTTTTTTTCTAAGTATTAGCGGACACAAGGTCCTTTTGCTACAAAATTTTAAGCAAGTTATGCTCAATGAACATTTATGCACCAACCTGAAGGGGTGAGCTGGAGAATATCAAGGATATTTACAAGACTTTTGATTATCCTGTTTCCATATGGTTGTTTACCGTCAGTAATTGCCTTCCTAAGTTACCTAAGTTATCTTTCTCTATATGTAAGTATCCCTACTGCAATTGAAAGATACACAATATTAGAGCATAGCTCGGTTGAACCCACCAAGCGTTGGTATGTCAAGTTTGGTTGTCATATTTCAAGTGAACCAAAACTCATTAAAAAAGTCGCTTGATTATGTACTAGAGTCAACTTTGTATAGGGTAGCTTGAAAGTATTAGGATATGAGACATTACAAGTATTGCGAAGACTTGAAGAAGTGAATAAGTAAGGAGCTACAACGATAACATCATCCTTCCACTTGAGGTTAGTGATATTTGACTTGAACTGTTTCATTCCCTAACGTATGTTTCAAGTCGTGCATATTGAAAACATAATTGCGAAGCATGAATGATTATACTCTACTTAGACGTAGTATTAAGGAATACAATACAAGGTTTATTGCTTGAACCGTTAAACTTTGTATATAAGACATCGACATAATCGTTTGAATGCTACTGTGATTATGTATGCGTATGAGGTAAAGATTTCATCCTAGGAAACAATGTTTTACATTCGTTTAAAGGAAGTAGTTCATAAACTTGGTTTGTGAATCGAAAGGGAAATCGCTGGATTATTGGTATTGTGATTCATTACATATCTTTTGAACTACCAATTTGTGTGATTTAGTATAACCTCTCATGACTTGTTTATGTTCTTGGTAAAACTATTCACAAGGCCTGACCTTTGTATTGATATGACTTTTATTAGTGAAACTGATCTTAAGTAATCACCTGAAATGGTATGATCCATTTAATGTTATTGATATGACAAACTCTAGGCAAAGGGGAACCGATCCTATGAAGAGGTGCTACCGATCACAAAGGGGAATCGATCCTTGTAAGAGGTGCAACACGTTTTTAGCAGATGGGGGAACCGATCCTATGAACATGTGCAGCATGTTTTTAGTGAAAGGGGAACCGATCCTATGGACATGTGAAGCAAATGCAAGTAGTTACCATAAGTATGTGGGGAACCGATCCTAGTACCTAGTCAACCAAATTTTTGGAAATCTAGTGTGACTATGCACAGTACTCACATGGAGGTAGAACCGAAACTTGTTTTGGTAGAACCGTTAAACCCATGATTAGTGATTGAGTGTTCTTAATAACTCACGTAGTTCTTGAAAGTCGTATGAACCAATTTTAAACTTGTTTGGAAGTGTGGAAAATCAGTTTCAAGATTTTAAGTATGAAAGAGGACTTACAAAGTAATAATGTCGACATTCTTTGAACATGTGCAGTAGCGCCTATCTTTTATTGCTAAAATATATTCCTTAATAGCTAAAGGAAAATCCCGGATCGAAATATAAGTTGAGAATCTTTTAATTAAAGTTTTTAATTTTATTTTTGGAAATTGAAAATTGGTAATGTGCATTTACTAATAATTGGAGAATTTATAAGAGATTTTCGGTCAATGTTCGGACAAAGCATTTCCAGGAATTATGGAAACCGAATCTGGAATATATTGCATATCTTGAGAATATTTTTGGACTAACGGTTGTTGAACTTTGATTGCACCTAGTTTGTTTATGCTTGATAATCTTCTCTTCTGATATAAGATTCACTCAAACTAGATCGAAGTTTCGACGTGGATCTTTAGATTGTTTGTAGTTCTAAAGACGTCTTGTGATAATATATTGTTAACAGACTTCGTTCTGTGCGTGATTGATCACAAGAGATTCAAGTTGATTGTGTGCGGGTGTTTATTGAAGATCTAAGAAGATTTGAAGACAAAGAAGACTTTGAAGATTTCTGATTTGGGTTCATAATCTTTGGTGTGCACAATACTTGTTTCGGTTAAAGAAGGTCCGGCTATAATCGGTTTATCCTTATGGTAGATTGGATTGATTAGTTGAGTAGATCGACATCAATACGATTCTTTGTGATTCAAAGTATTGATTGCAAAATCTAGAGGATTACTTCGATAATTGTTAGTAGATAGATCTAAGGACCTGACAAAGAAGTTTTATTGAGATAAACGGAAGAGCCTTTTATCGAACTCACATCACTTGGTTGAAAAGAGTTGATACCAAACTGATTTTTTGTTCCTTTACTGTTTGGAATAACCAAAGGAATTGTTCCAAGTACGTGACTTATTCATAAGTTGGAGGCATGGGAATACAGACGGAACTAGGTGAACTATAGGTTTAATTGCTTGGTCTCAACTATACGAAGTTGGTTTTATTTTGTATAGCGGCTTAATCCTGCGAGTATTCAATTCTGGACAAGGTCCTGGGATTTTTCTCGTATTTTCGGTTTCCTCGTTAACAAAATCTTGTTGTGTCTTTTACTTTTCTATTTCCGCAATTATAATTTTTCTTATTATAATTAGAAGTAAAATACACAAACGTTAATTCCTATTTACTTGATAGCAATCCTATTGTGTTTGGTTAAGTCCGAACCTATTATCAAGTAAACATACTTCGTTGTTGTATTGTCTCGATCTCGTATCCATAGACGATCACACGAAGTGTGAACCGATTAGTTGTATTGTCTCGACTCAGTCCATAGATAATCAATTTCGGAGAAATGACTTATAGGTGGAAAAGTTTTAGATTGAGGTATATTTGGGTACCCTCGTCGTTTCACACAACAATCAAGTACAATTCTCTCTTCCTCTTAGTTCAAATAAAAACCAATTTCCCGATGAACAAAATTAAGATGATGGGTTCTTTTTCGTCATCAGATTCATCCATTAAAAGAGTTGATTGAAAGGATATTGTTAGAGCATAGCTCGGTTGAACCCACCAAGCATTGGTATGTCAAGTTTGGTTGTCATATTTTAGTGAATCAAAACTCATTTTAAGAGTCGCTTGATTATGTACTAAAGTCAACTTCATATAGGTTAGCTTGAAATTATTAGATATGAGACATTACAAGTATTGCGAAGACTTGAAGAAGTGAAGAAGTAAGAAGCTATAACGACAACATCATCCTTCCACTTGAGGTTAGTGATATTTGACTTGAACTGCTTCATTCCCTAACGTATCTTTCAAGTCGTGCATATTGAAAACAAAACTGCGAAGCATGAACACTCTAGATAGACATAGTACTAGGGAATACAATACGAGGTTTATTGCTTAACCATTAAACTTTGTAGATAAGACATCGACATAATCGTTTAAATGCTATTGTGATTATGTATGGGTATGAGGTGAGGATTTCATCCTAGGAAACAATGTTTTACATGTGTTTTAAAGAAGTAAGTTCATAAACTTGTTTTATGAATCGAAAAGGAAATTGCCATGCGTTATTGGTATTGTTATTCATTTCATATCTTGTGAACAATCAATATGTGTGATTTAGTATAACCGCTCATGACTTGTTTGTGTTCTTGGTAAAACTATTCACAAAGGCCTGACTTATGTATTGGTATGACTTTTATTAGTGAAACCGATCTTAAGTAATCACCTGAGATGGTATGAGTTTGTGATTTTGTGTATGACCGACTCTGGGTAAAGGGGAACCGATCCTAGTAAGAGGTGCAACACATCACAAAGTGGAATCGATCCTTGTATGAGGTGCAACAAGTTTTTAGCAGAAAGGGGAACCGATCCTATGAACATGTGCAACACATTTTTAGGAAAAGGGGCCGATCCTATGGACATGTGCAACACATATAAGTTAGATATCATATATATGTGGGAACCGATCCAAGTACCTAGTCAACCGAATTTTGGAAAGCTAGTGTGACTATGCACAATACTCACATGGAGGTAGAACCAAAAACTTGTTTTGGTAGAACCGTTAAACACATGATTTGTGATTGGGTGTTCTTGATCAATCACATAGTTCTTGAAAGTCAGATGAACCAATTCTAAACTTGTTTGGAAGTGTGGAAAATCGGTTTCAAGGTTCTAAGTATGAAAGAGGACTTACAAAGTAAGTATGTCGACATACTTTGAACATGTGTTGTAATGTTTATCTTTAATTTTTCAAAGTTATTCCTTAATAGCTAAAGGATGAAAATCCCTGGATTGAAAGATAAATAAGTTAAGAATCTTTTAATTAAGGTTTTTAATTTTATTTTAGGAAAATAAGAATTAATAATATGCATTTACTAGTTAAAGATTTTCCAAAGAGATTTTCAGTCATTATTTTGGACGGAGCATTTCCAGGAATTATGAAAACCTAATTTGGAATATATTGCATTTCGATTTTGGAAATTCCTTGGTGTCCAAACTTCCTTGTCTATAAATACTTGAAGTTTTCATTTCTAGCAAACTAATCCTTCGTGACAGCAAACTTCATCGGTTGTGTTGTTAATGGTGTAGCCGCCTATTCGGAGAGGAGAGTAACCTAATTAGGCGGAATATCTTACGGTCGCTCGCTTTAAAGTCTTCTTTAGGATTGAGAAGCTCTATTAGTACCGTTGGTGGGAAACTAGATAATTGCGGTTTATCTTATGTTTTCGATTGATTTGATTGACTAACGGTGGTTGAACTTTGATTGCACCTAGTTTTTTTATGCTTGAGAATCTTCTCTTCTGATATAAGATTCACTCAAACTAGATCGAAGTTTCGACAGGGATGTTTAGACTGTTTGTAGTTCTAAAGACGATCTTGTGATAATCCATTGTTAACAGACTCCGTTATGTGTGTGATTGATCACAAGAGATTTAAGTTGTTGTGTACAGGTGTTTATTGAAGATCTAAGAATATTTGAAGACAAAGAAGATATTGAAGATTTCTGATTTGGGGTTCATAATCTTTGGTGTGCACAATACTCATTTCGGTATAATAGGATCCAAATATAATCGGTTTATCCTTGTGGTAGATTGGATTGATTAGTTGTGTAGATCGACATCAATACAGTTCTTTGTGATTAAAAGTATTGATTGCAAAATCTTAACAATTACCTTTGGAAATTGAGAATAAGATAGATCTAAGAACCTGACGAAGGAGTTTATTGAGATAAACAGAAGAGCCTTTGTCGAACTCACATCACTTGGTTGAAGAGAGTTGCTACCAAACAGATTTGTTGTTCTTTTATTGTTTGGAATACGAACCAAAGGAATTGTTCCAAGTACGTGACTTATTTTTGGAATACGAGACGGAACTTGGTGAACTATAGGTTTAGTTGCTTGGTCTCAACTATACGAAGTTGGTTTAATTTTGTGTAACGGCTTAATCCTGGGAGTATTCAATTCTGGACAAGGTCCCGGGGTTTTTTTGCATTTGCGGTTTCCTCGTTAACAAAATCTTGCTGTGTCATTTACTTTTATTTTCCGCATTATAACCCAAAAGTTAGTTTGAGAGATAATCCTAGAATAACTTCAATAAGCAAATTTTTGAGTTTACTTCTCGGTATTCTATGAGTGTCACTACACCAAAATCAGGATTTTGTAACAAGGCAACCTGTCACAGTTTATTTTTCAATCACGTATACACCTCGTGATAAGTCCTGCAATGATTATAACTGTTATTAAATTTTGTATTTGTGATAATAATTAGGAATATTAAATTCTTTTATTAGTCACAATAATATTTGTTGACAATTTTACAGACAATCACAATTATAAATCAAAGTGATGATTCCACCCAAATATTTCACAACATCTAAAACAACCCCAAAATTATAACACTTTGAATTTTACTTGTCACTAATTTTCCCACATTTTACAAACTAACAATTATATTTCATTTCTATAAATCAAAATATATTTTTCTTTTTCTTTTTAATTTTCTTAATATTAGAAAACATGATCAAGACCAAGTCAACAAGTCATGACTTTATAGAAATTTGACTTTGACATATCTGCTTCTTCCGAAGACGGTGAAAATTACCAGACACCCTTATCGAAATAACTGCAATAAAAATTTTGAAGATTGTGAAAATGACCGGACTACCCCTTATCGTAAATAAGTAAAGTAAATATTACAGATCGTTAAAATGACCATATTACCCTTAATGGAAAAAGTGCAACAAAATATTATGCAGACTGTGAAAATGACCAGACTACCCTTATTAGAAATAAGTGAAGTAAATATTACATACTGTGAAAATGACCATATTACCCTTAATGAAATTAGTGCAATAAATATTGTGGAAACTGTGAAAATGACCCGGACTACTATTATCTAAATAAGTAAAGTAAATATTACAGGACTATGAAAATAACCATAAAACCCTTATAAGAAATAAGTAAAGAAAATATTACAGCATAGTGAAAATGACCATCTTACCCTTATTAGAAATAATGGAGACTGTGGAATGACCAAACTACCCTTATCGGAAATAAGTAAAGGAAATATTACACATTTTGAAAACGACCATATTACCCTTACTGTGAAAATGACCATATTACCCTTACTAGAAATAAGTGCAATAAATATCATGGAGACTATGAAAATGACTATATTACACTTACAAGAAATAAGTGCAATAAATATCATAAAGACTATGAAATGACCAAACTACCCTTATCAGAAAAAAGTAAGGTTAATATTACATACTATGGAAATGACTATTTTACCCTTACTGGAAATAAGTGTAATAAATATTCTGGAGACTATGAAAATGACCATACTACCCTTATCATAAATAAGTAAAGTAAAATATTATAGACCGTGAAAATGACCATATTACCCTTACTGGAAATAAATGCAATAAATATCATGGAGACAATGAAAATGACCAAACTACCCTTATCAAAAATAAGTAAAGTAAATATTACGGACTGAAAATGACCATATTACCCTTATTGGAAATAAGTGCAATAAATATCATGGAGACTATGAAAATTACCAAACTACCCTTATCAAAAATAAGTAAAGTAATATTACAGACTATGAAAATGACCACTTTACCCTTATTGGAAACATATGCAATAAATAATATGGAGACAGGGAAAATGACCAGACTACCCTTATTAGAAATAAGTAAAGTAAATATTACATATTGTGAAAATGACCATATTACCCTTACTGGAAATTAGTGCAATAAATATTTTTAGAGTGTGAAAATGACCAGACTACCCTTATTAAAAATAAGTAAAGTTAATATTTCAGACTGTGAAAATGTCCATATTACCCTTACTAGAAATTAATGCAATAAACATCAGGGAGATTATAAAATGACCAAACTGCCCTTATCAAAAATAAGTCGAGTAAATATTATAGTATGTGAAAATGACCATTTTAACCTTACTGGAAATAAGGTTAATAAATGTAATGGAGACTGTGCAAATGACCAAACTACCCTTATCGGAAATAAGTAAAGTAAATATTACAAACTATAAAAATGACCATATTACCCTTAATGGAAATTAGTGTAATAAGTATTATGGAGACTGTCAACATGACCAGACTATCCTTATAGGAAATAAGTAAAGTGAATATTATAGAAAGTGAAAATGACCATACTGCCCTTACTGGAAATAAGTGTAATAAATATTCTAGAGACTATGAAAATGACCAGACTAACCTTATCAGAAATAAGTAAAGTAAATATTACAGACTGTGAAAATGACCATATTAAATAAATACAATAAATATCATGGAGACTATAAAAATGACCAAACTACCCTTATCAAAAATAAGTAAAGTAAATATTACTGATCGAAATGACCATATTACCCCTTTTGGAAATAAGTGCAATAAATATCATGGATACCTTGAAAGTTACCAAACTACTCTTATCAAAAATAAGTAAAGTAAATATTACAGACTATGAAAATGACACTTTACCCTTATTGGAAACATATGCAATAAATATTATGGAGACTGTGAAAATGACCAAACTACCCTTATCGGAAATAAGTAACGTAAATATTGCAGACTGTGAAAATTACCATATTACCCTTACTAAAATTAGTGCATTAAACATTATGGAGACTGTCAAAATGACCAGACTATCCTTATAGGAAATAAGTCAAGTAAATATTATAGTATGTGAAAATGACCATTTTACCCTTACAAGAAAAAGTTAATAAATGTAATGGAGACTGCGATAAGGGTAAAATGGTCATTTTCACATACTATAATATTTACTTAACTTATTTCCTATAAGGGTAGTCTGGTCATTTTCTTTGTCACCATGTATTTATTGCACTAATTTTTAGTAAGGGTAATTTGGTCATTTTCACCGTCAGTGATATTTACTTTACCTATTTCCGATAAGTGTAGTATGGTCATTTTCACAATATCCATAACATTTATTGCATTTATTTCCCTAAGGGTAAAATGGTCATTTTCACATACTGTATTACTTACTTTACTCATATCCGAAAAAGGTGGTCTAGTCATTTTCACAGTCATTTTCATAATATTTATTAAACTTATTTCAATGAAGGGTAATATGGTAATTTTCACCACAAGTCATTTTGTGATATTTATTGCACTTATTTCGAATATGGGTAGTTTGGTCATTTTGACAGTCTCCATAACATTTATTGCACTTATTTCCCCTAAGGGTAAAATGGCCATTTTAGTCATATCCTAATTAATTTACTCATATCCTATAAGGGTGGTATGGTCCTTTTTACAGTCTCCAAAATATTTATTGCACTTACTTCCAGTAAGGGTAAAATAGTCATTTTCACAGGTCTATAATATTTACTTTACTTATTTCCGATAAGGTTAGTATGGTCATTTGAAATGTCTCCATGATATTTATTGCACTAATTCCTAGTAAGGGTAATATGGTCATTTTCACTGTCTATGTGATATTTATTGCACTTATTTCTAGTAAGGGTAATATGGTCATTTTCACAATTTGTAATATTTATTTCACTTATTTCCGATAAGGGTAGTATGGTCATTTTCACTATCTCCATGATATTTATTGCACTAATTTCTAGTAAGGGTAATATGGTCATTTTCATTGTTTGTACTATTTATTTTACTTATATCCGATAAGGGTAATATGGTCATTTTCTTAATCTGTAATATTACTTTACTTATTTCCAATAAGGGTAGTCTTGTCATTTTCACTTAGTAATCTTTGAACCCGTGATGTTCATTTTTGATATGTAATATTACTTTGAGTAGTTACTAGAGTTAGAAACTTAGGTCTAACTCTAGTAAGCGATGTTTATCCGAATCGAAAACTCGTTCTAACTCGGTACTCTTTGAACTCAAGATGTTCAAATCGATAAATTTCATTTTGATTCACCCGAATGAGAAACTTGTTTAAGGTCTAACTTTAGTATTCTTAACCTCGTGATGTTTTGAATCGATATATTTCTTCTCCGGTTCACTGAATTAGAAACTCAAGTCTAATTTTAGTAATCTTAACCTAGGATGTTTTCGAATATGATATATTTCTTCTTGGTTCACCCGAATGAGAAACTCGAAGTTTAACTTTAGTAATCTTCGAACTGGATGGTTTCTTCGTTCTTACCAAGTTTCGACTTAGAATAGTCAACTCGCGGCGTGTTTCGATTTAAAAGCCCGGTATGCATAGATTTATGTAGAAATAGGGTTTGTTTAAGGTTTCGTAGAATATCTAGAAGAAATCTTACCCGTAAATGGATGGATTAAAGTCGTTCTTACCGAATTTCTCGAATTAAAGTAGTCAACTCGCGGCTGTGTTTCGATCTCGGATGTGGTATGCATACATATATGCATAAATAGGGTTTGTTTAAGGTTTCGTAGAATATCTCGAAGAAATCTTACCTGTAAATGGATGAATTCGTCGTTCTTACCGAATTTCTGACTTATAGTAGTCAACTCGCGGCCAAGTTTCGATCTTGGATCCTTGTACGCATACAATATAGAGAAATAGGGTTTTTTTAAGGTTTCGTAGAATATCTCAAGGAATCTTACCTGTAAATGGATGAATTCGTGTTCTTACCAAGATATCGACTTATAGTAGTCAACTCGCGGCGGGTTTCGATTTCGGATCCCGTACGCATACAATATGCGAAATAGGTTTTTTTAAGGTTTCTTAGAATATCTCGAAGGAATCTTACCCGTAAATGGATGAATTCGTCGTTTCTTCACTCGAATTTTCGACTTAGAGTAGTCAACTCGCGGCGGGTTTCGATCTCGGATCCTCGTACGCATACAATATACGAGTTTTTTTAAATAGGGTTTTTTTAAGGTTTCGTAGAATATCTTGAAGGAATCTTACCCGTAAATGGATGGATTCGTCGTTCTTCTTTGTAAAGTTTCGACTTAGAGTAGTCAACTCGCGGCCGATTTCGATCTCGGATCCGGTACGCATACAATATGCAAAAATAGTGTTTTTTTAAGGGTTCGTAGAATATCTCGAAGAAATCTTACCTGTAAATGGATGGATTCATCGTTCTTACAAAGTTTCTGACTTAGAGTAGTCAACTCGCAGCCAGGTTTCGATCTCGGAGCCTGGTTTGCATGCAATATGAAAAAATAGGGTTTGTTTAAGGTTTTGTAGAATATCTTGAAGGAAACTTACCTGTAAATGGATGTATTCGTCATTCTTACCAATTTCTACCAATTTCTACCGAATGAGAAGCTCAGGTCCAAATCCAGTAATCTGAACCTGAGATGTTGAAATATGATATATTTCATCTTCAGTTCACCCGAATGGGAAGCTCAGGTCCAAATCTAGTAATCTTTGAACCCAAGATGTTTAAATATGATATATTTCGTCTTTAGTTAACCCGAGATGTTGAAATATGATATATTTCGTCTTCAGTTCACCCGCATGAGAAACTCAGGTCTAACTTTAGTATTCTTAACATGTGATGTTTTGAATCGATATATTTGTTCTCAGTTCACACCGAATTAGAAACTCGAGTCTAACTTTAGTATTCTTAACCCGTGATGTTTTCGAATCGATATATTTCTTCTCCGAGTTCTCGAATTAGAAACTTAAGAGTCTAACTTTAGTAATCTTAATTTCAGGATGTTTTCGAATCGATATATTTCTTCTTCAGTTCACCCGAATGAGAAACTCAAGTTTAACTTTAGTAATCTTCGAACCTGGATGGTTTCTTCGTTCTTACCAAGTTTCTGACTTAGAGTAGTCAACTCGCGGCCAGGTTTCGATTTAAGAGCCTGGTATGCATACATTTATGCGAAATAGTGTTTTTTTAAGGTTTCGTAGAATATCTCGAAGGAATCTTACTTGTAAATGGATGGATTCGTCGTTCTTGCAAGTTTCGACTTAGAGTAGTCAACTCATGCCTGTGTTTCGATCTCTGAGCTCGGTTTTGCATGCAATATGCAAAAATAGGGTTTATTTAAGGTTTCAGAATACCAGAAATGGATGGATGGATTCGTCGTTCTTACCAAGTTTCTAACTTAGAGTAGTCAACTCGCGGTCGGGTTTCGATTTAAGAGCCTGGTATGCATACATTTATGCACAAATAGGGTTTTTTTTTAAGGTTTCGTAGAATATCTCGAAGAAATCTTACCTGCAAATGGATGGATTTGTCGTTCTTACCGAATTTCTGACTTAGAGTAGTCAACACGCGACCAGGTTTCGATCTCGGATCCTTGTACGCATACAATATGCAGAAATATGATTTTTTTTAAGGTTTCGTAGAATATCTCGAAGAAATCTTACCTGTAAATGGATGGATTCGTCGTTCTTACTGAGTTTCTGACTTAGAGTAGTCAACTCGCGGCCAGGTTTCGATCTCGGATCCTTGTACGCATACAATATGCAGAAATAGGGTTTTTTTAAGGTTTCGTAGAATATCTCGAAGGAATCTTACTTGTAAATGGATGGATTTGTCGTTCTTACCGAATTTCTGACTTAGAGTAGTCAACTCACGGCCAGGTTTCGATCTCGGATCCTTGTACGCATACAATATACAAAAATAGGTTTTTTTAAGGTTTCGTAGAATATCTCGAAGGAATCTTACTCAGTAAATGGATGGATTTGTCGTTCTAACACGAATTTACGACTTAGAGTAGTCAACTCGCGGCCAGGTTTCGATCTCGGATCCCGGGTACGCATACAATATACAGAAATAGGTTTTTTTAAAGGTTTCGTAGAATATCTCGAAGGAATCTTACCTGTAAATGGATGGATTCGTCGTTCTTTACCGAATTTCTGACTTAGAGTAGTCAACTCGCGGCCAGGTTTCGATCTCGGATCCTGGTACGCATACAATATACAAAAATAGGTTTTTTTAAGGTTTCGTAGAATATCTCGAAGGAATCTTACCTGTAAATGGATGGATTCGTCGTTCTTACCGAATTTCTGACTTAGAGTAGTCAACTCGTGGCCAGGTTTCGATTTAAGAGCATGGTATGCATACATTTATGCAGAAATAGGGTTTTTTTTTAAGGTTTCGTAGAATATCTCGAAAGAATCTTACTTGTAAATGGATGGATTCGTCGTTCTTACCGAACTTATGACTTATAGTAGTCAACTCGCGGTCGGGTTTCGATCACGGAGCCTGGTTTGCATACAATATGCAGAAATAGGGTTTCTTTAAGGTTTCGTAGAATATTCCAAAGGAATCTTACCTGTAAATGGATGGATTCATCGTTCTTACGAAGTTTCTGACTTAGAGTAGTCAACTCGCGGCCAGGTTTCTATCTCAGAGCCTGGTTTGCATACAATATGTAGAAATAGGGTTTGTTTAAGGTTTCGTATAATATTCTGAAGGAATCTTACCTGAAAATGGATGGATTCATCGTTCTTACCAACTTTCGACTTATAGTAGTCAACTCGCGGCCGGAGTTTCAATCTCGAATCGATGTTCGAGCTTCATATTTATCGATTTGGATGATATATCATGCTAAGTTTGAAGTCGAACCCTCTAAGAGCTTATTGGTTCATAGTTTGTAAGTCGTTATACCGAATTTGAAGTTCGAATGGACACTGAACTTCATATTCATCGATTTCGATGATGTATCATGCTAAGTTTGAAGTCAGGACCCTCTCAGAGCTTCGTGGCTCATAGATAATATGCCATTACCTTGAATTTGAAGTTCGAATTGACATCCAGCTTCATATTTATCGATTTTGATGATGTATCATGCTAAGTTTGAAGTTAGAACCCTCTCAGAGCTTTATGGTTCATTGATTGTATGCCATTATGCTGATAAAATTCATCTTCAGTCCCTTCGAATGAGAAACTCATGTCTAACTCTAGTAATCTTTGAACATGGGATGTACAAAAACTGATAAATTTCACCTTCAGTTCCTCCGAATGAGAAACTCAGGTTTAACTCTAGTAATCTTTGAATACGGGATGTTCAAAACTGATAAATTTCATCTTCAGTTCGTCCGAATGAGAAACTCATGTCTAACTCATTTAATCTTTGAACCTGAGATGTTCAAAACTTATAAATTTCATCTTCAGTTCATCTGAATGAGAAACTCAGGTCTAACTCTAGTAATCTTTGAACCTAGGATGTTCAAAACTGATAAATTTCATCTTCAGTTCCTCCGAATGAGAAAATCAGGTCTAACTCATTTAATCTTTGAACCTGGGATGTTCAAAACTGATAAATTTCATCTTCAATTCATCCGAATGAGAAACTCTGGTCTAACTCTAGTAATCTTTGAAAATGGGATGTTCAAAACTGATAAATTTCATCTTCAGTTCCTCCGAATGAGAAACTCTGGTTTAACTCTAGTAATCTTTGAACTTGGGATGTTCAAAACTGATAAATTTCATCTTCAGTTCATCCAAATGATGTTAAAATCATGTCTATCTTTACTAATCTACTTAACTTATCGACATCTCCCGCTAATCGAAACTCTTCGGCACCAAGATCTTTACCGACATGAAAATAACACATGCTTCTCACACACTTCCCTTAATCCATATGAGAACCCCAAACCAAATACCAACCGTTCAGATTTTTACACGATCCGCATGATAAACTTTAGGTTAATCTGAACCGTCGAATGCTTCTATCAAAACCCAAAACTCATCTTCTCTCGCTTCATTCTCCCCTTTCTATCTTATCTCTTTCTCAATTTCTCTGGTCTCTCTCCAGAGGAAAAATAAACCCTAAGTTACCATCAACAGCCCGCGCGGTCACCTTCACTCAATCACTCGCTACCACCATCGTAATCCCTCATCCCCGATCTAAAAATCTAGGTGATTCTTTTCCTTTTGCTTTATTTGAATTGAAAAAGATATTCCTGATGGAGAACAACTACAACATGAACTGGATGAAAGCAAAAACCAAATCCCAATTGAAATCAAGGGTTAGGGTCTTTTCTCTTTCCTTCTCTCTCTTTTTGGTATTTTTTTCCTGTATTTTTTGATGGTTAATTTGAATGATGAAGTGATTGTTTTGTTTGTGTAGATGAAGAGAAAAGCAAAGGTAAAGGTAAAACGAAGAAATGGTTATAACTAAATCAAGAATATGTATTCTCTAATGCTATTACGATGTTACATAATGATTGATTCTCAGTAAAAAATCCCTAAATCTTTTAACCCTAACTTTGATTCTCATCTCAAATCTATCAATAACCATGTAGATCTGTGCTTATAGTTAGATTTTATTCATTTATGTTCATACATAGAAGTTTATTCTTTTAAAACAGCTTAAATATAGGGTTAATACATCACGAATTTTTTTATGGAAGTTATAGGTTTACTGTGATATCACCGGGTTTTGATTTTGGTTCAGATTTGAACTTGGTTATGAATGATCTAGTTTTTATGGTGTTCCTTGACATTAAGGTGTGGAGTTGAATCCAATCTTCACTATGAATCTGAACCTTACATGTTTTTACTAATTCATAGAATTGTATTAGTTTCATGATTCAAAGAGTTACTTACCAAATTGGTATTACTGGTGATGTTAGATGATTTATGATGCAATAATTTGATTCTCAGATTTGTTGCTGGCTTGGATAAAAATTATCTTAAAATTTCTTTAGATTTACTAGGAATTTGTGTTTCAATCTTAATGGTATTCTATTTCTAGTTGTTTACTTGATTATAATGAAGTTGGTCAGACTATTGTTCGATTTTCTATTTACATTGACCGAGTATGAGTATTTAAAAAGAAAAACAGAGTTTTTGACAGCTAAATTTGTACTTCATATATATAGTTCATTCCTTGTTATACCCAATCTTGTGGTTATTTTGTTCACTTGTCCAAGGACTGTATGTATGTTATTCGATATGTCTATCCGAGGTCCCTGTTTGTTTGTTTTTATATTTGTGTATGGAAGACCCTTTGGAGGTTTTCAGAAGTCAACATACCTCATATTGCAATCTGTTAACTGGTTATCTTGAACTCTTTTTAACTGCAGGTAACTTTGGCTTCTTGGAAAGAGAAGTTGCGAAGTATGTTGGAGCAGCATCCATGTATTTTGTGTCAAAGAAACTGAAAAAGAAACATAACATCACTGACGAGCTATATGAAATGCAGACACATGGGTGGAGGCTCTGAAAGGGCGTGACTTTCTAGGTTCGTACAGTTCCATTTCAAAATATTGCCTAGTAGCTTGAGATACATTTCAGTTTAGTCATGGAAAAACAAACTTGAACAGATTTCGTTAATAAAACATTGTTTGTTTGTGTGGGGTGCTACACCAAACCTATGGGACCTATGGGGTTCTGAGACCCATCAGATACCTGACATTGGGGAAAGATATGGTGGAGCACACACAGATTGGTGAGTGGTACACAAGGATGGATAAAGCTGTTGGAGAGTCTTCAAGGAAGAAGGCATAGGCTTAAGGTACGCTTTGAGCATCCAAAGAAATGCTTTAATCTCATTACGTCTTTATCTTGTTAAAGTTTTAGTTTTTATAGGATGATAGAACATATTCAAATTTATTCCTATCTGTGGTGGTGTTTCTATGTGGCATTTCTATCATTATTTTTTGAAAATTTTGAAAAGTCTCGCATTAACAATTAAAAATTGCAAACAAATTTCCTAATACAATAGTGGATATGCTAGATTTATACATATACTGTCGGTGTTGTTCCTCTTATTAACTAATCAAAACCTCTATGAATGATCTAGTTTTTATGGTGTTCCTTGCCATTAAGGTTTGGAGTTGGTTAGCTTAGGGAAAGTCATTTTTTTTTAGCTTTTTACCTTTACTTCGCAAAATCTATGCTACCGGTGATGAAACAAAAGTAATTTGTTTCAAATGAAAATTTTGAGGTAATTTTGGTTGTCTTCTGTTTTATCTTTCCGGGTTTAAGTTTTCAAATAAAATTTGGGTTTTTTTTTCTGTTGATTGTAAGATGGTTATTGGTATAATTGTTTATTGGTTTTCTCTGCTGCAGTCTGGCCTCGTTCTTTAAGGAAATTGAGGTGTGGTAGGGCTGATTTGTGTTAAGGCAAGTGTTAGAGAAAAAGTCTGAAAAAAAGGGGTAATAATTCTTTTTGTATTCTTTACTTACTTCAGTAATGGTAGGGCTGATTTGTTGGTGTTGCATGATAATCTTATAGGCTGTGATTCTTTAGTCTTGGGACTTGTTGGTTTTAACTTGCTTATGTTATTTTGCTTAATTTGTTTTGAGAAATAAATTATATGTATGGTGCTTAACATTCTGGAACATGTTATCATTTTTTTTTTCAAGTCGTTTCAAGTCTTTTGCTTCCAACCCTGAACTTTTTAAGCATGTGGCTCATCTTTGAGACTGACATATATGAGTACGCTCACATGTTGTCGAAAGTTGAGTTTGCTGGCTGGTGCTGCTTGTGCCTATTTGCTTAAAACCCTGAACTTTATTTGATCGTCAATTTAGACTGCACTGATGAGATTGTTTCTAAGATTTAACATTGAGTGAACCTTTTATTGATGTTAACTGCAGGCTCAGAGGATAGGTTTAGACTATATGGATGTGGAGGGTTTAAAGAGGCTTAACAAGAACAAAAAATTGGTCTAGAAGCTTGCTAAGAAAAGCATGATATTTAAACAAAAAATTGGTACATAAGACTATTTCCTTATTTCCCTGCAGGTACATTAGATTAAAAGGAAAAAATTGGTCTAGAAGCTTGCTAACAAAATTCCTTGTCTTGTCGGACCTGGTCTCAATAAGGCACGCAAGTGTATTTCTTTTAAGCACACATCTCTCTTTCCTCGTATTTTTGCCTAACTTGCAAATTGTCTATGTACAGGGAAATTCCCAACTCATCAGAGTCTCTCGGAGTCAAAGGTTAATGAAACCTAGGCCATGGTCAAGTTTCAATTAAAGAAGGTACTCTGCATGGGTGTTGCAGTAGGGAACCTCGGAATGGAGGAGAAACAAATCTTCCAGAATGTGCAACTGAGTGTTAACTCCCTCGTATCATTATTGACAAAGGATTGGCAAAACATAAGTTCATTTCCACCATACTTGATATTGCTATGCTTTGACTTAAAAGTTCAAGCTCGGGAAGAGAGATGTGCATCTTGTTTCGAACCGAATCATTCCTAATAGTCCATAGCTACTCTGTTTTTATGTGCTCTGTCCCTCACATGGTTTTAAAGTTGGTTTTCATGACTTGTTTGACATGTTTGTTTTACAGGCCCTTAAAATTGATCCTAGTGATGCAATTGTACTTCTATTGGGAGTTTGTGCTATGTCTACTGATTGTATGTATCTAGTTAGTGGTTTAAAGCTTCAAAGTAAGTTTGGGCATCTAAATTGTCTTTGGAAGATTCTCAACAAAAGAATTGATGCAAAACCTTGCTTCTCAATTGAGTGAGTTAGTTAGCATCGATGATATAGATGGTGAAGTCTGGCAGGTGAAATTCTAGACCGTATGAATAACTTTGAACTTTTTTAGTTAGGTTTCTAAAAGAAGTGCTAAAAATTTCTGACTTGTTAGCAGGTGCTACTAATGGTAAGGAAGGTGGTGGTGGGCATCAAGTGACTTCCTAACCCATGGAAGGAAAGACCCCTGCAAGTGGAGGCAAATAAAGTCAAACAAATTTCCAAAAGAAAATGCAAATGTCGTTGATTGGCGGTATGGTGGTACTCCAAAATGTAAGTTCCCTTTCTTCACTTATGTACAACTTGGTGTCTCAGTAGTCTTTCATGGAAGATTGGACATGGTCTCGGCATAATTTTTATCCTTCATAGTGTAACTTTTTCTCTATTATTTTCTTTCTTCTACGGTGCCAATATCTAGAGGGGGATTAGAAAATCGACCAAAGGAGAGGTGATTCCTTGTGCCATTCTCTGCCGGATAGATATACGAGTGTAAAACGGAAATGACAACAAATGGCAAGAATGAAATTACAGTGGTGACTTGTGTTGATGGTTTATAGTCGCTGTACTCGGGAAATGTAAGTTCTCCTTCTTCACTTCTTATTTCTTTAACTGTAGCTTAAGTGTCTAGCTACATATTTTTCTTTATTATTCATAACTTCATCATTCTGATCCTTTTATCTTATTTGGGTCTGTCTAGCTACGAAACCTTAGGTTATATGTGCCTTTCATTGTTGCAAGTTTTGTTGATTCTTTTTATTCTTTTCTTGTGAAGATCCCTGAATGTAAAGAGTTGCAGCTGGAATAAGCTGCTGATAGGATGACAAGTTCAAAGCGGTGGATGGTTTGTAGATTGGGAATGTATGAATTGCATATAAAAAAAGAACGGATTGTTTCAGGTTTAATTGTATTGCAATCCTGTAAACTGGAAGTTCAGGTCCATGACGGTTACTTGTGTTGCAGGGCTGTCAAATGGAAGCCCAGGTCCATGAAAATGATCTGGGCTACCCATTTTTTTTTAATTGTAACAGAAAAAATTGTCACGGTTATAACTGTGACACAAATTGTGAAGAAAAAATAACACGCGTCATCATAAGCCGTGACAAAAGGACGACACATGTCCTATGAGTAACTGTTACAAATTCATGGCAACACTAATATGTGTTACTTTAACCGTGACAAAAAAGGACACGTGTCGCCGAAGCAATCTTGCAAGGATTTAAGAATGATTATAAGCGTTGCTGTAAATGTGACTCTTTAAGACACGTGTCATACTCCTAATTGTGGTTAATAGAGAGTAACTTGATTAAAACCGTTAAGATAAATGTGACAAAAATGACACGTGTCGCTATCATAAAATTTGGTCAATTGTGGCTATTAATTATTGTAACGCTTTTTATATGTGACTCAGACTGCCTTTGTCACTGAGATAAATCGCGTTACAAAATACCATCACAATTATTAATAACGGCCTATTTAGCACAGTTATAACCGTTACAAATTCAATAAGTAACAGGTATAGCCTGTGACAAAATCCTGGAAATGGTGTAGTGTGTTTTCTACTTATATATCTAGACACCCTATCAACTGCATGAATTTAATTTTGATATATTCTCATTTCAGAATGACTTGGCCCGGAGCTTAGCTTAGTTAGCAATTTGCGGTACGGAGAAGCTCGGGTTGGAAAACGTACGAGAGTTATTCGTTTTAGCAGAATGTAAATCAGGTCCACTGTTTAGTAAACAATTCGCGATTTTGGAAAATTTTGGAACGCCATATGTGCGTTTATAATTAGTTTAATTGAGAGATAGAAATTCGGCATACAATAACTTGTAAAAGAAATTATTTTTAACATAATCTCATCTTAGGTGCTATGATTTTAGATCTAAATGAACTATACATATGATGATATATACATTAATCATCAAATAACATGTACGTTGGTGGTATGTTGGCTAAGATGGGTGTATGTAAGGTTGTATTCGTAAATGTGCATATAATTCGTTTATAGCTGGAAGTTCGAAAATATAAGTTGGGATTCCGAAAGTACGGATAATATTCACGAATTTACTAACTAGCCTAGGGGTGAGCATAGGCTTGTATGGACTTGTTTTCAACTCATCCTATTCCATTCCAATTCATTGTGGATTCCAAATTTGGCATCCATATCCAATCCATCATCCATTGGATTTGCATCCAATAGATGCACGAGTGGACAGACTGAATGCAGATAATTCAACAAAATTTATTTTTTTTATTTATAATTAAATCTATAGTAGAGAAATAAAGGAAACAAAAATGCGTTCATCAATCCATACATGTAAAACAAGAGCACCAAAGTGATTTCAGAACGAAGAATTAGGCTATACATGCTTAAACACCTCACCATATTATGGTTTTGTCACAAGCACAAGATATCACCCTAACAGGACCTCCTTGAGAAAGTTTCCAGAAACAAAACATTGCACATCTTATCTTATCTTATCTATATTATAAGGGACAATGGTGTTTTTTCATATGGACGGTTATCTACATTTGACACACGTAAAGGACGGTCTAGATTTAAGTTTTTCAATCTACATTTTTATCATATAAAGAAGGGTTGGGATTAAGCCCCAGATTTAAGATTTTCAATCTACATACAAAGAGTGATCTAGATTGTGCCACATATTTAATAAGTTTTTGCATTTCCTCTCCACCCTCTTAATGACATTTATTTTATTTGGGAGTTACTTTTCCCATTTAATGTGAAACCATTTATTGTATTCTAAATTAAATTCCCTTTTAACTTAATCCCTTTCATAATCAAAATCAACATTTTTAGCATATAAAAAATGGTGGTGCCTCGTGCCTAATTTTTTTGGTCATATATGAAATTTGATTTCTTTTTGTTTCTATATGTTGTATTTTGTGATATGGATTTTGTTTCTTCGTTTGCAGTTAAAAGATATTCAAATATGATTGTACTATATTCATTTTTACTCTTATATTATGTTTCCTAATACCCGTATCATTTAATCTTTTATTATTTTATGTTGTCCAATTTAACTTTGACTTCTTCGACCAAAATCAAGAAGATTTTCATGGAATGAAAATAATTAACAAAGAAAGCCCCGGTTCCACTGTTATTAGAATTTTTAAATATTTTTTTAACTGTATTGCTACTTATGTCGGAGAGTTTCAGTCTCTTATTGGACTATGTCATGTACATGTTGGTATCAAATGGATTGGAGATTCCTGATTAATATGATTTTTTTTATATCATATGAACCTTGAAATTACATATCTTCATATACACAGTGCGAGGCATATCTTAAAGATTTTATGTTTTTCTTTCTTTATTGAGAAAATGTCGGACAAAAATGCATTTCTGAAAACCAACCATTTTGGTTTTGGGTATAGTTTTTATAGCGTGGATCGTTAGAAGCCTTCGCATTAGATTTATATAGCATTATTATCTAGGAATCTGACAATATGCAAAAAAAATTCTAACACTAAATCTGAAGAGAAGCCGTTTTTAAGATCCATATTTTCCCTTCATATCTCCTAAGACGATGAAAAAAAAATGCATTAGAAAATCAAGAACCATTGATTGACCATCTTATGCCTACTAATATCTGTATGAGGATTTGATTGGCACATCCTTCATGTTGAATTTTAAAATAGAATGATCATAGAACACCCTCTCATGTGTTACTTCACAATCTTTGGTTGAAATCTGTTGGTATATCAATCAGATTTTCACGTATCGCTTGCAAAATTTATGGTTAATGAAAGTTTATTGAAAATTGTCATACACCAAGAACATAAAAGAGAACCAAAAAATTACCATGGAGATACATTACATCCCTCCTAGGTTGACCGAAGACGGTATAGGAATTTAAAAAGGTTATCATAATTGGAACACGTTTTAGGTGTAACAGTCGTTCAGTACCAATGGAATCTAACATACTACCTTAATTTTTCTTCAAGGTTACTGACTTTGAAACCCCAAATGGAAAAACCGATAGAACTATTCAACCAATGACAAAGGGAGCCTAAGATCGAATGAAGGGAAAAGATGAGCAACCACGAGATTGCTTTTAAGGGTTTTCTGAGATGTAGTTGAGTTTTTGGAGTTCTTGTATACGAATTGGCACTCTAACCGAATTAATTATAATAATGTTGGAGATTCACTTTAATTATAAGTAGGAATACTAAAAAAATTACAGTAAATCGAAGTAATTGAACTGCGTTCACATGCATCATTGAATGATTGCAATGGGTAGACAAACGGTAAGTGATAATTTGGCGGTATAGCAATGGGACCATCACATTTTATAACTTCAGAAACATAAAAACAATGGTGGAATCAAATCCACCATGCCAATTTCATTGCTGATGGATCGACCATCAGGTTCATCACACTAACAACTAATGATATAAAGTAATATATATATTTATTTATTTATTTTGATCGGTCAAGAGGAAAATTCATTGAAAAAAGGTACTTAAGGGGGTACCTCAACCCAATAAAAACAACCGAAACAAAAAAAGGGAAACCGAAAGGGGATTCAGTCACCTAAAGAAAGACGAAAAGAAACAAAAGTACAAATAAACCAAGAAGGTCTTGCGACCTTGCTTCTCAAAATCAAGCTCAATGAGAATGATAGAAATTCGTAACCCACAATGCTATCACCATATTGGCCGTTAAACCTAGCATTTTATTGTTAGACTCCGCCCAAAAGAAAGATTGAATTGGAGTATGATACGCAATGATATAAAGTAATATACATGATACAAATTGATAGTAGAATCAGAGTATAATCCGCAATAATATAAGTAATCGGAATTGCACTAATTTTTTGGAAACAAAATAACAATCTAATTAAATGATAGTTGCACTGCATTTGTAATTTGGAATGCAATCGACAAGTTGATTCTATTCAAACAAGGAATTTCTAGGAGTTCCAGCTTAGGAATTTAGGTTTTCAAGTATGTTGGTATTGTTTGCAACAATTGTGAATGGATAGTTATCAATAAGCATAGATGAAACTAGATGTTGATTCCAGTATACGCACTTACATTGGGTATCTTTACAACCAAAAAAATTACTCTGGTGTATATATGTCTGTGTACATTCATATATGGACATCCTAATCACTATCTAACAAGAAACTGTTCCCGTTGATGTTAATAATATGGATCAAAGCTTCAAATTCAATTTAAGAAAGATTACCATTCTCCGAGTTTCCCACACTAATCTCATGGTATTCTCGCAAGAAAAGAAATATACAACTAATACCAAAACAACTCATAGCCCCGTGCCATTATGGCACGGGTCATATCCTAGTCTTAATATAAAGAAAAGAGGTATTTTGGTTGGTCACAAAATGACAAAATAGCTTGGTGTAACCTTATATTACTAAATATGACCTTAAATATCAACCATTATTATACATATGTATTCAAGGGTGAAAGTGCACATTGAATCAATACTTACATAAACAACCTTATATATTCACCTATTCACATAAATGCCATTGTTATAAAAATGCATCAATTTTTTTAAAAACTTGATATCTTTCGAAATACACATTGGATTTTTGTAAAATTAACATATTTGGAAAGCTCTTTGAAATACCTACGTAATTAGTACAAATAAGAATATTAAATTTTATTTTACGAAGAAAATATCATTGTTATCAAATTTGGTATTATTAAAAGAGCAAAATTCAAGCATGTGCATCGCACATGTGGCATCACTAGTGGACATAATTAAGACAATTAATTTGTGTTCACCGTTCATTAAGCCAAAACATGCTAATATGCTAGGACGTAAACATATCTGAAAGATACTTCACATGTCTCCTCAAATCTAATGGGTCCGGATGTCCTTCATATTTTTTCAAGGTTGTACCCGGACTCAATCTGTAATCCATTGGATTCATTAGTGAACCGTCCGCATATGAACGGTCTGCATACCCTCCCCCGACAATATGGTTGGTCCAGGTGAAATCCACGGATTCCGAGCCTAATGCTCACCCATAATGTTACTAGGCCCCAGATTGATCTGCAGAAATGAAAAGCCCAATAACTTTCATGTCACGTGTGGCCTTCATGATAGTGCTGCATCAAACAGTTGATGACAAACTTTGCAGCATAAAAAGGGGTTTTCATTCCCTCTCCTCGTAGTGGTCGATAAAACCCCAGTTTTCTGCTCTAACAAATTACAAGAAATTATCAATAATGGAGAATTCTTCAATTAAGAGTGTCAATCAAAAGGTTTTAACAGATGATATTTGGTATGAAGTCTTTCTTCATCTTCCTCTTCATTCAATCTACAAATTTAGGTGTGTTTCAAAGGTATGGCTTTC
>JAJJWW010018413.1:0-18183 GCA_023531295.1 Papaver armeniacum
AAATGTGTCTATCAACAAGCTTCCAAAGAAGATTAAAAAGGCGCAGAGAAATTTATACGTACAAAGTGTAGATCAGGCATACCAACTTCCAGATGGGAAACAGAGGATGAAAAGGTTTGCCGCGTCGAGAATGTCACAACCCCGATCAATTGCTTGAAGAGACACCACCATCAAAAAGTTGAAGAAAAACTGATGATTTTTGGATAAATGCTCTTTAATATTTTTGGATAAAAAAGTTGAAGAAGAACTGTTAGACCAAAGCTCAACATTTTTTATCATGTTATTAAAAATAATATGAATTTTTGGCATATATGAATTTCAGATTTAACCACAATTTATATAAAGTATAAGAAAATTTGGATAGTGCGAGGTGGATTGTTTAGATCGTCATATCCGAGCAGCTTAGAGGCGTCCACAGCGTAATACACACGCCGAGATTAATTGGCGTGGATAAACATAACATAAAGACACATTAAGCGAGATATTAACCGGCGTGGCTAAATATCACATAAAGCCACGCTATATGGCGTGTCCATAGGTTCTCCAGATGAACGGCTCCCAACGTTATCGCGGGACGGTCAACGTTATATCCCGAATGGTCAATATTGCATCATCTTAAACGAGATCAATGGTTCCTAATACAACCACGTGGATGAAGGTAATTGTAAATTGGCGTGGAAAAATATCACATATAGCCACGCTATATGGCTAGTCTATAGGTTCTTCAATGAACGGCTCACAACGTTACATGTGGATGATGAAGGATGCATATAATTTAACGGTCAATATTGCATCATCTTAAATGAGATCAATGATTCCTAATACGGCCACGTGGATCAAGGTAATTGGAAATTGGCGTGGCTAAATATCACATATAGCCACGCTCTATGGGGCGTATCTATAGGATATCTAATGAACGACTCCCAACGTTACATGTGGATGGTATTCAACGGTTCCTAATACAGCCACGTGGATGAAGGTAAGTGAAATTGGCGTGGCTAAAACATAACATATAACCACGTTTAACCTATACGGCGTGTCTATTGGATAACCAATGGCTACACCATAAAGCAATTTGCGTGTCTAAAGTGAACCAAATAGCCACGCCAAAAGCAATTTGCGTGTCTAAAGTGAACCAAATATCCACGCCAAAAAGCAATTTGCGTGTCTATGGTGAACCAAATAGCCACGCCAAAACAATAAATCGTGTGTCTATAGAGTACCGGTACTTAAGTTTTTGGGACACTATATAGCAACGCCTATATGGCTCTGGCGTGTCTATTTCATGCAGAAATAGACATGCAAAGCAAGCGTGGCTATAAGCTACCTAAAACCACATCGTGTTACCTAAAACCACGCAAGCAGAAGTCACGCCAAGCCCAAACCAAATTGGCGTGTCAAAACCCCTATGGACAGGCCAATTTGGCGTGGCAAAAGCGTCTGTCTGTACTAGTGAACTTGTCTGAGTTGGATCCTATTGTAGGCTCATGTGGTTTCGTTTTGTTGTTTAAATAATTTTTGTTTTTGTTTTGTTGATATCACACATTGAAGCATGCATATTGGACATTTTTTATGGCTCATACTTGTATAACTATCAACTGTCAATACTCAGAGTCAGATGGCAATCAAATAGTGTGTACGTCTTCGTGATTTATATGCAGATACAAACTTTGAACTGATCAATTGTGGTGTCCGAGCAATAATTGCTCAAAGTATCTTACCTTTTCTCTTAATCTTCACCAGAAGCAACGCCTGGATTAGAAAAGTTGGATGCAATGAAACTTGTTACACCTGGTTTGAGTGAACTTTGCACATCTCCTTCTGATTTTAAGGAACTGAGTCTTGGTACTCCTGGTTTGAGTAATTCTACTTAGGGTACTTCCGTACTTTCCTGTCTTTCTCTGTCTCAGCTCATCATTACGTCCAGCGTTAGAGTTTCGTATATGTCCCTATTGTCTTTATCAATTTTATTCTAATACGGTCCCTTGTACAAACTTGTTTTAAGTGAACCACGATTATTATTCGGCTTGCGGGGTTGTGAAGGCTTCTTTGCCGCAGGAAAGAGGCATACAAAATACTCTCCATTAGTCTCGAGGTTGTCATGGATTGTGCAAGTCTGGCTTTTCAGATTTAACATCATTCTCCAGTGTTGGTGGTTGACACTATTTGCTTGATCTTACTTGTAGTGCTTCAGGGAATAGTCTAAATGAGCTTGTTCTGATATTAAGGATCTGTGTTGTTGTTTTGATATTAAACAAGTAGACTCTGCAGAAATGTGTAATTTTTCTATATTTTTGTTTAGAAATGAATTTGATTCGTACAAGCAATGGAATATAGTTTTTCTATTAGCCTTTTCGATTTTGTTTATGTCGAGTTTTGAATTTGAATTACAGTGCGAAATGGAATGGAATATCTTTTGTTTTATACGGTAAATTTGAGTTGAAAACTTAGAGGAAAGATCACAACTTTTAAAACCTTGTTTTTAGATCTCAACTTTTTAAAACTTTATGTTCTTTGCACAGGGTAAGATCACACATTTCATTGCAGGAGAGTTGTTATCTATACATCACCCTTTAGATTATACTGGCAAAGATCACAGACAGCCACTACTTAGATCACACTTTTTAAGAATGATTGTATGTTTTTGTTGTAGTGGACAGAGCCTTTGAAGCTTTAAATATACCTAAACTTTAGGGTTTTTCTGCCATGCATGATACCACCACTTTGACAAACGCCTTTCTCTGATCGATATGTAAAATTAGTGATAAACAACGCGTACATAAAACCAAAATACAAATCAATAACCTGTACAAAGTATATCCTAAAACGCAACCCTAACCCAGTTCTCCTTCTTTCTTCTCTAATTTCCAGAACCCATAAATTAACTCTTTATGTTAACCCACGGTCGAAAGAAGAAATCCCATCGAGACCAAGGTAATGTGAACGAAGATTTTTTACTAAACCCTATTATAGTTTTATCTTCCTTGAATCCTTGCTCTTTCTTCTCATCATCGCACTGTTTCATCTCTATTCTCTGTTTTTTACTAAACCCTATTATAGTTTTTTTTTTTTTTTTTTTTTGTTTGTTTTAATCGTAAGATATTGCAAGTTAGGGTTTGGTGTGCAGTACGGTGGCCTTTCTAGTAGTAGAAGGTAACGCAAAGATACGCAAGTGCAAGTTTAGTTAATTTAGGTTTCTAGTGGTGTGGAAAATACCAAATATTTGTGGTGTGAAACGTTCCCATTGGTTTAAATATGTTTTGGTGGGGCCAGAAGCTCTAGAAAGAGAGCTTGATTCAGCTTTTAACCACATCAGAGAAAAATCACCTGAAATCTTATTATTAATTAATTGAACCGTTTTTTAGGGACCATGGTTTTTTTGGGGACCATGGTCTTATTAGGCAACCTACCCTAGAATGTTAAGGGATGTCCTAAAATCATGAGATTACTAATTTGGCTCTTACCCTAATTAAAATTAACCCTAATCTAATAACTGACCCTAATCTAATAACTACCCCTGATTAAAATTAACCCTAACTTAATCTAAAATAAAAACAAAAGAATTTAAACCTAGCCGCACAAAAAAAATCAGTTCTCCTCTTCTTCTCTTCTTCCCCATTTCAACATCGTCTTCATCGATGAATCTTCGATTCATAAAATTGTCATCGTCGATTAATCAATCGAGTATAATAATGGTTCGTCGAAAGAAAACCAACCGACTCCCAGGAACAGGTCCCCATTAGGACATCTAGCAAATCAGCCAAGTGATTTTAAGATTCATAAAGAAGTTGAACAACCAAGTGAAGCCATAATCCAATATAATGGCAGGCGAAGAAGCCCGATTCGCCATGGGACCGATTCGCAGTATTATCCAACAAACCCATACTTTTAATTTGATTTTGATTCGTTTAATTGAATATAAATCATCAAAATAGGGTTCATATGGAAGTTACAGTGCCATGTTCGGTTAAGAACGCGTTTCACAAAACCCTAGTTTCTTAACCGAACTTCCCGAAAGGAAGAACACGAGAACCGATTCGGTAGGATTTAAAATTAGGTTCTTTGAATCGCGAGTTCGGTTTGTTCGCAAAAATTTTGAAAACTATTTTGTAACCGAACTCTACCCATATTACAAAAAAAAAAAAAAAAATGTAACCGAACTGTGCTATTTTGCCCACTATGTTGAGTTTTCATTTAACCGAACTTTTACAACTCTGTTCGGTTGGTTCGCAAAAAAAATTTAAAACTATCTAGTAACCGAACTCTACCCATATTACAACCTTGGCTAATTGCATGCATGTGGAGTTCGGTTTGTTCGCAAAAAAACTGACAAACGGAACTCTTCCCTAATTTCATATAATTTGGAGTTCGTTTTGTTCGCAAAAAAGCTGGAGTAACCGAACTCTTCCCTGGAATACAATTTATTTTTTAGAGTTGGCCTATTTTCGTAAACTTTTGCTACTAACCAAACTTTACTACGAGAACCATTATGTTGCGTCTTATTTAGTCAATCATTTATCGCTTAAGATAATATCTTTTGTTTTCTTGATTAGTGGGAAAGGCAAAAAATCTAACCAAGGATTAGTGGAAGATATGAGAACTCCCGCGCCTCGAGGCAGAGTACACTTAGGTGCCAAATAAGCGTGGAACCCAAAATGCCAAGTTTGGAGGTGGGTCATTACCGGGTGTTGTCATCCAAGATGGTGTCAATAGATATAATGTTGACAACGTAATCCAACAAGTTAATGAAGAGATCGTGGAAGAGATGGGCAGTTAAGAACATAATCAACGTGAGCCTTGTGAGCCTTGCGGCAAATTTAGGAGTGGTGAAATTCCCATTCTCCTAAATTTAGCTATTTTCTCCATTTCTTGAGGAGTGAGCCTTGCGGCAATTGCATGTCCTTCAAGATCATCCGGACGAGGGTGGTTATGATGACCTTCCACCTTATCCATAGATAGAACCCATCCATTATTTTTTTGCACTTACTAAATACTAGCTTGAACGAACATTTAATTTTCTTTGAGCACGTTGTGTTCTTCCTCGTCGTCTTTCCTTTATACACATAACCCTTCCTCTTGTGACTAACATCGGGATCTCCACTTCTCTCACAAACTATTTTAAAACGAGTTTGGCTTTCTTTTCCATTCAAAACTAATACGTACATGGCTTTCTTGGCATGCTCTCTAGCCCATTTCTTCACATCAATAGGTTTATCAAAAACCAAATCATTGACATAGTGATGAGATGTATCTTCAAACAACATGCCAACCGGAGAAGGTTGATTATCTATTAGTATAGGTTGACATTCAATCTACAAGAAATGGAATAACATCAATTGCAATCACAAATAAGTTCGTTACATGATAATTTTATCGGGATAACCGAACTCAGCGTTCGGTTTGTAAAGCAAGTTGACAACTAACCGAACTTTACGTATACTAAGTCAAGTTTTATTGTACGTAAGTTCGGTTAGATAGTTGGTTGGTATGAAGTTTGCAAACCAACCGAACTTTATACACTAATGTGAAATCTTATTTTACTTAAGTTCGGTTAGCTATTGGTTGCGAACTAACCGAACTTATAGACCCTAAAGTTCGGTTATATTTTGGCCAAACCGAACATAACAATGTAATCCTATTTACAAAGTTCGGTAACATGTTCGTTAACCGAACTTCAAAAAACCTCCATTATTGGAGAGTTCGGTAACTCGCGTGTTTAGAAAAAGTAACCGAACTACACTTTCGGATGAGTTCGGTTACATGTTCCTCACACAAGGTAACAAGACAAGCCCAAATCTACTTAACAAATTCACATTTTTTTGAAAATTTGGACCAATTCAACCAACATTATCTAAGTTTAGAGCATACCTGGGTACCCAAATAGTCTTCCTCCGGTTGTGGTTGCTAAAATCCATCATTTTCATCTTGAGATTGGCTTTGAAGAAGAATACATTCACCATCTAAGAAATAATTCATATCCGGATCATTGTGAAGATTGACATATACTCTAGGAGAGGAAGGAGATGAAGATTCAGATGAGCTATCATCAATTGAATCATCACTTGAATAGTCTAGCTTAGTGAACTCAAAGAAAAAAAATTATTTTCCATGTTTTTCTTCTTCATCTTCTCTAACTTTACTCTCTCAATAATTAAACTTCTTTTTTAAAAATCTGATTTTTTAATCTCAAATGTTTATTCAAAATCATTTCACTAATCACACTAACTAATATTAACACTAGCTAATCATTACCCAAAAATAATCAGAGGGTAATTTAGGTATTATAATAAATATCTAGATAAAGGGTGACCTAGATTTACTTCTAATATCTTACCCAAAATAAAATAATGGTCCCCCCAAAAAAAGTCTGGTCCCCAAAAAATGGTTCATAAAATTACTCTCTTACTTAGGTTATTGGGCTTCACATTTGAATATTAGATGTGAAAACTACAGAAAAACCCATTTTTCAGATTTTTTTCACTGTGAGACCCATGCCCAGAAAAACTCAAGCGTGCATTCATTTTCTGTAAGAAAATTTCTAACAAACCCAGAATTTATAAAATTATGTTCGGGTCTTTTCCTTCTTCTTCTTCTACTCTCGACAAACTATCCTTCTTCTTTCGGAATTCCTTTTCTTCTCCCTTAACCGTGAAGTAATGCTTGAGTAATTTTTATTGATCTTTATAAGAGTTAGAAGATGATTTGAAGTTTGAGAAATGTTTCCTTTGAATTTAGTTGTGGATGTTGTTATGAAGACAAAGTTAGGTCATGGATTTGAGCTGGATTGATGGTGATGAGATTTAACAGGAGAAGGAAAAATATATTTGAGTTGTGAACTCGATATTTATTAAAATTGAATTCGGGGGGGTTTCTAAAACTGAAACTAGGTTGAGTTGCATAATTCGTTTTCTTCAATTTGATAAAACTCATTTTTATATCTGGAAATTATGATTGAGAACTTGTTGATATTCCAACCGATTTTTAGAATCATTTTATTCTTTCGGGAATTAAGCTATAAGTTAGGTTTAATTCAGTGGAGACTTGTAAAGCGGCATCTTCTTCTATTGAAGGGACCACAGTTCCTGGAAGACCACAGTCTTCTTCATATTCTGAAATGGGAGGTAATCCCAAAAATAAAATTTTGATTGATTTTTTTTTCTCCCTTTACAGATTGTTATTTGAATTTTAGAATGAAGTTTTATAGCACTTGTTAGTGACGAAAGCATTTTGTGAGACACGAGTTTGTTGTAAGTTTTAAGATCCGTAAGTGATAATCTAGTGTCATACCATTAGGAATCAGTTTGTTGTTGTAATTGGAATGCCTAGGCTTGATGTTTGTTTATAGGTCTTTTCATTTTACCCTTCTTTGCACTGTTTGTTTTGTTCCATGGATTATTTTGGTTATCTCATACCCCAGCTAGTACTTAACCTGGATAAGCTACAAAATTTTAACCGTACCTTGGTGTTGATGGTGGATTTTCATTTAAGGTTAAAATTGTAAAAAAACCAGAAAATTATGCGTTGACATCTTGTAAAAGATAAAGACATTAATAAGTGTTGGATACTCCCTCACTTAATTCACCAAGAATGGAGCATGTGGCAACAATCCCATTCTGTGAATACACGAAATTCATCCAGGTTGGAGCATGTAGCAACAATCCCATATACCCTGTGAATTTCTAGCATTATTAATTAATGCGCAATCATCCTTGTATTTCTTTGTACTCATTATCGGTGCGGCATGACGGCCGAGTGTTACTCTTACAGAGCAAACACGAACCTCCAAGCATTATAATGAAACCATGTACGAAATACCCGTATAGCCGACTCTCGGTGTGTTATACTAGCCCGATTGAGCCCCTCTCGGTGTGTTATACTAGCCCAATTGAGCATCCATATCGGCGTATCGGTGTGGATATGATCCTGATCATCCAACTCCACAAGCATGATTGGATGACCCGGATCAATTCCATCACCCCCAGCGGTATGGAATATCCACTTAGAACCAAGCGGACCCCGCATGGCGGCCTCCCTCCAAACTGGCCTAGCTTGCCAAAACGTCCAAACCATAGCAAAGATGGGCGGAAAACCCTAAAATTAGGGTTTGCGGCATATTACATGTGTCGCAAAACAAGTCTCAACCATCCATCTTCGGGTATAGATGGAGGGTGTGAATGAAGATCGAGAGGGCCCAGAGCATGTCAACACAATCACCAAGTGGGCGCTACATACTGACCAATCGGTCAGGACCAACCATGGTTGGTTATCCCAATTCGTACGCCGAATGAAGCATTGACGCACGGCCTTGAAACCCAAAATTAGGGTTTTGAGCATCACGAGCGTCCATCTTCTCCCGCATGCGAATGGAGGGTCCAAGATTAGATTAGCAGTTAGGTCCATACCAAAGATGACCACGGGTGGACCCATCTATCCCCTCACCCAATCGGCCAAGGCATATCACGCCTGGTCATTCTAAGACGCGCGCCCAAACTAGCGTGGTCACACCTCCCAAACCGCAAACTGATCTCGACTACTCAACTTCGCCGGACGATTTGGATGGCTTAGATAACGTTTTCATGGGATATTCAGGTATAGGCGTGAACACCAGCCTACCACCTTCACACCAGACCAATCGCCAAGACCGACCAAGATTGGTCGTCTTGGAACGGCGCCCAAGTGAGCGTGGCGGGCGGCTTTTGCGGCACTAGTTTTCTATCATAAATTGATCTCGACCACTCAACTTCACCGGATGAATTGAAAGTGGCCCGAGATCATACTTTCGTGAGGTAATGGGGTATAAGCGCTACACCATCATGCCGTCTACACGCATGTATGGTCGGCACAGCCAAAGTTGTATCCCATGCTTGGTTTCGACCAAGTGAAGAGTGATGCCTGCGCACCTCTTCAAAACCCTAATTTCATTAATCTGGGTCATGAGATGAGTGTCTCAAAGACCATCTCATCCATCCAACTTCACCAGCTTGGTTATACAACCTTGGTCATGAGTTAATTGGTCAGTGAGGCGTAACCACCCATCACTTTACCACACCATGATGCAGTACCTGCATAAAATACACACGATACTTCACAAGTATCAACTTCCTGAATAACGCAGTTATTCAAATTAGCATTACATGCTACCTTTCGTGGATTCACGATCCACACATTCCAGACATCAATCATGTCACAAATCAGGGGATACATATCAGTATTGGTCTGGCGGTTTACAGCGTGCAGCGTGCAACACGCCATCACAAGAACGTGTTAGGGAGTCATGGACAGTTAGAGATGAACAGGATAAGTGGGCAAGACTGGTCGTGTGGCACCGACGCACAACTCCACTACTCCATCACTCCACTTCCTCCACTTCCCACGAGAGACGTGAATAAGGCTCAATGACTTGTATAAATAGGTTCTCCGCCCTATTTCCAAAAACAAGGAAAAACGACAGAGGCAAGTGTTAATACAAAACGTATTCAAACACCCAGAGCCTGCTTGCATCAATCACAAGCCTGCTCACCTTTCTGTTACAAGTCATAAGCAAGCCAATACCTTCACAATCTCAACACCTTCTTCGCTTCCCTCCCTAAGATCAACACCATCTCCTTCACTTTGTGACCGAAACAAGTCTGGAACGGCCATTTCTTGGTTTAGGCCGGACTTGCACAGATTGATTTCCGAATCTACAAGCACTCACCGCGCAGTTCATTTGTTTAGGGTTTAGATTCATTCCTCATTCACACACCCCAAATTACCAAATTCGGCAGGAGTAGTTTTCACCCATAAACAATTGGCGACCACAGCGGGGGGTTGATCTCTCGGTTGCAAAAAATTGAATTCTCAATTTTTCGGTTTTCATCTCACGATGTATCCTCACCCGGAGTCCGCAGTTGGTTCAGATATCATGGGAAGTATAGCTAGAATGCTGGAGGATGTCTTGGAAAATCAAGCCGGTATCACCAGAAGGCAAAGCGAGACATTTCGCCTTTTGAATGATATAACAGCACAATTACAAGAAGGGTCGGTAGGCATCAACTCAGACAGTGCAAGAAACGTTGAATCCTTAGTCAGGAGTCACACCTTTACAAGTGGAGAAGCGAAAAGAGCACGTAGTCGCAAAAGAATCAGGAAAGATGGACAACGTGGTCCGGACTCGAGGCAACTTCACAGAGGAAAGAACTTGTCCGGAGTGCTACAATGTCTTCCGGATAAAGAAAATGAGCCTGCGGCCTATGGAGCTCTGCTAGAGGATTTATATCTCAAAACTCTTGTTGAAGCCCGGAAGACTGTCCAATCCGCGTCGACTTTCCAACCAACTGAAGAAATGCTTGAGGAAGGAGAAATCAATCAGGAAATGCCTAAATACAGAGGATGGGAGCGTTCAATTCGGTCGCTCAGCAGTGACGTTACGACACCTTGCACATACCTTTACCTAGGCAAGCGATCCGCAGATATGATGGCACTCGCAAATCTTCCAACTTCATCTCCTGTTCCACATCAAAGCCACGGAGAGACATCACAGCGCCCACTAACGCAGGAAAAGCTAGACTCAAGGTACCTATATTTCCCCTTCTCAATGAAGAAGATTCTGGAGCTACTGGAGGCATGAGTGCGAAACGGAGAGGTGGAGCTACCCCCGGTATGGCGTCCGCCTACTGATCAAGAAGTAATGGACCCGAGGTACTGTCATTTCCACCGGTTCCTTCACCACCCCACCAGTGAATGCACGCTTTGAAGCGCATTGTTCAGGAGAAGCTTGGTTCAGAGGGATAGCTCTGAGAAATTAGTGTGGAGGATTTCTTAGAGAGGCTACTCCGGTTTGATACAAGTAAGGCTTCAAAAACAAGTAAGTTTTATTCAACAATTTTACAAGAAAGATAGTTTTAGAATTCACTGGGGACTTAGCATCCCGCTCATGGAAAAAGAGGCTCAGTGATCAAACGCCATATTTGTTTCCCTTCATACCTACCTTTTACATTTGCATATGATATGTGCAACCATTCATGACCAAGATGCAAATTCCATTTAAAATAACCTCTTTCAGAAAAGTTATTCACAAAACTATCTCAATAGACCAATTCAATTACCTATTAATTCAACACCGGAAGTCAAATTACGAAAGGAAATCCTCACTATCACTCAAAAAGAAAAACATCTATATAGCACGAATCCTTCAAGGAAAGTCCTTCAGCAACAACTCGTCCTTCTGGGCAAGAGCGACTTTCATCCTTTGAAGTACAGCCTGCTTTAGCTTCAACTCCTCAGACAATTTTTCGACCTCTTCTTCTGGGCGAGTAACACATTCTGCGGAGGGGACTTCATCTTGTAATTGCTGGAGCTCCCCGAATCTTGGAGAACCCTTTGAAGAACCAAGGAGCATTGAAGTTGTCACGCGCAAACACGTCTCGATGGCACTTCTAGTCTTTAATCATCTCCTCGAAACCTGTTCGACCGGTCGTGACGCTCATCCCATGGATAGAAAATAAAGCTTCTTGGACGCGGTTGACCAACGCAAGACGACTTTTTGAGCTTTGTAGTGGTAGCAATGTGGCGTGCTTCTCCCATATCGCCGTATACAACTCTTCGAACCGAGCCAAGACGTCAATCCGCCAACCAACACGTGGCCTGGATAAGGGACGTTAAAAGGAGGATCGAACAAAGCCCCGTGTTGCATCACCGAGCTTCACCAACCACAGAGCCTTGTCGGGTTCACAGGAGGCTTTTCAGAAGGAGTCACCACGACAGCTTTATTGGCCGAAGCCTGCTCAGAGCGTTCTTCAAGGGGAGCAACTTCAACTATAGCAGATGTTGCCTCTCTTATATTCCTTCCAACATCTACTTCACTCTGGGTGCTAATTTCCATCATGACCCCGTCAACAAGATCACCAGGAGGCGCTTGTCCAACCGAGCTTGCATCATCTCTGTCATGGTCGGAAAATGAGCGGTTTCTCAGGACTTCAAAGATGAAGGTCAAGATCGCTTCTTAGTATGAAGGTCGCATCGCGGACTTCTCAAAGATGAAGATCGCATCGCCAGGACTTCTCAAAGATGAAGGCCAACATTACCGGCCTTCTCATTTTGAATGCGCGCCAACCTTGTGAAGACATTCTCTTTCGGAATCCCCTGATTTCAAGCAAGAATCACTCTTATGAAGATTCAATCTAGAGAAATGAAGGAACCAACGGAAGAGATTTAAATACCGCGATATTGGAGGAATTGAGGATCACCGAACCACATGCCTCGCCTCTTGGATCTCTCTCGCTTGGGGATCGCAATCCTCGCCTATGGTCCTTTTGGCTGGAAGTGGCTTCAACTGGAAATACTTTTTCAAAACGTCAAGATGGTTCACCACGGAACTCGTCACAACACTCTCCGAGAATTCCTGAAAAAATCACAGCTTGCCTCCTCCAAAATTCCTTGTACTTATCGGTTACCACTGGGTTTCTCCCAATTGGCCAGAAGGGAAGGCTCACACGTTCTAAAAACACGTCGGCGTTAAGAATATTTGGGAGGAAATCTTTCGGAATCCCCGGTGGACGGATAAATGGGACACCCTGATCAAATCCCATTTGACGAGCCGCTCTCCCAATATTGTACGAGTCATAGTAAATTCTTCGTTGAATAAAGACAGGACATATCCTCGGGATGCGGTACATGCAGGTAAAAAATTTCCCCAAATTTCATAGTCTCAGCATCGGTACGCAACACAACATCAGGACCATCAGAAGCGATAGCGAAATTCTTCGGCTGAACAATAGAAGGATTGACCGGCCCCCATGGACGGAAATCTACAGAAGACATATTGTCAAATATGTCCACAAGTTTCATGCGCTGCCTGGGACGCTCCTATGCCAACGGAGTATTCTCGAGCCACCATACAAGTTGATGAGCGAATTTGCGGGAGCGGGGAGCATAACTTTTGAAGTGTTCCCATAAGAATGACTGAAGAAAAGCGAAGTGAACGTGCGACTCCACTTTCTTATACCCGTTAAAAACATGCATGTCCATTTCTAAGGCGTCCAGATGAGAATACATCGATCCAAGGAACAAGGCACCTAAGGGAAGAACTTCACCTTTGCCAACTTTATAGCGATCTTAACGAGCTCACCCCTAATGGTCTTCTTTCCAACCATCATCAAATATATCTCTGGATAGCCATAAAGACAGAAAGCAATCACGCTGGGCTCATTTTCCAACTCTTGATCCGGCTGGGGAGTGCAGGAGACCACTCCGACACCCACCAGGTGTAAAAGCATCTCGTATCTTTTTCTCCTCCTTGTCCAGCATCGTCGAATCCCGCCACCTTTTGAAGTATAGCATCATAGTTACGTTGCTCCATATCGTGAGAGATCGTAAGAAAGATTTCCCAAAGAATGTGCGAGGTTCATTAATCCGACTACACTCTCCGAGTAATAGTCATTTCTCCCCATCTAGATATGGGCTGTATGAGTAGAAATACGCCACCGAGAAATGAAGGTAATCAAACCCGCATCGTCTTTCTTAATTTCAAGAGCAGCAGATGCCATGACCGCATTGAGGATTTGCGCTTTGGTCAAATTATCTTTAATGCCCTTATTACTCAACATGTGTCTCATCCATCCTTCATAAGAACCCAGTGGAGTATGACAAATCTTGAAGTCAATAGGAGAAGGCGGATATTCGTTTCTCCAGAGACAAAATCTCATCACAAGTGCTGAAGAAGAAAATGGATCAGCTTCCATGTTTTCTGAATCCGAAATCAGGACTATCTTATGAGAAGGATGTTTTCTAATGTTTGGAAAAGGAGAGGTGAACAACTCATCATCAATGTTCGGCATATCTTTGAAGTTGCCAACACTTCCTGACTTGGCACCAGCATTATCTCCAGAAGACATCTCAACATGAGTTCTTTTCTTCATTCCACAATGAAAATAGGAGTTAGAAATTGTATGAAAACGCATGAGGTGTGTAGTCACGCATGACAAGACATAACCCACGTTGAAATACACAAAAGCTGGGATTGGGTCCAAACACAGATGTCGCATAAGTTTCAAGTCCGGTATTAGTTTCAAGTCCGGTACAAGTTTCCATTCGGTATTGGTTTCTAAGTCAAGTGCAAGTTTCAAGTCTGGTATTGGTTTCAAGTGGTACAAGTTTCAAGTCCATTATTGGTTTCAAGTTGCATGTTTCAAGTTTCCGTCAGATACAAGTTTCAAGTCGGTATTGGTTTCAAATCAGTCCAAGTCCGGTACAAGTTTCAAGTCTCGGTATTGGTTTCAAATCATCAAGCATATGTGGGTGGGACCCACGTTAGGATCAAAGCACACAGGTGGGACTACATTCACGGGCACGTATTACGATACGGTTTCTCATGATCGTGGGAATTATGTTTACGAAATTCAAGCCAAAGTCTCTTCCCAAGCTACAATCTAAGAAGCTAGTTTTGCATGCAACAATGGAAGAAGAAGAAAAAACGACGTATTTACGGAATTGCGGAACTAAACCATCCTATCTATAAAAATATTTTTTACCTAATAAATTTTGGTTTTTCCAAAAAAAAAAAAAAAAAAAAAAAAAAAAAAAAAAAAAAAGTGAAACTTACCTTGGGCGGACGGACGGCGAAGAACTCGCTGCAACACAACGGCGGCAACGTCGGCGAGAACAGCGACACTAGTCACTAAAGTGGGCCGCTCAACAAAAAAATCGTGAGGAAAAGAAAAGGGTTGGTCTCTTTTATAGACAAAAAATTAGAAGAATCCCAATGGAACAAGGATTCCTCTTTTATTTGGTTTCCTCTTTTGATTCAAATACCCTAAGGAAGGAAGCCGGTCCATCAAAGCTTAGGATCACGCACGTATAGAGGATTGACCACTGCCAGAATCCATCCAGGTAGACTTCCTTTATCTTGTCTCCTTACGTTTGTATATGTCACCATCTCATGCCTACCCTACAATAGTGTAACCATTATGTGCTAGGCAGGGGACTTATTGTTGATGGTGGATTTTCATTTAAGGTTAAAATTGTAAAAAAACCAGAAAATTATGCGCTGACATCTTGTAAAAGATAAAGCCATTAATAAGTGTTGGATACTCCCTCACTTAATTCACCAAGAATGGAGCATGTCGCAACAATCCCATTCTGTGAATACACGAAATTCATCCAGGTTGGAGCATGTAGCAACAATCCCATATACCCTGTGAATTTCTAGCATTATTAATTAATGCGCAATTGATCGGTTGTCACCCGGTCAAAAATAATTTCACTTTCTTGCTTCACTAAAATAAAGTAGTATGCAATAAGAAAGAGTTCGTATCCACAGAGAGGCTTATGTTGTTATGCAAATTTTCGGTTTTCTTAGTAACCAACGGGGGATGTTGATGTTTCAAAGCAATAAAAATAAATTGAAAGCAAAGTAATAATAAAATTTATCAATAAGGAGAAAGTATTGGTCGGGATAGTTTCGTTTCACAAACTGAATTATCAACAATGACTAGAATTGAAATTTTAATCTCTCATTTACTAAAAGTCCTAGGATACCTTGATCGCAAGAGTATCCCGCTAATTCGATTTCATCACAACCACATTAAAAGATGCATATGTGAATTCTTTCTAGAAAGCAACCTAAAGTGTAAAAGCACAATTAAGTTTAACTCCCTAAAAGCAATAAGTTTTCTGGAATAAGACTAATCAAGGCAACCAAAATGTGTAAAAGCACTAATTCGATTTAACCTAAGTTACGATTCATATGTGACTAGTAGGATATATCACTACAAGCACTACCCACATTTATGCTACTCAAAATCGAGGATAGACAACGTTTTTCGTATTGAAAACCCTAATATAGCTCTAGATATGAAAGTAGATCGGATTGATTCCGGACTCAACCAAACAAACTATCAAATCATATATTAATATTAACCATGAATCATAAACAATAAATTACTGAGACAAAACTAATACATTGAATCAAATCTTATTTGTGAAATCCACTTATTATCCCATAACCAATAATAGGTATTTAGTTACTCATAGTATTTTGATTCAACATAATTATTATCAAAAATAAGATGAAGAACATAAAAATAAATGAAAGCAAACCCTAGGCGTAGTTCTCTGCAAAAAGCTCCCGTAGAAAATACGTGATAATAAAAGAATAGAAACTCCTTCTTATAGCCTTCACACTTTCCAAAATTAGGTCTTCAAAGTCCATCACCAAAAAGTCCACCAAGCCCATGAACCATGTGTGAGAAACCCATGTGAAAATATATCCCAAAAATGTGCTCATGGGAAGTTCGGGATTGTGGCGGAATCGGCGGAAAGTCATGGAAAATCGCTCAGGTGGCCAAGCAAAGTCCGCCGTTTTGGTAAACGGGTTGGATCGGTGGGTCAACGGGTCGGAACGAACCGAGTCAGGATCGGGTGAGTCACTCAAGTCAGACCTGGTCAGGATGAATCAGACCAGAGTCAGACCTGGATCAGCTGAGTCAGGGTGAATCAAGTGGATCAGTTTGGCCAGGCCAGTCTATTGCATAGGCTAGCTCTGTGTATGGCAATCATTGTGCTTCACCACTTAAACTTCAGTCATCATGCCCTGGCACCTACTGCAATTCCCAGCAATTCAATCAGCAGCCCATTCATGTTATTTGAGCTCCAACACCATCCCAGCAACACCATTCCCAGGCCAAAGAATGTTTACCTCTAGCACGGTGTAGACCCATCTCCACTCAAACAACAACAGACCACTATCTCCATTCACATCCGATCCTTCTCGCACCATTGGCCTCACTTATGCATCTTACTCACTGCGGCACTCAAGTCTCCGCATACCCATTTTAGCTACACATCCACTATACTTCACTGCATTCCATATGAACCCTGACAGCCTCACCTGCACATTGCTCTGAACTACCTCAACATTTCATCTCAATCTGTTTGCCTTATGTCACCCTTAGTAGAGCACACTCAACACCACCTTGTTCGAGCCGCAACCACTTTACACACAAACCATCCCGCACTGCAAATCAACCAGGGCACCACCATCTCAGGCCAGCTCTGCTGCCGCAACAGCAATCTGCAAATCCAGTTCAATGTCACTGGCACTTTAGCCTCCAATTCCAGGCCTGCAAAATACACAAGCACACAGCCATAACACCAGCCCAGAACCCCAGCTACTTCTTGATCCATACAATCCATTGCCAACCATTTCGCTTCCTGCTGCCAACTGATTTGCAATCTTGAAACGACACCAAATCCGTTGGCCGGCATCCATCTAGATTCCCCGAACCAAATCCGCCATTCCATCCCAACCACGATTCAACTTCTTGTAAAACTCCTTCATTCGGAACCTTCAAATGTACCACCAACAATCTCCATTCCCGATATTTCTCCGCCATATCTAATCATCACTGAGACCACCTCGTTCATTTCAACACCAAAGAGTTGCTCGGCCTATACAATCATCGGCTCCTCTTTATCTCATTCAGCACTAAAAACACTAAAGCTAAAGAACTCATAACGATTGTGGATCGCACCCGCAATTCAACTCCTTCTTCACTCGGGGATCGAAACTTGCATCTGCTCATGTCTTCCATCCAATTAGGGTTAAACCCAAGTTTCCTTGTTATGATATCAACCTAAAATCACCATCATCCTCGCTTAATCTCTTCTTTCATTGTCGAATTTCAAATCCCCCATTTCAAACCCTAGATGTCATCAAACACCCATCTCTAACTTGTTCTTTTGATTGATTCTTAGGTCTCAAATCCCATTTTCTCGTGGCTCATCATCTCTCAACAGCGAGACTCATAACCTTCATTATATCTCCTTCTTGATTCCTCTTGAATTTCATCATCTCCTCACCGATTTTGAGACCCATACTTCAAACCCTAGTTTCGATTTTAATCCTTGAACAAAAACAACGATTCACTCATGGCAAATGCACCACCATCTTCCTTCCCTTACAATCTCTTGTTAAAGCTTCCTCTCGATTCACTCTTGAGCAATGACCTACTTTTCTCTCTTGTCTAAATTCGGGTGAAAAACATTCAATGAGTCAAGGGGAAGAAGAGAATCGACACGGGGTGTAGGAACCGAACTCGGTTAACTCCACTCCAAGCAAAGTAGCTAAGGGATACTCAAATAACTATAAGCACTTACGCTTCCGATAAAGGCCACCTCCATCAAGCTGGCTCCGCTCTGCCTGTA
>JAJJWW010018414.1:0-323964 GCA_023531295.1 Papaver armeniacum
TAGGTGCAATCAAATTAATTCAATATTTCCACTCAATTAAAAATAATATAATGGAAGTCAAGTTCGTTCCCACGAGGAGCAAGAGATCTTAGTTGTAAAAGTTGTCACGAAAGGGGGGTGTAAAAATCAAAAGAAAAATAAACAAAACAATTAAAATCGAAAGTTGAAAGATGAAAGCAATAAAAGAGACAAGACCAAGGAATCCTTCTTCGTTACGAAACAATGAATCAAGTTATGTTCTTTTCTACTTGTTATTAGTCACAAATTATCACCAACCGTAGGTAAAGCAGCTAGCTCAGTGCTAAACCCCTAAATCCCTTGTATCACCGGACACGGAAGTTCTCGACTACCGGATTCTATTTACCAAGCCACCTAGAATTAGCTCAACCTAGATGTAACTTGGCTCATGCATTAAGTTTTGTGAATTTCTTAGGTTGATATTAGTAGTTAGACTCTTAGCTCAAGGTCCACTTGCTAACGTTGTTTCTACACACAATTGTTCCACGGAATCCCTCCGCAAGGTCTCGTGTTTGCTACTTATGTAAAGAGTCAAGAAACGATTACTTATCTCCTAACTTTCACTAGCTTTAGATAAAATTAACAAATCAATTTAGCGTGCACTCCAAACAATCTATCAATCAATCATGAATGTCTTTAAGATCATTCCTATTAGTAAAAACAAACGATAATTATGTGAAAAACTTCAAGATAGAATTTGAAAACAAAAACTTAATTCATATGTTAAGAACTAGGAATTCATCCTCAATCAATAAGAAAATTAGCTACTCATGTTTTTGAAATTCACACAAATAATAATAATTAAAAGAAGAATTTTCAAATTCACACAAGTAATTAAAAAGAAAAATCTTAGAAAAGCAAGCAAAAACACAAGTGTTGTGTGTGTAGAGAGGTGTGTAGAAGTTGTAGAAAACTTCTCTATTTATAGGCTTCAATATTCCCCAAATCTTCTAAGGAGTAGAATCCTTTTCCTTTTGCAATTCAATTTCCAAATCCAAGCTTTTCTCAACTCTTCCACCTTCTCTTTCCAAATTTGAGTCCAATTCTCCATCCAATTCCTAGCCCAAGTCTTCACACCCATGAGAGAAGTCCATAGAAAATTGGAATTTTTGCTTTCGGAAAATCGGGATTGTGTCCTAATCCGACCGAATTGTCACCGTCGGCCACCCGGGTACCTGTCCGTCAAGGGAATATTCGACGGAATATTCCGTCGGTCCTCCGTTAGGACTAACGGTCAAACGGGTCAACCGTCAGTCAATCGGGTCAAGGGAAGTGGGAGTCAGCCACTATAGTCAGCAACGAGTCAGCTAAATGATCTTACTCGGTCTAACTCAAATGAGTCAAGTCTTTGGAGCGGTCATCGGATTCGCTCGGACGGTCACCGCCGTCTACCGAGTCAACTCGCTTGGGGAAATTTGGCCGAGTTTCGTTCAACCACAGGACTTTCCCGCCGAATTCGGGCCATTCTTTTCAGCTCCAATCCTGCTAAGAAACCTAACATACATCTAACACCATTCAATGTCATTCACTCCTTCTCTCGCTTCATCAATTTCCAACAAATGGCAGTGAGGTCTCGTTCTTCATCCACAGAGACCCATAGCAAGACTCCCATACATAGCTCGTTGATTCGCGGACCCTCTCGCTTCTCTCTCGATTCGAACAAGCTCAACCACGAGACCCATCTCTAATCTCCACAACACCTCGACTACTACCCCTCTCTCCGATTTCAACCGAACCACCTTCATCTTCTTCTCCCCGTCATTTTCCGATCTCCAACAAACCCATTTCTCGATATCTTGATTCGATTCAAACCCATTCAATCCTTGATCTATCGAACTCAAAACCCATTGTTCTTCTCACCAATAGCTCTCGATCGGGCGAAGTTCTCATTCAAACCCTAGCTCTTCTTTCATGGCAAAGATCTGCTTATGGCTGCAAGCTTAACCAAAATCATTCCACCAGCATCATCGATCTCTGCCATGACAGCAGCAATCGATCCCAATCGATTCAGCGAGCCTAAGTTCTTTCTCCAAACAACAGAACCACCTCCAACACCTTCACTGAGTCGATCTGTTCTTCTGGTTTCAAAAACAGCAGCAGCTGCTTCAACGAGAGAACAATTTCTCGTTTTTAGGGTTGTAAAGATTTGGGTGGGATTTTTAACACCCCAGCACTAAGAACCACCACAGATGGGTGCCTAAAGTAGGTGGTCACTTCGATAAGGGCTAGCCAAAGTTTCAGCCCCTTAACCTCTGCTGGCCTGTCTATAGTATTCCTCCGGAAAGTTGCCCCTTAACCTTAGCTGGGCTCCATATATCAATCTCCGTAAATGACCTTTTCGCCCTTTTGGCTCAAATTGGGTGATTTCTTCTTCTTTTCCTCCGTGCGACTCCAAAGTAGCTACAAAACTCAAAACAAGCGTAAAATACATAATTTACAAGAAAAATAGCAAAGAAAACATAAACTACTAGATAGTAAATTAGGTGTATTCTACACCTATCACTTGCTTGTTGACCTTGTGCCTAAACCCAGTTGATACAACTTGCTATGTGCTTATCACAAACCCTTAGCTTCAACATAATCTGTGCTCAGCTCCAGCCCCTGTAGTTGTTGAGCTTGAGTAGCATTCCCGTGACCTTGTTGAGCCGTGAATGAGCCATAACAAGCATATTGTAGTACCTGTGTTATCTGCCGAACCTTGTGTGTGCCCTGAGCAACCCCTGCGACTTGTAATGTGAGTGGTTCCTTGACCTCTGGATTACACACCTGTTAGCTGGGTATGCCATGACTGTGTGCTGAAATATGTGAGTATATGCATGAATTTGTTATCATATCTATGAGCTTTGTATCAAAACTGAATTGAGCATCGCTAAGATTTGCCTAAAGCATTACAGTGTAACCTCCTATATTGCCTTGCTTGCCAAGAATAGTCACCCTGCTAGGTAACCATCCCTAATTGTCTGTGAACTCATTGCTTGCACACCTCAGTGGCACTTGAGCAATTGTGAAACCTGAAATCTGTGCTTGTACATTCTGTGACCCTAATTGCCATCGACTCGTGCTTAGCTCCAGCCCTTGCATTTGTAGAGCCTAAGCCGCAACTTGGTCTACCGAGCATAACCCCGAGCATAGTCTCGTTGATACTCGTGGCATGTTAGGCTTTTGGTAAAGTGCTCATCTACTTGATTGTTGCTCTGCCATTAGTGTTTGACTCGAGCTATTTGCCAGTGGTATCTCTGTGCATCAATCTGTGGCACTTGAGTGAAATCATTGTTCTGCTGAACCTTTGGGCCCGAATCTGTCAACCTGTTGAGCCAAGTGTTGCTCCTGACCCTTGCATACTATAACTCAGTCAACTAGAGCCATCTATACCCTAGTGTGATCATTTGTTGAACCCCTTATGCATGCTTGATCTTGCTTTAAACCTTGTGTGAGTTTGTGCTACCCCGTGGGTATTTATTTGTTACTTCGTGCATAAGCTCTCACATGCTTTGTCTTTGTCTTGTGAGTGCACTTAGACTCCGTGTTGTGCAAACTAACCAAGTTGTACTTGAGCCGCCAACCTAGGCCGTCTTGTATTGCTCTGTGTTGTCCGAGCACATAAAGCATCTTGAACTTGAACCCGCCCCGCACAAGCCTGTCTTGTGCAAATTTTTGAGAGTCTCGTGCAAACCGAAGCCCAACCATTGAGCTCAACCTAAGCTGCCAACTGCTGGGTCGTGCAATAAACTAAGCCCCCATCACTGGTGTGAACCCGCCAAGCCCAACCTCCACATACTCGGTTTTGCAAACAAACCGAGCCCACATCTGTTGGGCTGTGCACACAATTGAACCCAAACTGGGCTCTGTTTCTACACCAAACTAAAGCCCACATAACCAAATCGTTACCCACCTATTCAGTTGGGCTTTACAACTTCAAAAAGCAACCTTCTGGGCTTACACTTACAATCGGTGTCATTTTCTTTTGTGGGTTGTATCTCTCTGGGCTGTGTACAAACTTGTTCTGTGCATGAGCTATTTGCACAAACTTGAAGCCCACATAAACCAAACTTGAAGCCCACTTAAACCAAAGCCCACACAAACCAAAACCCACTTAAACCAAACTGAGCCCACAACAACTGGGCTTTGCATAACTACTAAGCTGTGCATTTTTGCATAACTTGGGCTTGCATCTGGACTTAGTATACTTGATGTGTGCTAGGCTATAGTGCTTCTCTTTAAGCCCAAATTGAGTTGCTAGATCATGTCAGGATTTTGGTCTGCAACTGGAGATACAAACAAATCCATTAGAGAGATTGCTTACGGGCATGCTTCACAATATGAACTCCCCCACACAGTCCATGATGATTTTAGGGAATATTATGAGCCTTCTCGGGCCCCGACTCCACATACCCTAATCATTATGAGCACATGTATCATCCACCACAAAGTTGAAAATGAACACTTTTCTCATACCCAGGTCATCACTTCTCGATCAATTAGAAGCTCAAGTATCTCGCTTTAGAAAGGCAATTACATGAGCAACTGTCGAATCTAATCCCCCTAGGCACTATGAAATGTATGCTTGTACCTTATGTGGTAGCTTAGACCACCCGCCGAGAACTGCTACATTTTACATGAGTTTAGGCGATCTAGGGAAAGCCATGATAACCATGCACACATGCATCATCCATCAAAGTGGGAAGTTGAACAATGTTATACTCCCCAACCCCTTGTATGCAATCACTAATGGAAGAGCTCATAGAGCAAAACAATGATATACTTGGATGGAAAGCATTGCATGAGCATCCCTTCTCTAGTGAACCATATGCACAACCATACACTGAATATGAACCTAATCTAGAGGTAGATGAGTACACTGGAATTGCTCAAATTTTGAATAGGGAGATGAATTTTGTTATGATGATGATGATGAGGAATATGATATGTTAGAAGAGCATGTGCATGCAGAAAATATGATGGAATCTTTGGGTTCAGAGACGTTAAGCGTCTCTTCTGTGAACCCTATGAATGATACTTCTTCTAACATTCATACATGTGATGTTGACTCCGAGTTTGGGTTTGTGAAATTCTTCAGTGAAAGTGAGCATGCTACACAACTTGTTTGTGACTTAAGAAAGGATGAATCTTCTGTTGACACTAATGTTTTTATGGATCATGGTAGTATTTTTGTGTCTGATTCCCTGCCCATGTCACAATATGTTGCTTCCTCTGATTTGCCTTTGCATGACACAAAGCTTGTGAGTGATGATGATTATGACATGGAGATTGATGAATTGTTATATGCAGGTGAACATGATTTACCCTCTTCTGACCTTAGGAAAGTGTGTGATGGTGCAAATGATCTTATACATGAAAACAACTTAGATGTACCTAATCTATCTCCTAAGGCACAGATTGAAACTCCTCCACCAAACCTAGGTGTAGTTTGTGACAAAATTGCAAAACCAACTTTTCTGAACATGCCTAATTTAGGCCTATAGCTTTGTGTTTCCCAAGTCCTCTTGGACTATTTTGCATCAAAGTACAACACTTTTAAGGAGCCACAGTTGGAATGTGTATATCTGCCTGTTCTTAGCAAAACTCATTTTGAGTTAGACCTTTTGCATGATTTACCTTTAAAATTGCAAGATTTTGTGCTTAAAAACACATCTGTTGACCAGTTTAGGTTTGGGGGTGACTTGTTCACGTATGCAATCTTTCCTGCACTCTCATGTTACATTTGTGTCAAGCTGTTGATGTTTGTACATATTGTCTTTTGGGTTGATCCTCAACTCTTTAGATTGTTGGTATATGGTGAATTTTCATTGTATATAATCCAGTAGGACTTGTTAAATTTTCTTTTCTTGAATCGGTTGAGTCTTCTTGTGCATATATTGTGCTAATCCGATGTAATCTCCACTGAGAATGTTGGATTCTAGCCTTGACTAATGAAGCTCTAACCTTGCTCCCGCCGACATCCGGTAATCTCTTCCCTTTTCTCTACTCAACATAGTTCTCTTGGTATATGACTGTTTAAATTTTTTCTATCTGTCGACACATTGAGGACAATGTTTGATTTAGGTTTGGGGGTGCATTTGCATATAGCGTTTTTTTTAGTCTTTTTAATCTTTTATTTTCAAAAAAAAATAAAAAAAAATTCAAAACTCTTTTGTAAATACTTGCATAAAGACCTCCAACTTTTAGAAATTTTAGAGTTACTAGCATGCTTCTAGCTATGTTTACATAGAGAGTCCGACCAAATAATGTAAATTGGAAGTCTTGGAGAACGCAATCGGGTTTCTTAGTTGATTAGAGCGTTAAAATTGGATTTAACCATACCGGAGAGCGAATTAGGTGCTGTTTAGATATTCGGTAGTAGAATTGTGATCACCCATAGTGGAGACTACCCATTTTACATCAAGTGAGGCACCAACCTTCAATTTTTTTGCAACTTTCTAGAAAAGCTGTTAGAGTGTGTGTCACCGTACGTCAATTCCGATAGGAATGGTGAGCTACCCAACTTCGTACCACTTTCAAAGACTACTTTTGATCTCTTGAGTGCTAATTTTTGTCAATCATGAGGGTGACGTCTAAAGATGAAAACTCCTTCTAAATATCAATTTGCAGTTAGCATCACTCTCTCCCTCTCAATCAACAGATTCATAGAAACACATCGTCGTCAGCAAGCGGAGCAACATCAGAATATTTGAAAGAAAATTTGAAATAGTCCAAGGTTTACGTGCAACAAAGGAAAGAAAAGAAAAGAAGATGAGAATTAATGAAGTTTGTGAAAAATTGAGTTTTATTGTTATTTTCATTTCATGTATGATAAAAAAAATAAATAAAAAAAATAAATAAATAAAATGTTTGTCAAGTTTTTGTGAAGTTCAGAAGTTCGTCATCACCATTTGAAGACCGAAGATTGAAGACGTTTCTATGAATCTTCGAGAGAGTGATATTAATTGCCGATCGGATGAGAAGGTAAGTGAGTACTCCCACCCTTGCTAATGGTTGATTTCCTTTCTTAGAGATCATCGGAAAAAGATTCTTTTTGTCCACAACTCGTGGAGTCTCCGTAAATTATTTCGGAAGGTTATCCTTCTTACCTTCAACGTGTGCAGGATTTCTCTCTTTATTCCCGCCTGCACACATGAGAGACTAAAAAGCGATCTTTTTGAGTGCAATTATCATAAAACCCTATTAGTGAGGCGAAGTCGAGGCTTATGATCACAATCGAATCCGAATTCTTTCATATGGTATGGTTACTTCTCGCTCAAGACTTAAGGATGAGAATGCGTTCTTTGGTAGTTCTAACTTCGTGTTACTAGCATGCGTAAACTCTATGTCCTCATAGCTCCTTGGATGCTTGAGACTCTTTTACACTCCGAAGTTGGAGAAGGTTTTGTGGGTACACCTTCGGTAAACCCTCACGAGACTACAACTCGTCCACTAGGGACACCTAGAGGTTTAAAGGCTTAGTGCATACGCTAAATGCATTCGAGAGACCTGCGACAGGGGTATAGTTAGGATTTCTTAATTTCTGTTTCACTTGAGGACAAGTAAAATTCAGGTTTGGGGGTATTTGATGAGTGCCAAATATCGCATATTTCTACATCTATTTATTGGCATTTAACTCATCTCTTGTGCTCAGAAATTAGATATTATCCCATATTCTGTATTTTCCTTGTTTTCAAGAATAAATATTTGTACTAATTAATTTTGTGTTTTTAGGTAGTAAATAAAGCTCGGAGAAATTGAGGAGCCAAAAGAGCAGAAAATTGGAGGCAAGCGTCTATAGAGCAGAAAGCCAAAGCCCGCGCGCGCAACAGTTGCAACCCAACAAGGAGCAACCCATCTACAAGACATGGGCTTGAGCTATCCAAGACCCGGCCCATAACCCGGATCCAAAGCCTGATTCTCCCTGAGCCGTTCAGATCTCTCCCAGCCGCATCCTACGGTCGCTCCAGCCTCGCGCATCGAAGCTCGCTGTACCCGCTCAACACCACAGCCCCTATATAATCTCCCATCACCAAAACCTAATTTCATTTCTCTTCTCCTTCACCCGACAAAACCAGACACCACCCCTCACCTCTTTTCTTCCCCGACCAAACCCAGTTGCAGAGCCACCTCCGCCACCATCTTCTTCCACTGACAATAACCTCACCAAACGCGCTTGCAGCCACCTTCACCTCCTCTCTAGGTCTAGTTACCTCTCTCTTAGCTTCTCCCATAACCCTAGAAGCTAATTTAGAGATAACTAGAGCTAGGGTTTTCACCAACAGTCGACGCATGGAGCTCTGAGACGAATTGACAGATGAGAGTATGATTCAGAGGGTATGGGCGAATGGGTTTGCATTTAATATCTGTTTTTGAGAAAATTAGGGTTTTGTTTTCTCTTTGCATGTATAAATATGTGAACTGTGTATGTTTGAACTTATGCCTGGACTAGCCAGAGCACCAATTTTAGTTGTTTTATGTTTTAATCATGTTCTAAAATAGTTTGCTAGGATTTCAATGAAACCCTAATTCTCTGTCATGTTGTTCTACTTTGTGTGGGTGTTCTTGAATGCTTAAACTATAAAGATAATCTCAATTCTAGCTTTCCAATGCTTTACTCTCACAATGAATGCCATGTATGCATTGTAGTTAGGCTAAACTGTATTGGTTATGCTTCAGCTCAAACCTTAGAGATATTTGCTAATTCTCTTGACTAGTTGTGCTTAATTAGACAACTAGTGCTCTAGGTTAGTACCTTAGCTGATAATTGAGTTATCATTAGGTGAAACTCCTTAGATAGGTGATAATCTTGACACATTATCCTTTGTCCGCCACGGGGAACAAGAAAGCTCCATTTAGTTGAACACATATCATGATTTAGTGGTGGATTTGACAATCCTAGTGCCCCTTTACTCTCACTGTTTGTATTTCATCTTTACTTCATTGTTATAACACTCGACTTAAGTCGTATCGACAAACACCAAATATATCTGTCACTTCTAGAAATCAGTAAGCAAAGCCTTAGATCAACATACAGCACCACAAGTCTCTGTGGGATCGACCCGTATTTGCCCAGTTCTTCTTATTAGACACCGTGCACTTGCGGTTTAACATGTAGGCATAAAAATAAACCCATTCCCAAGCCTACCAAGCACGTGATTAATATGAGGATCTAAACCCCATTGCTGAGGCGACAGAGGAAGCCATTTTTCCAATTATTATGTGGTAATTTCTATTTGACTTAATTTTTGCAATTCTTTTATGATTATTTGCACTTTGAATCGAAATCGAATATATGATTCTCGATTAAGTGGTTGTGTTCTCAATTGATGGGTCATGTTTAGGTTAAGTCTTTTGATGATCCATGCTTTCGATTTACAACTATTGTTTTGAGAATCTACTTGTCTAGGCAAAAATATTAGAATCACTTTAAATGTAAAGAGTTGCATGAATATTGATTAGATTAAATCACATAGAAATTGGAGATTGGTGGAATCCCGAGTCTCAGTGCTTTTAAAATCTTGATAACAACATCGTCTTGAGTTTTCTATTTTGAAATATAATTCTAAAATCAAATCTCTACAAGTCTGAGAATCGAACTTTTGTTACCACTTTCTACAACACATCAATTTTTGGCGCCGCCGACGCGGACTTGTATTTAGGTTTAGGTTTTAGGTTTTGTATTATTATTATTTTTGTTTTAGATTTTTTGTTCTATTTTACGTCTTTGGTATTTTTGTTTTTGTTGTGCAGGATTGACTCGAAGCTATAAGTGGAAAGTTGAACTTGCCAAAAAAAAATGAGAAACCGACGATATTATTTTTGGACTTTTATTTATTAGTTTTTTTTTATTATTTTCTTTTGGACTTGTAATTTTCATTTATTTGGTTGCTTATTTATTTTTATTTATTATAAAAAAAAAAACACAGTTGCACACACCAATTGCATCCCTCGTCAGATCACCGAGTTTAGGAAAACTCGTGGATTAGTAAGCTGAACCCGTGCCTTGGGCCTTTTGGGAGTTACCAGCTGAAAGTCCACAAACCTCACCTCGTACCTTTGGGTATATTTTGATGTGGTAACCCAAGCTTACCTAAATTAGTGAGCCCAAGCATTTGCATGTGCACAGATTTTTGTTGAATTCTTGTGTATGCCTGAACGAAAAAGAGACGCTCTAGGACGGTTTATGCGTGAAAAACCTAGAAGTGATATTTTAGGAAACAAGAATCTTGATTACCTTAATCTAGAGACCTCTGATTTTGGAAAGTCTAGTTTTGAACATCCATCTTTTACTGAGGAGAGAATCCCTATAACTCAGGTAGATCCAGAAATGGCAACTTTGAAAACTTTGTTGAATCCCACTAGGACTACTCGTCCCTCATGTATCAGGTTAGCTGACACAGAAGCAAATTATGAACTTAAACCTGGGATGTTACAGATGCTCCCAATCTTTTTAGGGAAAGAAAATGAGAACCCCTATTTCCATGTTAGGGACTTTGAGGAAATTTGTAGTACCCTAAAGATTAGAAACCTTGATGATGATGCTTTGAAACTTAGGTTATTCCCTTTTTCCCCGAAAGATAAAGCTAAATCGTGGCTATATAGTTTGGCTTCCGGGTCCATTGAAACATATGAACAACTTACATCTGCCTTTTTGAACAAGTTTTTCCCTAGGCACAAAACATCGTCTACTAGGACGCAAATCTGCACATTTTTTCAACATGAGGGAGAATCTTTGTATAGGTATTTGGAAAGGTTCAATGATCTATTAGCCCAATTTCCTCATCATGGTTTAGAAAAGGTTAGGTTAGTTCAGATCCTTTATGAGGGTTTAGATTATCCCACTACAACCACAGTAGAATCTATGTGTACAGGTGGGTTTGAAAACAAAACAGTTGATGATGTGATGACATATTTGAGTGAAATCGCCGAAAAGACCCAGCAATGGGAAAATAGTAGGGAACCCAAGAAAACAATTCTTCTGGAAGAGGAAACGTTAATAGGCTAGAAGGAGGTTTTGAATCAGATGCCAAAATTGCAGCAATAGCTAAAAGGTTAGAAGCTTTAGAATTGGGTCACACTAGCGGTAGAGTGGAGCCTTTTTTGGGAAGGCTAGACTATTGAAGAGCAAGCCAATGCTCTTTATAATAATAACACCAGATTTGATAATCGTCAAAAGTTTGACCCATATTCAGAAACCTATAATCCTGGTTGGAGAAACCATCCGAACCTCTCATGGTCTAAGGACCAGAATCAAGGTCAGTTTAGTAATTTGAATGCTCCCCCAGGTTTTGGCTATACTAAGAATCCTTCAGGACCAGATCAGTTTCAAAATCATTCCGATAAGAAAATTTTAAGTCTTGAAGAAACTCTTGCCTCATTTATTTGAAACACTGAAAAGATGCACCAATCACTTTCACAAAGCGTAGAAGCTAGTAACAGGATATGGCAAGAAAATAGTCAAGCTATTGCCGATTTAAAAACGCAGGTTAGTCTGATAAATGAGTCATTGAGAGAAAAAGGTAGGTTCCCTAGTCAAACACAACCCAACCCTAGATGAGTTCATGAAGTAGGCGCAAAACCATCACATCGGTTGAATTCAGTTAGAACCCTTAGGAGTGGCGAGTAGTAGACAATCGGTAACCATGCCCGATAGTGAGCATACTGTAGTTCACCCCTCATGACCATCCATAGCTGAGGGGACTGATAAAATCTCTGATGATGCCAATTCGGTTCCTGAGAGGCCCTATTTTATGCCTAGAGCCCCATTTCCCCAGCTATTAGTACCAACAAAGAGTGAATCCAATTTTAATGACATAATGGAGGTTTTTAAGAAAGTTACCATAAACCTTCTGTTACTAGAAGCAATTAGGCAACTGCCGGCATATGACAAGTTTCTTAAAGATATGTGTACGCGAAAGCGAAAGCCTAGTGTCCCTAAAAAAGCCTTTTTAGCTAGTCATGTAAGTTCGATCATTCAAAACCCCACAACTCCTAAGTATAAAGACCCAGGTACACCTACCATTGCTTGCACGATAGGAAAAACATCGGGTAGAAAAAGCTTTACTGGACTTAGGAGCTAGTGTGAACTTACCGCCGTACCATGTGTACTTACAGCTAGGACTTGGTGAATTGAAGCCTACCAAGATAACACTGCAGTTAGCTGATAGGTCTGTCAAAATTCCTCGTGGTGTGATAGAAGATGCTCTTATTGAGGTCGACAAGTTTATTTATCATGTGGATTTCGTGGTCTTAGATACCCAACCTGTCCCTGACCCAGAGAACCAGATATTTGTGATTTTAGGTCGCTCATTTTTAGCTACGTCTAATGCGATCATAAACTATCGAAATGGTATTATGAATCTATCTTTTGGTAATATGACTATTGAGTTGAATATTTTTAATGTCAATAAGCTACATTCTGAGCTAGATGACACATGCATTGAAGAGGTGAACATGATAGGAACCTTAGTTCGGGAGTCATTACCAAACACCCTATCGGAAGATCCATTAGAGAATTGTCTAGCCCATTTTAGCATGGATTTCGACGATGATAGCAACATTGAACAAGTAAACGCTCTGTTGGATTCTATTCCTATGTTAGATACCGATAGATGGAAAGCTAGGTTCGAACCATTACTAGCTACCGAATCTACCTTAAGCCCTTATTTCGAAGAGCCTAAAGATCCTCCTAAGTTGGACCCTAATTATGCATTTTTAGGCCCATCTGAGATTTTGCCTATAGCTTCCGATTTGGATAGTGATCATGAGAGTAGGCCAGTGACCGTGCTTCAAGACAATAAGGAAACTTTAGGGTTGCCCATAAAGGATATGAAACATATAAGTCCTACAGTTTGTGTGCCTCAAATGCATTTCGAGGATGAACCACCTTATTATAACTTAGAGAAAGCAATTGACCTTTTCAGAACCTAATGGTTTAGAAATTAGGAATATTGTGACTAGTCTATCTAGAGACACCCAAAATTCTAAGTTTGGGGGTAGTAATCTTCAAGTATCCCTATTTGAAGTCCCTAACTTGAGACTTGAGCCTAGTGTGCCTGAGGTATTAGTTGAGTCTCTTCCGACTCCACAACCTGATCCTCCTGATATTGTCCGGGAGGAAATCCAGGAATTAGAAACCCATAGTTCAGAAGAATCTGTTTGTCAAGACACTCATATGAAGCCCAAGTGGGCATCACAGAAAAACCCAATTATCTTGCAGGAAACCTTGGATGAGGATGTGCACTGTCTGTTCATTTTTTCTGATTTGGTGCAGTTGTCTCATAATTATGGCAGTTTTATTTGATTTGGTTGACCCAAAATTGTTTCGACTATTGATATATGATTTGAAAAGGTAATTAGCCATTTGTGGTATTTAATGTCCTGGGTCAAGACTTTAAACTTAGCACTTCTTGGGAGGTAACCCAACATCCATGCGACATGGTAATATCTTTTCTTATCTCTTTTGCTTTAATTGGTAACAGTTTCTCCTTGTTCATGCTTTTAATTTCATCTTTACAACTTTGAGGACAATGTTAGATTTAAGTTTGGGGGTATGGAGAAACTTTTTAGTTGCATTGTTAAACTCCAGAGAGCCTAGAAATTTATGCTTATTAAGGAGGTCACTAACCAATCTAAGTGGATGGAAGCATCTTGGTTGTAGGAGTTGAGGAACCAATCTGATTAGATGGAAACATCTAAAGAGTCTATTCATAAAAGCACAAAGCTCAGGTGTTAGAAAAAAAAAATGGTAGTTTCGCCATATCTCGTTGAATCCTTTTCACCTCTGTTTTTATTTGTTTTCTTTAAAATATGTTTCTCTAAGTGATTAGGTGGGGCTCACGAATCAAGTTGTTACCACTGCTAGGGTGAAATAGAGTGATTGAGATACCAAAAAAAAAAAGAAAAAAGAAAAAAAGAAATAGAGACCAGACCACCAGACCAACCAGAATAAATTCAATAAAGTCGATCACTGGTACCCTTGTATATGCTAACTGAGTTGACCTAGAGTTAGGATTATCGACCACTGGTTCCCTTGTATATGCCAGTGTATTGATATTAGTCCAGACCAGTATCTCAGTCCATTAGGATAGGTTCGTTTTGGCAGTGGCCTTCAGATAGATATGAGAAACACCGTTCACCTTAGTCAACATCAAAACCATCTACGTATTTCTATACATCCATCTTCTTAATATATCCATGTGATTGGTTGACTCCGGTTATGATGTACAGAAAATATCTGAGTAGAGCTCTGTCACTTATATATGAATTTTAGTATGCTTGAGTGCAAACTCGTGTACATCAATTGGAATTTCGCATCAGGGTAGTTCCTCCTGTAGTCATTAACTATGCCAACCAAGGAGATTCTTTAGTGCCTTCCAAGGTTCTGCGTAAATAGCTAGGGTCTAGAGTAAAGGTTTTATGGGTATATGTCTTGTAAGCCCTCCCGAGACTATAACTCGGCCACTAGGGCCACCTAGGGGTTTAATGGCTTGTTGCATACGCTAAATGCAACCGACGATGCCTGCGACAGTGAGTTAGGTTTTTATTTTTTAGATTAGATTTGCTCGAGGACTAGCAAATAATAAGTTTGTAGGTATTTGATAGACGCATTTATGTGTATTGTTAGTGCTCGATTTTATACTTATTTGATTATTTTATGTTTTTGTAGGTGTTTTTGGAGAAACAAGCTTTTGCGGGAAAATTGAATCGAAAAGTGGTATTTGCGCTCGTGGGAAAAATTACTATTCGGATCCTCAGTTTGGATAAGGGGCACTTAAATTGCTAAGGGGTGACCAACTGCTATTCGCACCCCTGGTTTGGATAAGGGGCATCTTCTTCCACCTTTTGAATTTTGAGTTTTGGCGGGAAATTTGGAGCAAGCTGACGGCGCGAGTTAGGGTTTGACTTTTGGGCGCTTTAGAGGGGAGATTCAATCACTGGATTTTCTTTCGATGAGCCTCGCTAATCCTAAACAGGGAATATATAGTCGTTGGAGTGGATCGAGTTGGGTGGATAATCAATTATCGACAAAACAAGGTCTCGGGTTTTAGTTTGAAACACGGAAAGAATTGGACGAGATTCTATCGGATTTTTTTGTCGCAGATTTCGGTGGGAATGACTTGTTACGCTAAAACAGGGTAGGTAAAGTGTTTCAATTAGACAAAGAAGGAAGTTATGATCATGTACGATAAAACAGGGGACGAGAAATATTCTGGGAATTACGTGAAGAACAAGGGAAATATCTTCTCTAATTAGATTGTGCTCTATCTTTGGAAGGATTATGGACTATGCTAGAGACGCGTAAGATGATTGGCAGCATTTAATTGTAGCTTGGCAGTAAAAATAGAAAATAAATATTTGGGAAGCCCGAGACTTGAGGGGAAGGAAAAGAATCGAAGATTTCTTGGGAGTTTTATCGACCCTGAGGTGTATATAAGATCTGCTAGGAGTTCACAAAAGGGATATTGAGACTTAGGGTAGAGTTGGGGTACGCTACAGAGGAGAAAGAAAAGCTGCAGAGGTGAATTGCAGAGTTGCAGCAGCAGCATGTGGAGGAGAAGAAGACGAAGAACAGACAGCCAAAGTCTGTCGCAGAGGACTGTGGCAAAACTACTGCAGAAAAGAAGTATCGTTTAAAGGCAGTGTAGGATCCAAATATCGCACAACACATTTTACTAGTGTGCGAGATTTAATTATTTTCTTAGCTTGAGATAATGTAGCAGAGTTTGCGAAATTATATAGAGAGAGAGAGCCTGCGAGATTATAAGGAGAGCTTGAGAGAATGTAACAGAGCTTGAGAGAATATGAGTTGTATGTGAGCTGTCATCCACTATGTAAACACCTATATAAAGAGGAGAGCAAGAGAGAGAAAAGGGGGGGATAATTTTGGTAAGAGAGAGAGAGAGAGAGAGATATTATTTCAGAGAGAGATATTTTTAGAGAGAGAAAGAATTTATTTTCTTTATCATCTTCTTCCCCTAAAACTAGATCTAGAGCTCTACAAAATATCCATTAATGGAGATTCTCAATGTAACCCAAATGTAATTTCAATAATTATAGTGAAAAACCCTAATTCCGTGGATGTATATTACATTGATCGAACCACGTAAATTCTTATGTCTCCATTTATAATTTAGGATTTTTATCTTTATTTTCATATCAAATAAGTTTAGATCTAGAAATTATTATAAAGATATGATGAGGGGTGTGTTGTGGGATTTCCTGCAACTACATTTGGCGCTAGAAACAATGCACTATTCTTTGATTAATTTGAAGAAAAAAGCTAATGACAATTACAAATCTCATTGGATATTCAGTTTCAAGAAAGCTGCTGCTGAACAGAAATAGATCCAGAATTATTAAAGACAAAGGATTCAATCTCCATTTTTCCAAGAAGTCCTGCAGACGAGATAATACCAACAGAATTAGCTAATTGGAAGTCGTCATCAGCGAAGACAAAAGAAGATATTTCGTGAAAGGGAAGAAAATTACTTCTTCATATACTCCGTCAACTGTATCAATAACATACTTCGTCATCATACTTCGATGAAGACTGTCAATAACTCGAGCAAAACTAACGAGCAAATTAATTCCGGGGAGCAAAGGCAAAGAAGGTAGCGAAGTACTACACCGTCAACAGTCCGGTTCACTCTCATATCACCAGGGAAGTAATAAATGAAATACTACTTCGCAAAACCAGCGAGCAAATTAAACAAATTTGTAGCTGAGTTACAGTAACTTCGCAAAAGATTTAAAAAAAAAAAAAAAAAAAAAACGAGAGTTGATAAGAGAGAAAACGAGAGCACAAAGACTCCAGTTTGAAAAATTCTTTCATGAGGAGAACACAACAAACACATAGAAGAATTACACGCATAGAAGAAGAAAATCAGGGAGGATTCGTACAGCTTAGAGACTGCCAGCAACAGGTGATGATATCAATGTTTTTTGCTTTATAGGGGAAGACCCAACTCATCAGCAGTACACATTACCACTCCAACATCAGTCTGCAACACAAGTTACGTCCCCCACTATAGCACCAAATGAGCAAAGAAGACGCCATCCAGCATTTTACGCCCTAAGGCAAAAAAACTCTCCTGCGAATATATAGACTAGGAACGATGTATGGATGAATAATTTTGCGAACACCCAGCTGTTAAGTATGAAGTGACTTACGAGATAACCAGTGAGCAACAAGATAAACAGCGAGCAACAAGAATAGTTGGTAGGTAATTGGCTGGTGACAAAGGAAATCCAAAAGAAATCATAAAGCGATTGAAAAGCTTCTCAAAACTAGCAGTGAACTTGCGATATCATCGCAAAGGAGAAAATAAATTCATTGCTCGATTAATGGCACCAGTTTAGGTAAAGGCAAACTCATCTAGCAACAATAACAGGCGAAGGTTAAAAATTGAAAAGCAAAAACTAAGCAAAGGAAACTACATCTCAGTTCACCGCAACCATCAATAAAACAACGAGAACGAAACCAACAGATTCCAGCTAAGTTAGCTTAGCTAGCAGTCCAACTTCACTTCAGTCCTTTCAGTGTACAAGAAAGCAAATAAGGTCATGAGCCATCAGCAAGGGAGATTATTGCGAAGAGCTCGCTATTACTTCAGCAAACCACAAATAAGGTCACAAGTACTGGCGAACTTACGTTACAAAGAGATACGGAAATGTCAAAGTTACATCTTCGTCCACAGTTCTAGCAAGTATAAAGAAGGATGTCCAGTTCAAAGAGCCGCGAGCAACGACGCCAACAGGGAGTATTTAAAAAAACAGAGAGGTTCTACTGAGCAAACACGGTCATCGCAAACAAAGAAAGATCATTAGAGAGGTTCCATGAAGAAATATTAAAGATGAGTATCTTCAACAAAAAACAGAGATGAAGAAGATACGGCAGAATGAAGAAGAGAAGAGCACTTACAATTACCGTAGCAGGCAAAACCATCATAAGGGTTCAATGAAGAACACCAAGAGAAAAAGAACAAGAAGCAGCATATTACAAGGAAAAGAAAAACAACTCTGCGAGGACGGAAACATAGCAAAGAAGAGGGAAATGAGAAAAAATCATCTCAATTAACAGGGACGGAGAAAGAGCAGCAAAATAGATAAAAACTTCTTATGCAGGAAGAAACTAGGTGAAATAATAAAAACTTCTTATGCAGGAACAACCAAAGGCGGGAGTAAGGATTAGAACTTAACTGACCTTTGAGAGATTAAACTCGTAAGCGAAGAGAACATCATCAATTAGCTAAGAGGAGATAGTTGATTGCGAATTAACAGTCTATGGCGAAGAATAGATAGTTGATTGCGAATTAACAAAAGTGAAGCTAAACAAAGCTACGTCGAGTATATCTTGCATCAACAGGAGACGAGCCCACAACGTATCCAACAATAATTCTTGACGAACGTGTACAGCTAATCCAAGGAGAAACCAGCGAAGGAATAATACACAGTAGCAAAGATTCTGCGAAAGAAAAGACACTATGGTTTCATTTACTTCGTCAACAACCTTCGTAGACCAATCAATCTACTTCGCAGCAACAGATTAGTTGGCATCGACCAGTACCTGCAAAGTGAATAACTCATGTGAAGAGGAAGAAAGGCTAATGAGTTATTTGGCTTGTACTTCTGCAAAGCTATTTCATGTTACAGACCTCCCTTAGAACTAACTAGAAGGTACAACTTAGAAGGTTCACTCCACTTAAGCAGCATTAGCACGCAAATGACAGAATTAAAGATCCAGGAAAAAGATATGAAGACGAAGACAAACTTCTGATGTTTAAAACAGAAGGGGCGATAACAAGAGAATAACTTATGGGAAGCTTACCTTACTTTCACAAAACTGCAGCTAGCACAGACGGTCAGGAACGAAAGGAAGGACTTTAGTGTCGCGGGTTCGACTCCCTCGTCGTACAAATTTTTTACATAGATTTTTCGCAAGAGATATTTTGAACTTATTCTAGGCAGAGGCGTTTCATTTCACAAACAAAAGCTAGCATAATTGGTCACTAGCGAAGAATACAAGTATTAGGTTGCGGGTTCAAGTCTTGCCACCTTCCCATTTATTTTTGCTGCGGCATTTACATATTCAAGAGAGATGTGCTGTGCGGCATTATACACTTCAAGAGGAATTTCGCAGACAAGGGAATTATTTCGCATACATAAGAACTAGCACAGTTAGTCAGAGGCATGAATTTGGTATTTCATTCATTACTTCAAAGGATCTTTGATACTTCGCAAAGAAGAGAGTTGATGATTATCTCGCAAAGAATGAAGACAAGAATGATTATCTCGCAAAGAATGAAGAAAATAATGATTGAAAGAATTGACAGAAATGAAAGAATGAGTGAATGGGACGAACCTTTATGGCGTACACCCTAGTTCGCGAATGATATTTCGTAAGAGGCAAATGTAAGACCTAAAGTGCGTCATATAAGGGGGTATCTCTTAACCTGGCTCAGGGAAAAGGTTACACCGCCCCTGGAACCTGAGTCATGGAAATTTGGGGCCCATGAAAGCCTATCCGGGAGAGATACCTTGGATTTCCAACTATATATATAAGGTTATACCCTGGTTGGACGCCCCACCTAATCACTTAGAGAAACATATTTTAAAGAAAACAAAATAAAAACATAAGTGAAAAGGATTCAACGAGATATGGCGAAACTACCATGTTTTTTTTTCTAACACCTGAGCTCTGTGCTTTTATGAATAGACTCTTTAGATGTTTCCATCTAATCAGATTGGTTCCTCAACTCCTACAACCAGGATTCTTCCATCCACTTAGATTGGTTAGTGCCATCCTTAATAAGCATAAATCTCTAGGCTCTGGAGTTTAACAATGCAACTAAAAAGTTTCTCATATACCCCCAAACTTAAATCCAACATTGTCCCCAATGTTCTAAAGATAAAATTAAAAACATGAACAAAGAGAAACTGTTACCATTTGAAGCGAAAGAAGTTAAGGAAAGATATTACCGTGTTGCATGAGCATGGGTTACCTCCCAAGAAGTGCTAAGTTTATAGTCTTCAGCCAGACTAAGAAAGGATTGGTCACCTCATAAAATCATAAAGTAATAGCCGAAATATCTGTGGGTCATCAAAACCAAATAAAGCTATCACAAGTAAAAGGAATCTGCAACCTGCCAAGAAAATAAACAAATAAAGCACACCCTTGTCTAGTTATCTATTTAAGACAACTACATCTAGCTGTGGTTCAGGTTCTATAACTGGGTCCAAATAAAATATTTTCATGGGTTTCATTTCCTCGTAGGTAAGATCCGATTCATGTATTAGAGTCTGGAAAAACTCAAGTAAAACCTTAGAAGCACATAATAATAACCTAAATAATCATGATCCTTAAAGTCAATCGGTTTTGACTCACACACAATTGACCATGATGAAAGTGGTGGTCAATCTTAGGCAAATGTGTTGATTCTAATCTCCTAAAGTAATTAGGCTTAGTCTCAAAACTTAATAACCGACACATTTGAAACTCATATGTTCCCACATTTGGACGAAAAATAATTGGTGGGAAAACAAAGTCAATCTGGGTATCATAGCCTGGGTAAACCACATCAACCAGAGGATGGGTTTCTAACAACTGAACTTCTTTATGGACATCACTAGGTTCAGGAAAACGTGTATGAAGATAATCTTGTAAAATGGTTGAGGCACATATGTCAAGTCCCAAGTGAGGGACCTTTCTAAGAGTTAAAGCACATGGAGAATGATAATCACCCCCAAACTTAGAGTGTTCAGTGTCTCTAGAAAGACTAGTCATAACTTCCCTAATTTCTAGGTCATCAGATTCCTGAAAATGGTCAATTGATTCTTCTAAGTCAGGTTCATCCTCACTTATCTCTACAAGTTCATTTTCTTTGTCTAAGACTAATGTTTCTAAACCGCTAGACTCTAAAACAATATTCTCAGAAGAAACTCGTTCCTCTAAATCATTATTAGTTTCGTAATCAAAAGGAAATACTACATCGTCTAAAACGAGGGTATCTCTAGTCAAATCCTCGTCCTTTTGAATAGGTGAATAATTATTAAAATTATTTGGATTTGATTTAGAAATAATATTATCGTTATAAAGCTCAATTGGGGTAACAAATTCCTGATCACCATGCATATATGTGTCTGATTCTTCATCAACACTATCCTCATCATAATCATAATAACATGAAAATGGTCGAACCTCATCTAAAAAGTAGTGTTACCAATTCTAACCTCGTCATCTTGATTATGCAAATAATTATCTTCATTTTCAAGGGTACTATTGGAAACACTATATTGGAAATTAAGATTATTTCGAGCAGTTCTGTTTTGGGCCTCTAATCTAACAAAATCTTTTGAGTCGACTCACATGACTTCCTTATGGTATCGTGTATAGAAGGTTCACTCATGCGTGCATTTTGTTTATTCATTTCTAACACAAACCTATTTGTATTCTCAGTTAATTGTTTGAGAGGCTCTTCTAGAGGAAGAACAGGTTCAGAAGGATCATAGTAAGGACTAGTTTTCAACATTTTCATTATATTGTCCAAAGACGAGGAACTAGTACTATCATAATCCTTATTTTCTTGCTCGTATGACCAGTCCGTGTGTGTATAGTAATTAGGCTCACCATGGTATGAGCCATAACCTTGAAAAGGTGGATGTTCCCAACCACTATTCACACTATGGTCAAAGTAATGTCCATTTTGATAATCAGTCGGATATTCATTGTATTGGCTATTGTAATACCAGTTCGACATTCTATTGCAGGGGTGTGAGTTGTCACACAAAATAAAACCCACTGACAGGGGATTCGTGGGTGGATAGAGTCTTACCTCCTGTACCAGACGGGCGATGAACCGTTGAAGTTGACTCAGGCCACCGACTCCTATGTCAGTGTACGAACCCGAGGGGCCGAGACAGTATCGTAACTATCGTCCTTCCCTGCAAACAATTTATATTTAATTTTTTTAACCCTTCCTTAGGGTTTTAAAAATAATGTCCAAGTCCAAAAATAAAGTCCAAAAAGTCCAAAAATAAAAGATTACAAAAAATAAAACCCTATTTACAGTTTCTAAAAATAAAACAAAATAACTATATACAAAATCTTCTTCTTCACTCCTTTTGGATTCCTCTTTTCTTTCCTTTTTTGGCTTCGCTTTTCTTTTCAGCACTTTCTCTTTTCTTTTCTTTTTTTCTCTTTAGCTCAGCTCCAAATCTGAGAGTAAACAAGAAATACCAAAACGCGTAAAAAAGAACAAAAATAATAAAAATAAAACCTAAAAACAAATCTATAAACAAGTCCGCGTCGGCGGCGCCAAAAATTGATGTAGTTTTGAAAGTGGTAAATAAAGGTTCGTCAAAGACTTGTAGAGATTTGATTTTAATTAAAAATAGAAAACACTAAAAATAAAAAAAAAATATATACACAAAATTGTCACAATATCAAGAGAGACTGGGACTCGGGATTCCACCATAAACTCATTCATGCGATTCATATATTTATTCCAAACAATAATAGCTCAAATAATATTGACTCTAATTATTTGCCAAGGTAGATTTTTAAAAGATTGACTGTAAATCATTAGCATGACGCATCAAAAGCACTTAGACCAAGCATACATCATCATACGACATCACAATCAATTAAGAAAAATCATAAAACGATTGATAATAGTGCAAGTAGTCATAAAAGAATTAAATATAATTACCACATGCGTGAAGAATGGCTTCCTCCATCGTCCCAGTGTTTGGGTTTAGCTCCTCATGGTAAAAACACACTCAAAATAATAAATCATGCCTCAAAAGGTGTTTTATTGAAGAAAATATAATAGATGTAAATGTGCATTATTGTACCATTATCACATGTACGCCATCACGGATGGTTGGTTTGTTACAAGGAAGAGATGACTATTGTGTTATAAACTGTGATCTATTGTTCGTGTTCTTCTTCTCCGGCAGTCTCCCCTGTAGCTTCCCTGCAACTCCACCTGCAGCTACCCTAACACCTCTGCTCGGTCCCAAAACTCTCGACAACCTCTAAGTGACTCGAAAAATATGTATATATAGCATCACAGACCCGAAATGTCCCTAGAATATCTTCCAAATCTTTCAGCCTTTCACCGGAAGTTACGGCAATTTTTCTTCTCTCCCAATCTTCTCAAGCGACATCCCACGGCTCTCAATACTTACCAAACTTGTCATATACGAATCCCAGATAGTTTAACTTCCTTAAAAACACTTAACTTCCCGAAATGGAACCAAAAGAAACCCGATATATTCCAACTCCCCTGTTTAGCTGGATTTCGATGATACAACCCAATTTAAATGAATCTACTAGCCGTGATAGCTCTGTTCATCCCTGAAAGTCCAGCTCAATAAAATTGAGTGATTGAATCTCCACCGAAAATCTCAAACATCCAAACAAACCTGAGAGTGTTTGTTTCTCTGTTTTATCCAAATAAATACGGAAACTCCCTTTTAATCGCAACCAACCTCTTTACCAACCCTGTTTCATCGAAACAGGTTAATACTAATCAAAAACTCCGAAGAAATCTCTCCCAAAACCAAACCAGATAATCATGCAGGTGGTGAAGAATTCTGCCCTACCCTGTGTTATCGAGATCACGTAAAATCTTCTTCTTTCCGCACAATTATTCCCATTATCCATCCTGTTTTTCCCAAACAAGTCAATGCAAAGCCAAATCCGACAAGAACTCCGACTAAAACTCGCCCAAACTCGATCCAAAACTCTGCCAGTAGAATGCCAAGTTTTCCCGCCATTTCTACTTTTTAAATGATGAAGAAAGGTTTCCCCTTATCCAGTACATGGGTGCGAATAGCCATGAGGTGTAAATAGCAATTAGGGTACCCCTTATCAGTGGAGTACCCCTTAGTAATTGAGATTCCCCTTATCCAAACCGAGAGTCCGAATAGTAGGTGTCCTCTGGGGTGCATTTATCAACTTTTCAAGCCTATTTCTCCGCAAAATCTTATTTTTTCCAAAAACACCTACAAAAACATAAAATGCCAAAATAAATACAAAAATGGGTACTAACAATATAGAAAATCGAGATCAAAGTAGACACATAAATGCGTCTATCAAAGATGCACCGAACTATATCAAGTAGAAGAAGCATTCAAATTATCCCTCAATAATAAACGCAAGCAGGAGCAAACTAGGGTTCATAATCGGCTTGAAGAGGAGTCTATAGTTTCCACTCTACTCAAACACGACTCATACTTTAGTCACATAACTTGACGAACTAAGACAAATGGGTAGAGAATTCGACAATGCACCATTGATAAAAGTATCCGTCCAAGTCTCTCCTACCATGTGTTAAAAGGGCATGATGTTTCAATACACGATCCAAGAGATATCATCAAAACACTTGAAGGAATTGTTGCTAAATAGATCTGAATTCCGAGTTCAACTTCATATGGACATATCATCGGAAAAACAAGCTCCAAATCCTATTTTTTCTCAAATAGATGAAGGTCGGGTCTTTTTTGTTTGATAGTTGGGGTCAACCACAGAAATCGGACGTCAAACGAAGTTTTAACAGCATCTGGAGTCAGGATCACAAAAGGAAGGAACTTCTATTACGAATTTAACTTAGGGTTTTCACCTACTCGCATACCCGACAGAGAAATCTAGGGTTTGCATCAAGTTCGAACTCATGAGGGTCCCATTCCTTTACCAGATGCATATGGAAAAGGTTCAAAGAGAGAAAATATCAACCCTGGAGAAATCTTCCGACAGAGCCCCTAAATAAAATCTCTTGATCCACGTTCAGCTGCTTCACTTTGGCCTCTGCATCTCGATACGCATGCACACTCTTCATTTACCATATGCTCTTCCAGATTAAGAACCTCTCTAAAAACGAGGACCTGAACTCAACTCACTCCAACAGACTCTGACAGAGTTGAGTCATTTTAGTAGCCGCATCACGTTAAAGCGAAGATTCCCAGCAAGTCTCCTAGAAAGAATACCAGGAGGGGTGATGTTAAAAGTTATATTCCTTATTTCACTGGGAACCGATCACAAGTCATTAACTGGAGGGACAAATGACATAATTTATCTCCTTCATCGTAGCAACATGGTCGTACCTTTTCCGTATAGCCTTATACAACTCGCAGATCCAAAGATCAACACCGAGTTCCTCTATGAGTACGTCATCCGAGTCTAAGATTGCTTTAGGACCAACGAAAACAAGACCACCAATAGATATTCCGTGACATTCAGCGGCAGTGCTTTATCTCTTCGAGTTTCTTCAATGTGAGAAGTACTAATAACTGGGGACTGATAGACGCCTGAGTCATTATTAAAGGAAGATCTTTCTTTTCCACTCTCAACAGGCATATCTTGAGGTATTTCTATAACTTAAGTATACAAAAGTGGAAGTCAAATGAATTTCATGGAATATGAAGGTTTGAAGACATATATACGAAGCAAATTAGGGTTTCTTTTTAACAAATATATATATATATATAGCGAGCCTCACAAGCAAAAAACGAAATATATCCCCATACTTAGATATTGTCATGTGCACAGGGGTGCCCATATATTTTGTATTTGCTGTATGGGTATTTAGAAATCAGTGTTGTAATGGGTGGTTTAGATTAGTAGAGGACGAGAAGATGAAGACAATGGCGAAAGAACTGAGTCATTTCGAGTTCGTATGAAGAAGTTACGAGCAAAACAAGAACTCCTAAAAACTAAAGGGCAAAATGGTCATTTTGGATAGTTTATGATCGTCGGATATTGAGAGAGAGAGAGCACTATATTAGAAGAGATCACTTAATTTCTCAAAGAGACTTCAATGTGTGTGTGTGTGGAGATATAACTTTTCATGAGAAAAACACAATTTTGGGAGAGAGAAATGTAAAATAAAAGAGAGAAGAAAGGTTATATACTCTCATATCCTATAATGAAACTGAAACTTTAATTATTTTTACAAGAAGAATTATCAATCGTCTAAGAATCAACATTTGAATTAAGTAGTTTAGTTTAGTAATTACACAAGGCTTGGTTCACTATGAATCAAGAGGTGACTTACTCACAAAACCAATTATGATCCAAACCCTGTAGTTGTACATCCAGAAATTCTATAAGAAATAAACAAGTACTTTTACATTTGGTATCAGATGTGTTTTGATCTAGGGATTTTTGGTGAGATTTTCTTATGAGAAGTATCTAACTAGAGAAGAAAAATGCACTCTATGTCCATTTACTAGGGATTTTTTGAGCTAAAGAGAAGATATCAAGATCTCAAGATCTTAACGATGTCCCTTCACCGAGTCGAAATTATCATCTTTGGCAAATAAAGTCTCAAATCAACTTCACCACGCTTAGGTGGGAATCAATCACATACCACCATTAGAAGAACAATTAGTTCATCGACTTGTGAATACGGAAGCTACGAAGAAGGAAGAGGAGGTTTTCATTGGCGAATTAGTTCCTGAATTCAATCAAGATCTTACTCAAAATTCTCTTCCTGATGCTAGTTCGGATTTAACTTTAGATTCCAAAGAGTTTAAATGGGTTTTTAAGATCGAAATCCAATATCGAAGCCTCTGTTATTTCAATTGGTGCTTTCACGGTCTCTCCATCTGAGAAAATCACATCCGATTCTACTGGTGTTATTGAAGAAGTGGATTCTCTTGATTTGGAGTTAATTCCTCCATTTTTCTTCGTTGAAAACGATGCTGATGATTCAACTGAGGCTGTGAGTTTTTAGTTTACAACAATTGATAAAGCCGAAGTGAATGATTTTGGAAGGGCGGATCAGACTGAATTTGGTAAGTGTTTTTCCATTATTCTCGATTCTTCTCGTATAATTTTTGATCCAGGAAAAGATTTCAAACTCATTAAGAGGTTTTGTTATTTGGCCGGTGTTTATGAATTTGGTTTCGATTCAACTACTTCCTGTTCTTTTGCACTATATGTTTGCTCAATTTTAATGGATGAAATTGATAGAAATCCTGTGTATAAGCTGCATTCTAAGAAGGGGTAATGGTCAAATTCACGGTTTCGAGATAAAATTGCTGGTATGTTGGCTGATGGAAGTAATTCCAGTACCTACAGGCAGTTGTTTGTTAAAATGCTTCTAATGGATACTGTATGTTGTGAGCACGAAATTCATAAATATATAGTCCAACTTGCTGATTCTCGTTTGTCATTCGATCGTGGTAAATGTGATGTTGTTTCATCAATTGTTATTGACATGGCACATGACTTAATTGGTACATTACCTATTAATATTGTGTGGTTTTATCATGATGTTGGTGTTTGTTACTATCTTTGTTTTGTGTACCCTTGTTCCGTATTTGATTGTGGAAAAGGAATTGAGCTTATTCATGGGTCTACTCATTCTGTGAGTGATTATGAATTCTGTTTTCTGAATTCGTTGAGTCTTCGAATTGTCTACGTTGCTGAATTTGGTGGTGAATGGAAATTGGTTGATGAATTCTCTCAGAGGAATAGATTTCGGTTTCCCTTATTGGCTAGATCGGTGAACTTTAACATGGCACATAAATGGTATGCTCAACTGCGTTGCATGGAAGGAGAAGAATTTTTTTTTCTTACAGCTCAAATGTGAGTTGCTTGAGTCTTATAGCTTGTTGCATCCAGGTAAGCCTCACTGGTCGAGGTTGATACTTCAAGAGACAAGTAATAGTGAAGCTGGTACTGCAAGGGAATTATTCGATCAACTACATCACAATAGTAGGTGGGCTTTCTGTGGTTCTTTCGTCTTGCAGATAGGCGGTGGGTTGTTGGCTGTGATTTGGATTCGTCAATTTTGGTTAGTGGGTGTTGGTTTTGAGCTACTTCGTAACAAAGCCTATATGCAAGCAACTATATTCTCTACCCAAGTGATTCGAGTTTCGAGTTCAGAGGGTGATTGTGCTCGATTTCATTACTATGCTCAAAGGAAGACTCTCACAGTTACTAGTATGGTTGTTCTTCTTTCCTTACAGGCTCTTCAACATAACCTTTTTTACTGTCATAGATTGCAAAGTCTAATATCTGAAGCAAAAGAAACTCATAGTCTAAATGTGTTGCTGTGGGTAGAGTATTTGAGGTGAAAATTCAGATTAGTTGCAACTGGATTGTAGAGTATTAGATTTTTCTGTATGGGGTTGTTTTTCTTACCTTCGTATCTTCATGGTATTGCGTTCTTACCAGCTTATTCAAACTGTCTACCCCATTTTCTCAAAGTTGTAAGTTCGACACCTACACTTGTGGGAATTCATGTTTATACTTCTCTGTTGATGCTTACACTTTCAAGATGTTGCTTTAGACTATTCAGAGTTTATCACATGATTGACAACATAGATATGGCGAGTTACCAAGTAATGGTTGCTGCATGTCTCTTCTTTCTCATCAAGTTTGCTCGATGGATATATGATAGAGGCAAGCTGTTAACTACTCATGGGTATTTGTATTTTGCTGTTACTTCTGAATGTGGTGTTAATACTTGGGTCACTGTTCTTCCTGTACCCAATTGGATAAATGCATATGGTAATGATTATTTTTTTCGATTCTCTACGTATTTGCTTAACGTCTCCAATTCAGGTGGTGCCTTTCTAGAGTCCCATGATTTTTCTCTTGTCTTAAAACCGGACTGTCTACAGTTGAATTTTTATGGGTTAGTTCTGCGAAGACTGAAGCAATTTCTTGTGGTGGTTTTCTGAGTATGATGCCCTATCCATTTCGCAACAAATAACAGTGATGCATTCGGGTTTGTGCTTCTTTTACTGCTCTTCTCCACTGTGATGGTCAAGGCACACGAGCAATCTGTGTTGGTCTTTTGGTTAATTCGACCGTCATGTTTGGTATGGCCACCAACAAGTGGTTATGTCCAGATCGAGTTCTATGGAAGGAAGCAGGTAGTACAACTGTCACACACTGTGATGGACACTCTAGCTGTGTCCAAGTCAGTGGCCTGTGCAAGTACGATTCTGTGTTTCACAATGAACTGCACATCTGCGGTGCTGGATAGTTTTTAATTTCAGATTCTGGAGCAGTTGATTGATCATAGGAGAAATGGCTACTATAGGCTCAAGCAACTTTCACTAAACTGTGATGGACAAATCAATGGTGTACTCGTGTGCATTCATGGTCAGGCATGTATATATAAGATACTGAAGATGGATGTGTCTCAAGAGAAAACGGTAGCTGAAGTTGATCACTTATACATGAGGACTATTCACCCCAACCAACTGAAGATTCCAGGTGTTAAGAAAGAAAAGATGTTGCTGCTAGGATGGACAGCAAAGGCAACTGATATCTTCGTCAGGTCTACCATACAATGGCTATTATCTGGCATATGCTCTTACAGGAATCCGTGACTCATTACAAGGATGCATATAGCGAGCGTGGTACCTTGATTGTGGAGCTTAGTGTTATCCTGCAGCCACTCTAGTTGTTCTATTTCACCTCCATCCTTGAGGTCAAGGATGGTTTCAAGGGGAGTGGAATGTCATGTGCACAGGGGTGCCCGTATTGTATGTGTGTGGGTATTTAGTAGTGTTGTAATGGGTGGTTTAGATTATCCCACGTGGATAGTTTATGATCATCGGATATTGTGAGAGAGAGAGTGTGTGTGTGTGTGCCTGAGTTATATACTCTCATATCCTGTAATGAAACTCTTATGAGAAGAATTATCAATAAAATAGTTTAGTTTAGCAATTATGCTTGTTCACTATGAATCAAGAGGTGACTTACTCCAATTATGATCCAAACCCTTTAGTTGTACATCAAGGTACACTACAGATATACTACCCTTATTTCAATCCTAAGAATACTCATAGGTTTTATTCAAACCATTCCTCAAAGAGCCACAGAAAATACGTTTTGTATAACAAAGAGTAATACGTATAAGCACGCCACAAACACTTTTTTTCTCAAGGGGATCAAATTCACGACCTATGACAATCTAAGGAAGGTTAATTAGGTCATAACACTCCAAGGGGTAGTTTCCTAAGAGTCTCAATGTATCAAGGGTTCAAACGCAACAAAGACTCATTTGGAAAGGAGATATCCGCACATTCCAGCGTAAAGACTCGAAAACTGATGACAATGCATAAGGAATTTTAGGGTACTTCCTAAGGAAAATATGTTCCCATATGTCTTCTCAACAACATATCAAAAGGGCGCCTCAAACGGACAAACGAGCTAGGAGATGTGGTCCCAACACCGAAGTAAGTGCAATCTGGAAAAAAACTCCTGAAATTTTATACGGGATTTTTGAAGTCAAAAGTATACACGGGATTTTTATACGGGATCGTTTGATTGGTCAAACGATCTCGGAATCAAGTCATTCCTTTTGCATTAGAAAGCCTATTCTCTTTTATTTCAAATTTGGGGCCGGGGACTCAAATCAGAGTCCGTATGAAGAGTTTACAGCCATTTTCCCTAAGTGCCTCAAATATGAAGTTTTTTGACGAACACCTAAACGAAGTGAATCCTTGACAAATACGACTACTTCTATTCATTCAATGGTCGAAAGAATATGAATATATGACCACGAGGGATAAATATATGGACTTACATAAGATGACTCTATGGAGAACGAAGGATGGGTATCTACATCAGCAAACTCAAGATGATAAGTACTTCTGTTAACTTATATGTCATCAGTTTGAAGATTAGTATCGTTTTGAAAGAAGAACAAGGTTACCATCTATGAAAAATAAAGATGCTATCACTCAGCACGCCATTATTAAGAACTCAATTCAAGTACACCAAGCATTAAAATTTAGCACGCGAATTTCCTTTAGGGTGCAATGTAAATCCTACTTCAAATAAAAGGATGAATCTCACTTGAACAAGGAAACCAACTTCCAAAAAGAGTCCAGGACGTGTTCTACTTGTTTCTATCCTTACCCAAGTAAATCACAGTTCATTCCGAAGTTTCTCCACCTACTTGAACGCAAACTTATCAAGAAAAAAAGGCAGAAGTAAACAAAGAAGTGCCCCTAGTTCGATATTTTGGCTATTTTGAAGAAAAGGGGATTTGGCTAAGAGTAGTGATCAAGTTATTATCCAGTCATGGAACCAGACCCATACACAAGGTTTTCAAGTTACCTCAGCCTCCAATGCGCCCAACTAGAGTTCAAGCCAAGCAAGGAAAGGAGTTTTAAGAGAAGGCAAAGGAATTCAACTTAAACAAGGAATTCTACTGTGAATAAAATTCGTGGAACATACTGGACTGGTTTATAAACCTAGTACACGTCCAAAATACTTCTCTTTTCAATTTTATTTCGAAAGGGAATCCCTGAAGCAAAAGGAAAAAGATTTGGAGTTAAAAGAGGAAATTAGAGGAATTTAGATCAAATAAGGAAACTGAGGGTTTTCTTTCTTCTAAAAATTCCTCCAAACCGTGGACAAGCCCTTTTTATGCGTGAGGATGCTCCTAGGCCAGTGGGACGTGATTTATTCTCTCGGATTTTTTTTCAGAGGGATCAAAGTTGAAGAGAATTAGGGTTTTGACGAAATTACCCTAATTTCAAGAATTTGGTGAAAAAGGGATTTATTCTAAAAGAGAGGGGACCGAGCCTATCCCATTCTCTTGGATGGTTATCTAAGCTTCTTTCAATATCTTTTAGCTCATTACTCTTTAACAAAAATGAGCTCATAAGGGATTTTGACCAAAATACCCTTATGCTGCAATTTTGAGTGTTTTCAAAGAAGAAAGCCTTAATACAACAAGAGACCGACCAAGCTCTCCTCTAATCATTCGAAAGGCCTCATACACGTGAATATTGAGTTCTCTAAGTATTCGAAGAAGAATGGAATTGAAACGGAATCCAAGAAGGCAGCATTTCAGAGAAAATAAAGGGAATCTGGCTCGAAACATGGAATTCGGATTCATGATTTCCAAAACCAGGACCAGAGACGCGCCAATCCCTCTTTCAAGACGTGACTATGCCTAGGGAGGCTCCATTTTTCTCTCGTGCCAAAGGAAACTCAAGCTCATAGTAGTTTTTGACGAAAATACCCTTAAGTTTCAAAAGTATGTATTTTCTCTAATAAGAGGTGTCTGATTGGTACAAGGGATTAAACAAGCTCTCATCACACAAGGTGCCGACTTCACAACATATATACACACATTCCAGGCTCATCAAGCCTCTTCAGAGTGTCTGAAGGAGTCAAACAAAAAAGAAAGAAAGAAGAGGAATTAGGGTTTAGGCAAAATACAAGTCTGAATTCAGAACTTCTTTGGGACAAAGATTCTACATTTCCGAAAATGGGTTCCAGATTTTTTCATCATGTATCACCAATCTCACAGTTATCCAAGGATTCGTTCAGGTCTCTTATTCCTCTAGAGAGTAAAAGCTCAATATTTAGCTAGAAGAGAACAAATAGGGTTTTGAACAATTATGCAAGTTATGCTTAGACGCAATCAAGACAACAGGAAAAAACTGGTTCATCAAATCTTAATTCAAAGTGTTTACATATTTCAAAACATAACTACAAGTCATCATTAACTTGTGACCAATTTTCAACTCTATCAAGCATTTTGACGAAAAGTGGATCTTCCAATTAGACAACGAGATACGCCATGACTTGTAGTTTTTATCAGCTCAATATATTATCTCCTTTCTACTATCCTAGCCCAGCTTCGCGGATCATATTGAAGCATCACAACATTCGTCTACACGATCAAGGGCAATGCTGAAAATTAGGGTTTTAATCAGATAAATCCTAAATCGCAAACATATACGCCTAAGGCATGGATTTCGCAATGACAACACTGCAACACTCGGATAAAAAACTGCCCATCATTAATATTCACGAGAAATTCCAAGTCCATAATCGATTTAAAGTTAAAAATTAGAACAAACGAAGACTAAGCAACGGGGACTCCGCAAAAAAGTTGCAATTTCACGCCTGAACGATTCGTAACCATCTATATACTCATCATAGAACAATCAAGGTTCTACCCTGAGTAGGGGACTTAATGTAGATGGTGAAATTTGGATAAGGGGCAAAAGTTTCATTTCAAGATCATGGACAAAATTCCACTCTCACGAAAGATTAAGCCCTTGGCCCTCAAGGCATTCTTAGCCACGATTTATAGTATACGTCCCCGCGAGACACTGCTGGTTGTGATGCCGTGTCTCCTATCGCACATCCTCGACGAGATATTGCTGGTCACGTAGGTTCTGTAGAGCGTAAAAAGTCCCTGGTAGACTTATGAACCAGAACAACCACAATTCCAGCATGTTTTCGCGAGCCGCAGCTGATTGTGATGCCATGATTCCTAGTATACATCCTTGACGAGATGCTGCTGGTCATGTAGGCTTTGTATATGTGTAAAGACGTCCTCATGGGACTTATGACCTAGAGCGGAGATATGCATATCTCCTGTAAGCACGACTCACCCTATTCGAGATCAAAGACTGATTCCTAGTACATCATCGCAAGATACACTGGTCATGTCTACTCTAGGCTCTGACTCGACTTACCGAGGCTTCATAAAAATTCCTAGGACATCCCTGTGAGATACGCTGGTTATTCTGCCCCTGGGCTGATGCGTATCATAACCACAACAAATTAATCGAGATATTTCCCACTAATTAACTAGTAATATAGCGGTAGTAAGAGATCGTTCCCACAAAGAGTTGTGTAATTGATAGGTTATTTATATTAGCGAAATCAAAATAAAGGGGGATTGTTTAAAAGTGAAATAAAAAGAAACAAATAATAACAAAATGATTAAGGAATCCTTCGTCGTTACCAAACGTTAATCAGATCAATATACTTATCTATCTTCTGTCAGAACCATTCATTACCAACCGTAGGAAAGCAGGTACGCTTAGCTATCCCCAAAACTCCTTCTATCACCGGATAACAGGTACACTTAGTTACTGGATTCTATCCAATAGAGCTGCCTTGAGGTACGCTTACAAGGTGTAACCCGACCGAATGCTTTAAGCTTTGTGAATTTAGGTTTGATCCATTGATTAAACTCACTACACTCGGTTCACTTACTTCGGGTGTTGTCTTCACACGCGATTGCTTTCTGTAATCCCTCTGCAAGGTCTCACGTTCTCTACTTGTGTAGGAGATGCACGACAATTACGGATCGCTCCAAATATCTACTAGCAATAGAATGATCAATAGAATAATCCAATTGTACACTTGAACAATCTATAAATCATTCATAAACCCTAATTATAGAAAAGACAATCGATGATGATTAAAAATTCAAACAAACTTGTATTAACAAATCAGGCTTCACGTCTAGAACATTGAATTCATCCTCAATCAATAAAGGTTTAGCTATACATGATTACAAAATAATGGGTTCCCCTAAAGGGGTAAACCCTAGGTTTTGATGTAGAAGATGTGATATAAGATAATAATAAGATAATAAAAGATATTAAGATGATATTAAAAGATCTGGATGTCTTCTTATATAGAACTCTCAAAGTTAGGCTTTAGAATCCTTCCGGGACCGTGTTTCCTTGAGATAGAAGTCAATTTCGCGTCCAAATATATCCCAGAAAGTTGTCAGGTTCGGCTCATAACTTCCCACTTTTCCTGATTTAACGACAAGTGAAAATTACTCCAGGCGATCACCAGGTTCGACTCACTTGATTAATTGGTTTTGAGCCGAACACTCTCCTGTATACTCTTCAAAAATCTTGATTTTTAAGCTCCAGGTTCGGCTGACTGGAGCTGATGAAGTTATCAGCCGAACCTCTCTCTGTAACTTCAAGTTTCAATCTTCTTTTGCCCATAACTTCTTCGTCCGAACTCGGAATGACCTCATTCTTTTTGCGTTCTTTTCGTATTCTCGTTCTCTTCAAGATGGTATTGAGAACTCTTAGATTTGAATGACTTGAATTTGGACTTTGGCTTTCCTTCATTGATAGACTCCACTTCCTTGTTCATTTAAGCACTTTGTGGCTCCTTTTTGGATGATTCACCTGATTTGACACATAAACTAGAAAATAATCATAATAACAAGTAATATGCAAGAATTATAGCTAAAACAAGTATGGAATTGACATTCTAAACATGTAAATTAAGCACTTATCAAATTCCCCCACACTTAGATTTTGCTAGTCCTCGAGCAAACTACCTAAAGTATAACAACTCCATGTCGTCGAGGATACAGATGCACTTAGCAAATGTAACATGCTTTTAAACCCCTAGGTGTCACTAGTGGACGAGTTAGATTTTCGTGAGGTCTTACGAGAGATATACCCACAAAACCTGCTCCAACTTCAAAGCGCCCAGTTTCCCAAGCATCCAAAGAGCTATGAGGACATAGAGTTTCGCATGCTAGTAATAAGAAGTTAGACATACCAAAGAATATATTCTCATTCTTAAATGTTGAGTGAGAAATAACCACACCATAATGAGAGAATGAGAGCGATCAAACCCCGCCTCGACTTCTGCCTCACTTATAAGGATTTTATGATAATTGCATGATGAGTGCCAAATAGTGCATATTTATACATCTTTTTATTGGCATTTTACTCATCTTTTGCGCTTATAAATCAGATATTATCCCATATTCACTTATAATTTGTATTTTATGATAATTGCACTCAATAAGACGGCTTTTTTAGCTTGCAACCCAACTCACATGGGATGTGCATGTCCACTAGGAATGCTACAGCCTCCTCATCAAAGAGACTGCAACACCAAATCCTCCAAAAACACACGTTGAATGGTGGAAAGGAAACCTTCGAGAATAATCTCTCCATTCTCTCTTTCTTCCTCTCTTCCCTCTCCCGGAGACTCCACAACCAAATCGTGGGACCAACAAAAAGACTTTTAGATATCACCTTTTTGATCTCTGATAAAAAGGAAATCAACCATTATTGCGAGGATGAGGGTATTGCTTTTGATTTATTTATCCACCTTCACATCATGTATAAATAGAATTGATTGGTGTTTTGCAATTAGGTTTAATTTGTGTTTTTCATGATGAAACCCTAATAATTTGTGTTTTTAACTTTGTTGAATTATCACTTAAAATTACAATTATGTTTTCACGTAGTTAGGTCACTAGATACAAATGTTGATTCCCTTGACTAGTTGTACTAAAAAATAGACAACTAAGCACTTTAGTTAATTGAGGTATTTACAGGAGAAACACCTTAGATAGGTGGTGGGTTTGACACCGCCTTATAACAGGGGCAAGAAAGTCTCCAATTGTTTATTCCAAATCGTCCACTTTGAAGTCCATGGGGATTCTACAACCAGACACCGTTGACTTGGCGCGCGTGCCCTGTTGATTTTTGTGCTTGTCTTTACCGATTTTCATCCGCTCCCCGTATATATTCACGTGTAGCTGTTAATTTTTCTACGTTTGCTTCATTTACTCTTCATTTTTTTTTTTTTTTTTGCTCCCCTGTTCTTAGCTGCTTGTTTTTGCTCCCCGTTAAGTTGTCTATTTACTTTTTCTACTTTAATATAACTTAGGTTAATCACCTTGTTTTATAGTTTGCACTCTAATCTCTAAAAAGTAAAAAAAAAAAAAAAAAAAAAAACCACTTGTCAATCTTAGTATCATTGCTTTGCATATTCGTGCTATGGTAAATCTTGTGATCTAACTAAGCTTATCACACCGCCGAGATCCTATTTCATCAAAAGACTTTCAAGCTTATGCCGTGACCTTGTTCTTCGCACATCAGGAAACTAAAATTCTTTGTTGAGCAAGTACTTCGCAACCCGAGCATCCACTTTCGCCGAACCTAGTAAGTCACCCGCCCAAATCTTGGGATAAACTCCACCCGCAATTTCCATTTTGAATGGCCATATGTTTGCCTTGTATGCCAATTTCGTAGAACGAAATGAATACATGCTTGATGTGAGCTATTAACCCATGATACCCCGAATCGGCAATGTGTGCATACGTCTTTGATTAGTAAATTTGTGTGCTCTTTGAGCCAACCTTGAGCATAGCCCGTGTTTTTAAGCCTGCAATTTGTGAGCCTTCTACCGCCTTGCTAAACAGAAGTGTGGAGCGTTGTTACTACCCCGTATGAAAGCTATATCCGTGGTGATTGTAGAAAGCTATATCGGTGACTTGTGTATGAACTTGTGCCGTCTGTATTGTTCATGTGTAACCCGAGCCAAATACTCCCTCACAGTAATTCGAGCATGACACCATGATAATCCTAAATCGAATGAAGGAATGTGCACCTCGTGTACCTTGAGCTTGTATTGCCTTGAACCGGTAGCCAACCGATAGACTAAGCCCACCGGTGGAGGCCGGATCAAGCACCGTAACCCAACCCTGGCCGCAACCAAATTGTCCAACAACTGCTCGCATAACCTGGCCGTGCTTTCCCCACAAAACCAAAGCCTCCCAAATAAACCAAAATGATCACCACCGAGAATGTTGGATTTTGCCTTGACTAACTAAGCTCAACCTTGCTCCCGCCGACATTCCGTAATCTCTTCCCTTTCTCTTATCAACATAGTTCTCATGGTATGTGACTGTTTAAATTTTTTCTATATGTAGACACATTGAGGACAATGTTTGATTTAGGTTTGGGGGTGCATTTGCATTTAGAGTTTTTAATTTAGAGTTTTTAGTCTTTTATTTCACCTTTTATTTTGAAAAAAAAAAAAAAAAATTCAAAACTCTTTTGTAAAAACCTCCAACTTTAGAGATTTTAGAGTCACTAGCATGCTTTTAGCTATGTTTACATAGAGAATCGACCAAATAAAATAATTGGAAGTACCCTGAGAACACAATCGGGTTCCTTAGTTGATTAGAGCGTTAAAGTTGGATTTAATAAGGCTAATTAGGTGCTGTTTAGATATTCCGGTGAGTAGAATTGTGATCACCCATAGTGAGACTACCCAATTTACATCAAGTGAGGCACCAACCTTCAATTTTTGCAACTTTCTAGAAAAGTGTTAAAGTGTGTGTCACCTTACGTAAATTCGGTAGGAATGGTGAGCTACCCAACTTCGCACCATTTTCAGACTACTTTTGATCTCTTGAGTGCTAGTTTTTGTCAATCATGAGGGTGACGTCTAAAGATGAAAACTTCTTCTAAATACCGATTTGCGTTAGCATCTCTCTCTCTCTCAAGCAAGACCCATAGAAACACATCATCATCAAGAACTGGAGCAGTAATCAGAATATGGAAAGAAAAAATTGATATAGTCCAAGGTTTATGTGCAACAATGAAAAGAAAATAGGATGAGAATTAATAAAATTTATAAAATCAAGACAATACAAGTTGTGGAAAAATTGAGTGATAAAGTCCTTTGTCCATGGAGTTAGTTGTTTCATTATTTGTATTTGTATTTTTATTTTCACTTATTATAATTAAAAAAAAAAAAAGTCAAAATAAAAAAAGTCAAAAAAAAAAAAAAAAAAAAATATATATATATATATTATAGTTTATTTTTGCTACCACCATGGTACGAAGAGTTTAAAAAGAAAAATCCAAACAACAAGGAATTTGAGTAGAAAAGTTAAAAATTGTCAAGTTTTGTGAAGTTTAGAAGTTCGTCATCAACATTTGAAGACCGAAGACCGAAGATTGAAGACGTTTCTATGGTTTCTTATGAGAGAGTGATGCTAATTGCCGATCGGGTGAAGTGAGTGAGTACTCCCACCCCTTGCTAATGGTTGATTTCCTTCCTTAGAGATCATTAGAAAAAGATTCTTTTTTTGAGAGACTAAAAAGCGATCTTTTGAGTGCAATTATCATAAAACCCATCGAGGCTTATGATCACAATCGAATCCGAATTCTTTCATATGGATGGTTACTTCTTCCGTTACTAGCATTTAAACTCTATGTCCTCATAGCTTCTTGGAGGCTTGAGACTCTTTACACTCGAAGTTGGAGAAGGTTTTGTGGGTACACCTGTAAACCCTCACGAGACTATAACTCGTCCACTAGGGACACCTAGGGGTTTAAAGGCTTAGTGCATATGCTAAATGCATTCGAGAGACCTGACAGGGGTATAGTTAGGATTTCTTATTTTCTGTTTTACTTGAGGACAAGTAAAATTCGGGTTTGGGGTATTTGATGAGTGCCAAATAGTGCATATTTATACATCTTTTTATTGGCATTTTACTCATCTTTTGCGCTTATAAATCGATATTATCCCATATTCTCGTATTTTCCTTGTTTTCAAGAATAAATATTTGTATTAATTAATTTTGTGTTTTTAGGTAATAAATAAAGATCGGAGCGGGGAGCAAAAGAGCGAAGAATTGGAGTCGAGCATCTCCCGGCGGCAACGGGGGCGCAACCCAACAAGTAGCAACTCATCTACATGGGATTGAGCCGGAGCAACCGCGACCCGGATCCGAGTTTCCACTCCAAACCGTTGAGATCTCTCTCATCCACATCCTATTGCCTCCTCATCAACCCTCGATGTACTAATCGCTCCAAACCGGCGTTAAGATCTTTCTCAAACCAACCGACGCTCGTCTCAAAGCATGAAACTACCTACCCTATACCCCCACTCGAGCAAACCCTAATCTCTCCATTCTCTCTTTCTTCCTCTCTTCCCTCTCCCGCATGTCCGCAACTCGGCCGCCTCCATCTGCCAAAGCCATCACCACCATCTCCTTACCCATCACCACAACCAACAACTCCTACACCTACGCCTCATCTCTAACCCTAGATATCACCTTTTAGTTTCTACCAACCCTAGAAACTAAACGGTGATAACTAGAGCTAGGGTTCACTTGATCAAGCAAATTTGACAAGAGGAGAAGAAATCGAGAAATTGCTTTTGATTTATTTATCTTTAATTTCTGTTTTTGTGAAGTAGGGTTTGGTAGTTTTATGTTGCATGTATAAATAGAATTGATTGGTGTTTGTAGAAGGACATCACTGGATTAGCCAAGTCTTTGTCAATTAGGTTTAATTTGTGATGTTTTAATTTAGTGCTAGGGTTTCCGAAACCCTAACTCCAATGTTGTGTTTTTAACGAATTATCTTGAATGCTTAAAATTACAATTATGTTTTCAATTACAAATACCAAAGTATACCAACCATGGATACACCGTTTAGGTCACAATTGTGTTGAGTGTATGATCTCAACCTTAGATACAAATGTTGATTCCCTTGACTAGTTGTACTAAAATAGACAACTATTATTGCGAGGAGGGGAGAAACACCTTAGATAGGTGGTGGTTTGACACCCCGCCTTACCACAAGAAAGTCTTGAGCACACAAGAGGAGCTAGAGGTGAATGTGACATCCATTTGATTGTTTTACCTTAGTTTAGGTTTATTCCACTCAATCTTATGCAAAACCATGTTGTCACACCACTTTGAATTTCAGCTTTTAAGCAAGCCTTAGATCACTAGAGCACCACAAGTCTCTCGTGAGTTCGACACAGACGTGCCCGCTTCTACAACCATCGCACTTGCGGTATAAACCGTAATTTTAGTCCTACCATTGCACTCAATAAGACGGCTTTTTTACGGGTCTCACATGTGTGCATGTAGGAATGAAGAGAGAAATCCTACACACGTTGAATGGTGGAAAGGAAACCTTCCGAATAATTTCTGGAGACTCCACAAAATCGTGGGAAACAAAAGACTTTTTCTGATGATCTCTAAAAAAGGAAATCAACCATTATTGCGAGGATGAGAGTACTTACCACCTTCACATCCGATTGCAATGATGATAACACCACTCTCACAGCATCCAATTGAAACGTAGTCCTTCAGCTCGTCTTCTTCATCTTCGCGGTCTTCGTCTTCGGTCTTCAACTGTTGATGATAAACTTTTGAATTTCGTAGAACTTCGACAATTTGTAACTTTTTTCCTCAAATTCCTTATTGCTTGAAACTTCTTTATATATTTTTCTTCCCCACGGCCTTATTGAACAAATAACAACTTAAATGCAAATCTCTCTTCTTTTTTTTTTCTTCCTTTTTTTTCCTTATATATATATATTTTAAGAGATTGAAATTAAAATAAAATAAAAATTAACATGGCCATGAAAGAAGTACTTTACCACTTGATTCTTCACAACTTGTATCGTCTTCGTATCATAAACTTCAATCACTCTCATCTTTTGATTTTCTTCGCTCTTGTAAATAAGTCTTCAACTTCGATATAGAATTCCGCTCATTGTATGTTGCTTTACTTGGATATGAAATTTTGCTCTTCCTTAAATTGTTGCTTGTAAACCTCAAACGTCTTCAACTTTTCTTATAGATTTTGATGTCGCTCCCTTGTTGATGATGGTATTTCTATGGACCTGTTGTGGCGAGGGAGAGAGAATGGTGCTAACTGCAAATCAAACTACAAGAAGGTGGTTTTCATCTATAGACGTCACCCTCATGATTGACAAAATTAGCACTCAAGAGATCAAAGAGTAGTGATTCTATTGGTGGGAGGTTGGGTAGCTCACCATTCTACCCGGAATTAACGTACGGTGACACACACTCAAAAGAAAGTTCTTTAGTCATATACAAAGAAATCTGGTCTGGTGCCTCAGTTGATATGAAAATAGGTAGTCTCCACTAATGATTGATCATCAACTCTAATAATGCATTTCTCCTTGCTCCGAATTTGCATCACCGGCATGATTAAATCCATTATTTACCACTCTAACAAGCAAGAAATCTAACGTAGTTCCCTAACACTTCCAAGTTCAGTTATGTCGGTCAGAATTCTCTATGTAAACATACCTAGAAGTATGCTAGTGACTCTAAAATCTCTACAAGTTGGAGGTTTTTTTTTATGCAAAAATTTTAAAAAAACTCAAAAAGGCTAAAAAACTTTATATGCAAAATATCCAAACACTCCCCCACACTTAAACTTTACATTGTCATCAATGTAATTGACTCAAATCCTAAGTAAAATCAAGGTGGGAAATCCTAATATGATATGCAAAAGAAGAAAACTAAAAACAAAAAGATAGAAAATACAAAACCTATGGGTTGCCTCCCATGCAGCGCTTAGTTTAACTTCCTCAGCCTGACCCTCTGGTTATCGTCCATGCACCAATAATCTGAAAATTTGGTAGTCCTTCCAAACAATAATCTGCAATTCTAGTAACAACTTCATAAAAATGTTAGCACGAGATATAAATATTGAAGCTATCACTTTATTGAAGTTTCCCCCACACTTAGTCCTTTCTACAATCGAAAGTGGATAGAGAACATAAAACATGGGTACTTCAAAAGGTTCTTCAGCATGGTGAACCTGCACAATACTAGAATCAAACACATCAAGTGGTGGATACTTAGAAGCAAAATAATCCGTTAAAACTTTAGAAGCACACAACTCCAATCCTAAGTGAGGTATTTTCCTAAAAGTCGGGTTAACAACTCTTTGAGAAGCTACTTCAATTGGATGGAAATGATCAATATGTAGTTGCAGGAAATCCTACACTACACCCCTCATAATATTTTGTAGATCTAAATCTTATTAATCATCTAAATTTCAAATATAAGTGCTAGAAATATAAATTGACACAAGGATTTTTTACATGGTTCGATCAATATGATCTACATCCATGGTTCTTCACTATGATTTTTGAGGTTACATAAGAATTACATTTACAATCTCCATTAATGGATATTTTTTAGAGCTCTAGATCTAATTATTTGGGGAAGAAGATGATAAAGAAAATAAATCTCTCCCTAAAAATATCTCTCTCCAAAATATCTCTCCCTCTCCTACTAAAATTATTCCCCCTTTCTCTCTCCCCTCTCTCCTCTTTATATAGTATTTACATAGTGGATGACGACTCATGTACAACTAATATTTCCCTTAATTTCGGATTTACCTTGCGACATCCTCGTGAGAGTATAAATGTAGAATCTCGGAACACTCTAATTCTCGCAAGATCCTCGCACTTTCTTCATGTTTACGTTATCTTCATTTGTTATGTCATTTCGAAATCACTTTGCGACGGCCGCGACGTTGTTAATGAAGATTCGCAAGTGTGTTGTTGTTGCGATATTTGGATCCTACATCTTGCCTCTTTTTCTTGAATATTGCTTGAAGAGCGATCTTTAAGAAAAATCATTGTTGTAGTATCTTTGATATTTATTCTTTTGAAGGAACGAGCGAAAGAATACTTTGGACTTGAAAAGTACGTACTTGCCTCTATTCTTTTGCGAAGTTCGAAGCTTTGCGAAATAAATAAGAAATACCACCCCGAAGAATATGAAGTATGAAGTATCCTTGAAGAAGTATAAGAAGTACTTAATCCTCTAAATATAAGAAATATTGCGAATCCATTATGCGAAACTCTCGCTCCATGTTCTTTGCCTCATGCTATGCTCTATTCTTTCGCGAAGTTCCGAAACTTTGCAAAGTGGATAAGAAGTATTAATCCTTGAAGTATAAGAAGTATTGCCTCTGTTCATGCGAAGTTATTATTCCATTTTTGGCGAGGATTCTTGTTGTTCATTGGTGAATATCTTCTTTGGACGTGATTCTTGCCGAGAAGATAAAGAACATAAAATGTTTTCTTGGTTATCCATAGTTGCCTCTGTTCTTTATCTATGAGGGTATAATCATTGAAAAAATGTTGAATGAGCGAGTTATTTCTTCATTCTCATCTTGCCTCTGTCTCATGCTTTGTTCTCATGCGATAGTATAATCTCTTCAAGTTGCTTATAATTGTGAAAAATAATTTGGCAAAATAACCACATTTTGCGAAATTCGAATAATTCTGCGAATTTTTGTAAAATACTTGTGCAAATATAATGCTTATGTAATGATTACGTTATGAAATGTGTATGCGATGTTTATGCCATGAAATGCTTATGCAATGCTTTCATGATGCGAGTATAATGCTTGTATGATGAGAATGCTTATCTACCGCAATGGATAGCTAATGTTTGTGTTACTTAGCTCATTTTGCCACTCTAAAATTGATGTAGCTTTAAATCGCTTTCATTCTTCATTTCTCTGATTTTGTCTCTAGTATATGCATTCCTCTTTGCGTATTTGTTGTTCTCGCGAATTCTTTTGCTTGTGCTTCATTTTTCTTATTCCTGCACTATTAGTATCGCATAATAATATGATCATAATATCAAGTACGTGGCATTTGCATTGCCTCAGTCTCATTATTATATACGTGTTCGCAAGTTTATCATTTAATCATTTTATCAAGCTCGCAAGCTTATCATGTAATCTTTTTTGCAATGAAAGATCTCTGTTACTTACATTCAAAATGCTTATGTTGAAGTCTGTCATTGCGACAAGATCGCAGGACGTCTTTACATTTTCATGTAATGACCCATTGGTCTTGCCTTATCAATTTTCTCGTGTGGTCTTATTTCGCCTTCCTAGTTAAAGGTCTTATTATGCCACCCCTCATTATTGCGACAATATGACAGGCCTAAATATTCTCGCGAACTTAAAGCCCCGTGACATTGCCGTCTTGCGACAAAATCGCAGGACGTCGTTACACTTTCATGTAAAGACCAATTGATCTTGTCTTATCATTTCTTTAGTATTTTTGCCTCTGCAGGATGTTTTTCTTGCGACAATATGACGGGTCTAGAAATTCTCGCGAATTTGAAGTCCCATGATATTGCCGTCTTGTGACAAAATCGCGCAGGACGTCCTTACACTTGCATGTAAAGACCCATTGATCTCGTCTTACCCTCGCGTTAGTATTATTGCCTCTCAGGATCATCGCACAAATATGACAAGCCTAAATTTTCTTGCGAAAATAGAGCCTCATGACATTTGCGTCTGTTTTGACACTCTCCCTAATGGAGGGTGTCGCCCTTATCATCTCCCTGGTTGCCCCTTCAAGGAGGCGTACATCGGCCATACAAGACTAGCTCCTCCCATCCCGGTCTTAACAAAGCAGCGGTTGTTTTCGCAGCCTCTTATCCCTTATACCTATATGGCTTATGGTTACGAGATCGCACCCTAAGTGGAGTTTTCTTGGGCCGAGTGCAAAGATGTGCCAAGACTTGTCAAGAGTGGTAAGGAAGTTCCATGCTCCCGCACTCTTGACTCAACCGTGTACCTCGGCGCCTTGGTCATACGCTGACTCCTTGGAAGAGACCCTCGGTCGTCCAACCAGGGTATAACCTTATATATATAGTTGGAAATCCAAAGTATCTCTCCCGGATGGATGTTATTATCCCCAATCTCCATGACTCAGGTTCCAGGAGCGGTGTAACCTTTTCCCTGAAATGTTAAGAGATACCCCTTATATGACGCACTTTAGGTCTTACATTTGCCTCTTACGAAATATCATTCGCGAACTAGGGTGTACGCCATAAAGGTTCGTCCCATTCACTCACTCATTCATTTTTGTCAATTCATTCAATCATTCATTCTCACAATATCATATCATTTGAAGTAAAGTAAATATTCAAGAGAAACATATAAATTAATCTGCGAGATTTTTCTCGAATCTTTGAAATCTTTAAGATCTTTGTAATTTAGAAATCTTTGTAATTCTTAATAATTTTGAAATCTTTGAAATCTTTGTTTTTTTTTTTTTTTTTTCAAATCAAAAATCTTTTATTTTCTGTAGAAGTAAAATGTTCAAAGAAAGTGGTACTTAGCTTTTGCGGTTTGCTGTTGTTGTTGTCTCTTGCGAAGTATATGATTTGCTTGCGAAGCTAGCATCCTTGAAATGTATAAATGTCGCACAAAATATAATTATCTCGCAGCAAAAAGAAGTGTGAGAAATGAGATTTGAACCCTTGACCTGCCTCTTGCATATTCTCGCATCATACCAACTGTTCTAACCTTCTCTTGCGAAATTAATTTGCAAGATAATCATCAACTTTCTTCTTTGCGAGATAAGCAAAGTCTGTGTGAAATTTCGCATAACAAAAATAAATGTGCGAGAGCAAGAATTGAACCTGCGACCTCAAGCTCATTGTCTTTACCTCTGACCAACTTTGCTGGCTTCTGTTTGCGAACTATCTCTGCGAAATAATAACTTACTTTCTTCTGTGTGAAATACCCTTGCGAAAAATACACGTTCATTGAGATTTGAACTCGCGACCATGAACTCATTAACCTCGCAGGTGACCAACTGTGCTGCCTCTTTTTTGCGAAAGAATGAAACAACCTTGCGAGATTATCCATTTTTTCCCCTCTTTGCGAAGCAAAAAATTCTTTGCGAGGAGGGAGATTCGAACCCGCGACCTTAAGCTCCTCATGTTCGCTCGTGACCAATTGTGCTATCCCTCTTGTGCGAACGGATCGCAGAATGCTAATACATGATTTACATTCACCCTTTGATACTCAAGGAAAAAGTTGACAAAAATTCTATGCGAAGGGGAAGACTCGAACCCGCGACCTTATGTTTATACTCTTCGCCAGTTACCAATTGTGCTAGCTGTTGTTTGTGAAAGAAACACACAATACTATAACTTTATTCACTTCTTCGCTCTCGGAAGTTCAAAAATATGTAAAAGGTGGGATTCGAACTCGCAACCCCAAGCTTGTTCTCTTCGCAAACGACCATCTGGGCTACTTGCTGCTTGCGAAGGAAACACACAATGCTATAGCTTTATTCCATTTTTCCCCTCTTAAAAGTTCAAAAATATTTGAAAAAATATGACTGTGGCGAGATTTGATCTTGCGACATCAAGCTTCTTCGCTCCCACTCAAACCATCTGTGCGAGCTTCTTTTTGTGATAAAATTCACAGCGTTTTGTTCTTATCCTTTTCTTCGTTCTTCCTTTATTTCCTTCAACAATTTTCCTTTTGATTTTTCTCCTGAACACGAAATTCTTTCATTCAAACTTTAATTTTCTTCCTTGAATTTCACCACAACAATTAATTTTTTCTCTTCTTCTTTTCATGTCTTTAAATTGCTGATGCTGTTTACTCCCTGAAAGTGTGATTTCTTCCATGAAATTTCCATTTTTGAACCTAAACTTTGTAGATCTAGAAAAATATGAACAATAACTAATTTTCATGGAAATTTCTTGATCCAACAAGTTACAGGAAGGATAAAATCCATTATTCTCTCCCTGTTTCTAGCGCATATGTAGTTGCAGGAAATCCTACACTACACCCCTCATAATATTTTGTAGATCTAAATCTTATTAATCATCTAAATTTCAAATATAAGTGCTAGAAATATAAATTGACACAAGGATTTTTTACATGGTTCGATCAATATGATCTACATCCATGGTTCTTCACTATGATTTTTGAGGTTACATAAGAATTACATTTACAATCTCCATTAATGGATATTTTTTAGAGCTCTAGATCTAATTATTTGGGGAAGAAGATGATAAAGAAAATAAATCTCTCCCTAAAAATATCTCTCTCCAAAATATCTCTCCCTCTCCTACTAAAATTATTCCCCTTTCTCTCTCCTGCTCTCCTCTTTATATAGTATTTACATAGTGGATGACAGCTCATGTACAACTAATATTTCCCTTAATTTCGGATTTACCTTGCGACATCCTCGTGAGAGTATAAATGTAGAATCTCATGAGACACTCTAATTCTCGCAAGATCCTCGCACTTTCTTCATGTTTACGTTATCTTCATTTGTTATGTCATTTCTGAAATCACTTTGCGACGGCTTCGCGACGTTGTTAATGAAGATTCCGCAAGTGTGTTGTTGTTGCGATATTTGGATCCTACACAATAGATATTAAATTATGTAAAGGATTAGACAAACCCTGTTCGAGATCCTCATCTTTTATCTCTAGTGAATTATTTACCTCAAGTATATCGTGGTCCTCTATCGAACTTTTAAAATCTGATTCAATCGAAATCTCAGCATCATTATATTCCTTGACAAGCTCAATTGGGTCTTCCACAACTTCAATCAATTTGGTTTCATTCTCAATCTCAATCTCTTCAACAATCTCATCATCATAATTGGAATCCTCTCCTAGGAAGTCTAGTTCATTGGTGCAAATCCTAGGGTATTCCTTATGAGTCTCCAACAAAGAGAAAATCGGGTCTACTTCTTGCAAATCAACCGGCTTAAAAACATTGTAATCCGGATATTCATTGTAACGTTGATATGCATTTGAGTATGTCACACCGTTCATAACAATGGTTCGATCATACCAAGGATCCTCCTTTTGAATAGGCGAATGATCATTATTACGATCCGGAGCTGGAATAACTTTACCATTATTGCGAGGACTAAATTCCAAATGTTGCTCATCTTCAAAACATTCTTTGTCGTCCATAGGAATTTCGGGATCGTCTTGGTTTTGAGGCCACACTTCTTCTTCATTCCTTGTCTCCTTGAGTTGAGAAATTTGTATTTTTAAGTTGTCCACATTCCTTTGAATTTCTTGGAGTTTCTCATGTGTTTTCTGTTCCATGGTCTGGAGACCCCGTTGTACCAGTTTAAGACACAATTTTGCAAAACTAGAAATTTTCTTATCAAGAGCATAACTATCCTCCCATCCATCTGATTGCTCACTTACATGCCCGTCATAAGGTTGTTGACATGTATGAGAATATCCATAAAGTTCCGTGGGATATTGATCATAGCCAAAAGATTGGTTTTGATTATACCCATAGGATGGTTGGTAGTTGTTATAAGAATAAGATTGAAAACTTACCACTATTGTATGTTTGATCTTGTGCTCCGTACATGTTATTTCCGTAAGGAAACATGACGACTCACAAGAAATAGAAAACCAAAACAAAAATAAAAACAAGCTAAACAAATAACAAATCAATTAGCAACTGCTCCCCGGCAGCTGCGCCAAAATTTGACGCGTGTCGTAACCACAACAAATTAATCGAGATATTTCCCACTAATTAACTGGTAATATAGCGGTAGTAAGAGATCGCTCCCACAGAGAGCTGTGTAATTGATAGGTTATTTATATTAGCGAAATCAAAATAAAGGGGGATTGTTTAAAAGTGAAATAAAAAGATGATTAAGGAATCCTTCGCCGTTACCAAACGTTAATCGGATCAGTATACTTATCTATCTTCTGTCAGAACCATTCATCACCAACCGTAGGAAAGCAGGTACGCTTAGCTATCCCCAAAACTCCTTCTATCACCGGATAACAGGTACGCTTAGTCACCGGATTCTATCCAACAGAGCCGCCTTGAGGTACGCTTACAAGGTGTAACCCGATCGAATGCTTTAAGCTTTGTGAATTTAGGTTTGATCCCATCAGTTAAACTCAATACGCTCGGTTCACTTACTGGTGTTTTCTTCACACACGATTGCTTTCTGCGTAATCCTCCGCAAGGTCTCACATTCTCTACTTGTGTAGGAGATGCACGACAATTACGGATCGCTCCAAATCTCTACTAGCAATAGAATGATCAATAGAATAATCCAATTGTACACTTGAACAATATAGAAATCAATCATAAACCCTAATTATATAAAGACAATCGATGATGATTAAAAATTCAAACCAACTTGTATTAACAAATCAGACTTCACTTCTAGAACATTGAATTCATCCTCAATCAATAAAGGTTTAGCTACACATGATTACAAAATAATGGGTTCCCCCTAAAGGAGTAAACCCTAGGTTTTGATGTAGAAGATGTGATATAAGATAACAATAAGATAATAAAAGGTATTAAGATGATATTAAAAGATATGGATGTCTTCTTATATAGAACTCTCAAAGTTAGGCTTTAGAATCCTTCCGGGACCGTGTTTCCTTGAGATAGAAGTCAATTTCGCGTCCAAATATATCCCAGAAAGTTGTCAGGTTCGGCTCATAACTTCCCGACTTTTTCCCGGACGAACTTGACAAGTGAAAATTACTCCAGGCGATCACCAGGTTCGGCTCACTTGATTAATTGGTTTTGAGCCGAACACTCTCCTGTATACTCTTCAAAAATCTTGATTTTTAAGCTCCAGGTTCGGCTAACTCGAGCTGATGAAGTTATCAGCCGAACCTCTCTCTGTAACTTCAAGTTTCAATATTCTTTTGCCCATAACTTCTTCGTCCGAACTCGGAATGACCTCATTCTTTTTGTGTTCTTTTTGTATTCTCGTTCTCTTCAAGATGGTATTGAGAACTATTAGATTTGAATGAGTTGAATTTGGACTTTGGCCTTCCTTCATTGATAGACTCCACTTCTTTGTTCATTTAAGCACTTTGTAGCTACTTTTTTGGATGATTCACCTGATTTGACACATAAACTAGAAAATAATCATAATAACAAGTAATATGCAAGAATTATAGCTAAAACAAGTATGGAATTGACATTATAAACATGTAAATTAAGTACTTATCATGGGCCCTTTCGACATACTCCTAGAACATTCTTCCGAGATACACTGGTCATGTCGGCCCCATAAATACAAACTCAATTGATTCCTGGCACATCTCTGCAAGATACGCTGGTCAAAGACAAGTGAGCCAAAGTATCGCAGAGACATTAATCTGGCGTACAAAGCCCTTTCTCTCTCTTCAGGTCGAGTCCCAACCGACCTAAGAGAGATTCCGATCCGTCAGTAAAATCTCGGAGAGATTCACATCTCTCCATGAAATTTCAAAGAGATTCACATCTCTTCTCAAAATCCCAGAGAGATTCACATCTCTCTGCAAAATCTCGGAGAGATTCACATCTCTTCTCAAAATCTCGGAGAGATTCAAATCTCTTCGCAAAATCTTGGAGGGATTCTAATCTCTCTGCAAAATCTTGGAGAGATTCTAATCTCTCTCGCAAAATCTCGGAGAGATTCAAATCTCTTCGCAAAATCTCTGAGAGATTCTAATCTCTCTACAAAATCTCGGAGAGATTCAAATCTTTTCGCAAAATCTCGGATAGATTTAAATCTCTTCGCAAAATCTCGGAGGGATTCTAATCTCTCTGCAAAATCTTGGAGAGATTCAAGTCTCTCTGCAAAATCTCGGAGAGATTCAAATCTCTCTAGAAATCTCAAACAAAGCTAAATATTCCCCATGATAGGCACGAACCTCATGTAAGAATCGAGTCTCCTTTTTAGACTCGACACACGAATTCTGGGGCATCTCATGCCTTTTCATGTGACTGATCCTAGTCATTCTTACAGATCGGAAAATATCTCTCTATCTTGGCCAACTCGGCTAAAGAGAATATTTCTATCTCTCAACACATCATCACAAAGGCTGACTCAGCTTCACACAAATGGGGGGATAACAATTAGGGTTTTGGTTTGGCAGTCTACGACACGTGTGAGAAATACCCGGCTTATTTCTCACCGTAGAAGAGAGTAATTGCGGTGGAATAATGAGATAAACTCAACCTAGTTTATTTCTATCTATTCCTGAAGAGACGGAAGAATTGCTCCGCACGGCACGGAAAGCAATCCTTAACTTCACTGACCTCAGATTAGAGAATTCAGCTATAAATAGGTCCTCTATTTTCCAAGCTATTACGATCTTTCTCATAACCTCTCAGAGTAATTCTTTTTCAAACCCTAGAATTCTCTGATCTCTCTCTTCATCTGCTTCCTTCCTTAAGACCAGCCCTAAATCTCTTCCCTGTGACTGAAGCAGCCTTTGAATGGCCACTGTGCGTGGTTTAGGCGAAGACTATTCGTGCTAAACCTCCCGTAACTCACTTTCAGAAACCCTAGAATCCCACTTCTAACCTCTCTCAGATTTTAGGTAACTACATTTTGGCGACCGCAGTGGGAGGTTGTTCACGCAGTTACAGATCTCAATCATGGCAATCAATATTCACCATTAGATGAAAACCTGATTTAAGATTCAAGCTAAGTTTGCTTAAAACCAAAGCAATATCCCTCCACCGTTAGATGGTCTTAGATTGTTACACACAAATAAAATACTTTCATTTAGATATGGGTAACCGTACCTAAACGTGTATATTGAGTTGGCTCAACAATAGTTAAACAAAGTTAGCCATATGAACACTTTTGTATTAACCACATTCATCTAACACTTTGAGATCACATATGATGATCAATCAAACAAGAATGATAATCATATGAATCTAATTGTGTTACTCATAGAGTTGTTCAATTGTTTATATTCTCATAGAAGTATACAAGACACAGTTGAAGCAAAATCGGATTTGATTCAAGAGAATCAATTCATGAACATTTGAAAAGACGAGGGTACCCAAATATACCACAATCTTAAACTTTTCCACTTATAAGTCCTCTTACCGAAAGTGATTGTCTATGGACTGAGTCGAGACAATACAACGAATTGGTATTCACACTTTGTGTGATCGTCTATGGATACAAGATTGAGACAATACAACAATCAAAGTGTGATTACTTGATAATAGGTTCAGACTTAACCAAACTCTATAGGATCACTATCAAGTAATATGGAGTTAACGTTTGTGTAATTTACTTTAAATTATAATAACAATAATTATAATTGTGGAAAGGAAAAGTAAATGACACAACAAGATTTTGTTAACGAGGAAACCGCAAATGCAGAAAAACCCCGGGACCTAGTCCAGAATTGAGTACTCTCTTTTAATTAATCCGCTATACAAAATCAAACCAACTTCGTATAGTTGAGACCAAACAACTAAACCTATAGTTCACCTAGTTTCTTCAGTATCCCTGCGCTTCCGACATTCAATAAGTGCACGCACTGGAACAATTCCTTTGGTTCGTATTCCAAACAGTAAAGGAATAACAAATTTGTTCGGTAACAACTCTATTCAATCTCAGTGATATGATTTAGACAAAGGCTCTTCTGTTTAATCCAATAAACTCCTTTGTCGGGTTTAGTTCGATCTATCCAACAACTACCAAAGTAGTAGAGTTTAGATTTTGCAATCAAAAATAGGATCTATCAAGATACTATATAATAATGCCAATCTACGCAACTAATCAATCAAATCTATCAAAGATAAATCGATTATAGTTGGATCAAGTTTTGTGCACACCAAAGATTATGAACCCAATAAGAAATCTTCTTTGTCTTCAAATCTTCTTTACTCTTCAATAAACACCTGCACACCACAACAAGAATCTCTTGTGATCAATCACTCACGAACTAGAGTCTCGTTAACAATGGATTATCACAAGACGTCTTTAGATCTACAAACAGTTCTAAAGATCCCATCGACACTTCGATCTAGTTTGAGTGAATCTTATATCAGAAGAGAAGATTCTCAGGAATAAACAAACTAGGTGCAATCAAAGTTCAATAACCAGTAGTCAATCAAATCAAATCAAAAACTAATAATACTGCAATTATCTAGTTTCCCACCAATGGTACTCGTAGAGCTTCTTGATCCCACAGAAGTCATTAAATGAGCGGTCGTAAGAGATTTCGCCTAATTAGGGTACTTTCCTCTATGAATAGACGGCTCCACCAGTAACAACACAACAAGGTAGTTTTGCTGGCTCTTAGGATAGTTTGCACGAAATACAAACTTGGGTATTTATAGACCAAGGAAGTTTGGACACCAAGAGAATTTCCAAAACCGAAATATTCTTAAGATATGCAATATATTTCCAAATCAGTTTTCATAATTCCTGGAAATGCTCCGAAATCTCACTAGAAAATCTCCAATTAGTAAATGCACATTACCAATTTTTATTTTTCAGAGATATGAATTTTAATTGCTGGTAATTAAAAGCATATAAAATTAACAACCTTAATTAAAAGATTCTCAACTTATTTCGGTCCGGGATCTCCTTTAGTTATTAAGGAATATCTTTGAACAATAAAAGATAAGAGCTACAGATTATGTTCAAAGTATGTCGACATCTTATTCTTTGTAAATCCTTTTTCATATTTACAATCTTGGAATCGATTATACCACACTTCCAAACAAGTTAGAACTGGTTTATCTGATTTCCAAGAACTATGTGATTGATCAAATATCAATACACTAATCATGGGTTTACGGTTCTACCAAACACAAGGATCGGTTCTACCTTAATATGGTTATGGGACCGGTTACATTAGTTACCAGGATCGGTTACGTCAATTACCAGGACTGGTTACCATATTCTCATGGTATTACTTGTGATCGGTTACACTAGTCACTAGGATCGGTTACACCAATTACCAGGACCGGTTACACCAATTACCAGGACCGGTTACACCAATTACAAGGATCGATTACAACTCTTTTGTGATCGGTCATACCATTACCAGGATCGGTTACACCAATTACAAATATCGATCATACCATCTAAGGTGATTACTTAGGATCGGTTACACTAATAAAAGTCATACCAATACATAAGTCAGGCATTGTGACTAGTTTTACCAAGATACATAACAAGTTATGATCAGTTCTACAAACTCATACATATTGGTAATCCAAAGATATGCAATGAATAACAATACCAATAAGCCTAGCGATTTCCTTTCGATTCATGAAACAAGTTCATGAATAACAATACCAATAAGCCTATCAAATGTAAACATTGTTTACTAGGATGAAATCTTCACCTTTACCCATACACATAATCACAATAGCATTCAAACGATTATGTCGATGTCTTATATACGAAGTTCAAAAGATAGGCGTTATACTTCGTATTCTAATTCCTTAACACTATGTCTACTAGAGTATATCATTCACAGCTTCACAGTTATGTTTTCAATATAGCACGACTTGAAAGATACGATGGGAATGAAACAGTTCAAGTCAAAATATTACTAATCTCAAGAGGAAGGATGATGTCGTCGATGTAGCTTGTTACTTCTTCACATTCTTCAAGTCTTCGAGTAATACTTGTATGTCTCATAATCCTAATCTTTCTAGCCTAACCTATACGAAGTTGTCTCTAGTGTATAATCAAGCGACTCTTTAATTGAGTTTTGATTCACTAAAATATGACAACCAAACTTGACATACCAACTCTTGGTGGGTTCAACCGAGCTATGCTCTAACAACATTTAGCCACGGTTTGCAAAGATTGCATTCCTTATTATATAAATATATTTGTTCATGAGTATGAAATCATACTTAACCGATTTTAGGACTTAACCTCCTAAGTTTGCAAACGGGTACGCAAACTTAAGTTCCGGACTTTGGTCATGTACGACAGTTCGCAAACGGGTACACATATTGTTGCTCCGGACAGAACTCAGGTGAAACCGTTCGCAAACGGGTATGCAAACTTGGTTCTCGGACTTTCACAGTTAAAACCGTTCGCATACTGGTACGCAAACTTGGTTCCCGGACCTGAATAATACTCACAACAAGTTTGCACATTGGTATGCATACCGTGTTATATCCTGCAATAGTTAGTTATTCTAAACTCCCATTTCAATCATTGAAACATCCTTAGAAGACAACAATAATTGTCTCACACAAACTATTAGCATAAGTAATTTTCAAGTGATTGAATGATCAATACGAAACTTTCCGAGTCGACATCAAATGACTGTCTCACACAAATCATATAAGATGTTTCAAGGCAATTTTCACTTGATCATCTTTTGACTCATTATTTAGTTTCCAACAAATAAATTATTTACAACTAAACTCGTCAAGTATAATGATGATGAACGTAGTTAAATCAAAAAGCTTTCCAACACATATTTCGAGAAATATATAAGCGAGTTACACTCAGCTCGAAATATCAAATGTATATAATGTAGAAGTCTATATAGCTATACGACTTAGTCTCAATATGAGATAGAATATAATAAACTTATGAGTGATAGATGAGTTCAAGTCTCCACATATCTTTTGTTGATGAAGTTCTTCTAAGCTCCCCTCATTAGATCTTTGTCTTCAATCGATGAACGTCGTAAAGTCTAAGCTCAACTACACATTCTATCCTAATCCGAGACATATCTATAAGTAGAATATAAATCAAGACTTATAGTTTTGATCACCTAAACTTGACAAACAAGCTTGAGATAACAATGCTTGCGAGTTCGACCGAAAGCAAAGGTTTCAACAATCTCCCCCTTTGTCAATTTTAGTGACAAAACTATCAATACATATGGATTACAAAATAAATAAACTTTGTAGCTTCTTATCCAACATGCTTGATTTCCTTGGTTCTTCAACGTTCCTTGAATTCTTCGTCACTTCAAGTACTCCAGCGATTCTGAACGTGTTCAACTAAGTATCATTGTTGTTGAAGATCCGTAGCTATAACAATAAGAAAACATATGTTCTCAATCATTGTTATACAGTGTAATAGTATTATTACACATCATCAAAGCTCAATTGTATCACAAATTTTACTATAATACTATGGTGATATGTATCAGTCCCCCTTAGTCAATACTTCATCTCACAATGAAAACCACTTCCCCTTACATAATGATCCGTAAACCATATGTATGTAGTGTGAACTTAAAATAATTGTCCCCCCTTTTTGTCAATAAAAATTGGCAAAGGTACAAAAACTAACGGGATCATAATGAAATTCTCAAAGAGATTATTCATGACTAAAAGAGAACATATCAACTTGGTTTCGATGATTTCACATAGTCGAAACTTAGTGTATTCATTAAGGAGTTTATAAAGATACAAGATAACTCCTATGATATTCCACAGCCGCACTCCCCATAAATATTTGGCAATTAAGCACAAGTTCAATTAAGAACTCTCCCCCATAATATGTCATTCCCAAAGGAACAACAAGAGAAACCTTACTTTTGCGAGAAAAGAAGGATTTCTTTGGACATTAACAAATTACATGAAACATGAATTTGTATACAGATAACTCGAATAAATTAACCAAAAGAGACCCAATGATTAATTTAATCGTAAATGTTCAACATAAGAAAACTTACGGAGCCATACAATACTTTCACATAGAAGTGGATCAGTGAAAGATAAATCTTCATGGAATATTCAAAAGTTCATTATATCTTTTATCAATATTTGCATAAAGACATAATAGACTTAACTTTTGACATATATGAGATAATCATAGTTCACGAACGTAAACACACATATCCCATAACATATTTTTGCAATATATAAAACCAATAAAGATTAAATATTGCAAAATCATCTTCCAAATAACTTAGAATTTAAATAAATATATAAACATTGCAAGATGAAATCGCTGGCAATAGCTATGCGTAATCACAATATTTGCTATTCCAAACCCTAGTTATCCTTCTTAAAAACACAAGAATAAATTTTCACAAGAAGTTTCCTAGACAAACATTAAAATCTTCTCCTAAAAACAAATTGAAAAATATTAGACATAATCAAGCAACTGTGGATCGAACATAACCAAGTTCATTAGTTGCCTTATTCAGTCCAGTTTTTAGAAAAACAAGAATCCTTGTTGCGGTTTCAAGTTGTTCACGAACAATAGTGAAATCTCTGAGGTTTCCAACCAATTGAGATGATATCTGAACTGGTTGATTGTCTTCATGGTCCATAGCATGGTAGCAGGTAATGAAGACAGGGTTCTCATGGAACTCAATAACCTTGTTATCTTCAACTTTGTCTTCCTTTTTGCATCCATCCATCGTGCAGTTCATGATATCATAAGAAGTTTTCTTGATGTTACGGAACGAGCATATATCAGGAAGATGACCCTTCATATATATATATATATATGTATATATATATATATGTGTGTGTGTTTTTCTCATAGGGAAACCCTAGAAATACACGTTTATCTTTCCCAACACGTTCGTATTGGAACCATACGTTCGGTCATGAACTGGTGCACGAACTGTTCGTGGTTATTTCAGAACCAAGGAACCAATGGAGCCTATTTGAGATTCATGTGCACCCTTACACGGTCTCAAAAAGGATGCAGAACTGTAAGAGGTCAAGTTGTAATATGATGAGCATTTTTCTCATCAATCGTGTTGACACCCTCTTCTTCTCTTTCTTGACTAACATCAGACAAGTCAAAAGATTTTTTAAGAGAATTAACAAGAGAAGGACAAGAATTACCTGATGCCGCTGCCTTTATTGCCTTCTTAATACTGCGCTTGAGTCTATTGATACTGGTCTTGAGCTCCGAAACATGATTATTGATGTGAATGTATTCGGGAACAATTGAAACTTTAGATTCAAGACTTTCTTCAGCGAGGGAGGAAGAGTTTGAAGGTTTTTCCTTTCTCATAAACATTTTTCTCTTCATAGGACTATCTAAATAGTCACTTGTCCGTATAACATTATTCCTTTTACAACGGTAAAAGGGTTTCGTGCTATATTTACCATCAAGAATTGGCCTATCACAGCACTTCTCTTGACCGTTCATTAGACTTTTAACACCAGCAATATGAGAAGCAGGTTTGATTACTTCTTTAGACATCCAGATAAGAACGTTATGAAGCTTTTCATTCCGCAGTCGAAAACGACATCTCCTTTCAAGGTGACCTTTGTTTCCGCAATAATAACAATTATATGGAATGTTATTGATTGTTCTCACATGAGTTGTCTTTGGAGGTTGACAACCTTTGTTTTTAGAAACTTCTACTGCTGAAGGTAGTTTTTCACTTTTGATATTAGTGACACTTTAAAACTGGGAATTGTCATTACATAGACAAAATTGATCTTACTACCACTTGGAGCGTCTATTCCTTCGTAGACCAAACCTCGTGTATCACGATGTTCTTTACATGCTCCAAGCATAGTGGATAATTTCGTAGAGCTAGCATTGAAACTTTTCAGGTTCTCTTCCAGTTATTTGACCTTATCAAGAGCAGTAGTTAGGTCAGCCTCCAATCGTTTTTCTCTAGTGAGAAAACCTTTTCTCTGTCATTGAAATAATTTTGTTGAGAGTCATATCTTGCTTGATTCTCGCAAGTTTTTCTTTCAACATAAAGATATTTCGACGAAGATTATCACATTCAGAATTTTTTGAACGCACATCTTCTTCACGATCTTTAAGTAGAGATTGTAATACACTATATCCACAATCATACCCCTTAAAGAGTTTTCTCATCTTCTTGTTTTCTTGACAGAGAGGAGTCAGAAACTTAGTCAAACAGGACGTTGAATACTTTTTCTTTATGAGATGGTCAAAAAGTCTTATATATAGCGAGACTTCATCATCAACATCTTTTTCAGTATCTGAATCACTTTTATCAGAAAGTTCATCCAATTGTTCATCTAGGCGTGTTTACCAGTTATACACAGTTTTAGTCAACGAAGAAGATGTGAAAGAACTCTCGGGAGAATCAAGACTTCGAACCACGTCACAATGTTTCTGAACTGGTGATGCGTCATTTGAGATAACGCTTCTGTTCATTGAGTCAGATTGCTACAAACAAAGACTTATGAGGTCTTAGCGTGTTTGCCAACTCTGATACCAATTGAAAAAGCGGGGGTCTAACAACCACACGCAATAATTCATTTGGCAATTTATATGGACTAACTCCAATATAATTCCAAGAGAATCAACTAGACAGTCAGACTCAATCGAGGAAATATATCCAAGAGTTATATCTCAATTTCTCAATAAAATATGCAATCAAACAGATAGAGATCTGTGAGCCTGATTGATATGAGAAATAACTTGAACGGTACCAAAGACCAATGTACAAGTGTCAATCAATTTATATCAACAACCAAAGGTTGGATTATCTAATTGATTGAACTTACACACAACCTGTGATATTTTAATTATATAAAAAAATATAATGCGGAAAAGAAATAAATACGTATACAGTAAATTTTATTAACGAGGAAACTGCAAATTCAGAAAAACCCCGGGACCTAGTCCAGATTGAACACCATACTGTATTAAGCCGCTACAGACACTAGCCTACTACAAGTTAACTTCAGACAGGAATGTAGTTGAGCCCTAACCAAGTCTCACGCCGATTAAGGTACAGTTGCGTTCCTTACGTCTATGAATCCCAGCAGACTCTTCGCACTTGATTCCCCTTAGCCGATCTCACCCACAACTAAGAGTTGCTATGACCCAAATTCGAAGACTTATAGACAAATCTGTCTCACACGTAAAAGCCTATTCTCGAAAGATAAATCTGTCTCCCACGTAATACCTATGAAGTTTGTTCCGTCTTATGATAAATCAAAGTGCACGGGAACCAATTGATAATCCATACTTATATTCCCGAAAAACAGCCAAGAAATATCAATCACCTCATAATAACTTAACTATACGGTATTAGAAGAAGTTATTGTGGAATCACAAAGAATGAGACGAAGAGCTTTGTGATTACTTTTTATATCTTACCTATCGGAGATAAATCTCGAGCAAATCTTATAGGAGATAGTAGTCAACACGATAGAACAATTAAGATCAGAATACGCAACTACAAAGAAAATAGTTGGATCTGGCTTCAGAATCCCAATGAAGTCTTAAAGTCGTTAACCTATAATGGTTTTAGAAAAACCTTGGCTAAAGGAGAATCGACTCTAGTACGCAACTAGTATCACAAAGGAAAGTGTGGGGATTAGTTTTTCCAGGTTGCTAGAGTTCTCCCTTATATAGTCTTCAAATCGTGGTTTGATAGCTTAGTAACAAAGCAATCAATATTCACCGTTAGATGAAACCTGATTTAAGATTCAAGCTAAGTTTGCTTAAAACCAAAGCAATATCTCTCCACTGTAAGATATTCTTAGCTTGTTACACACAAATGAAATATACTTTCATTTAGATATGGGTAACCGTACCTAAACGTGCATATTGAGTTGGCTCAACAATAGTTAACCGAAGTTAGCCATATGAACACTTTTGTATTAACCACATTCATCTAACACTTCTAGATCACATATGATGATCAATCAAACGAGAATGATAATCAAATGAATCTAATTGTGTTACTCATAGAGTTGTTCAATTTTTTATTTTCTCATAAAAGTATACAAGACACAATTGAAGCAAAACTGGATTTAATTCAAGAGAATCAATTCATGAACATTTAGCCACTATGCAAAGATTGCATTCCTTATTATATAAATGTATTTGTTCATGAGTATGAAATCATACTTAACTGATTTTAGAACTTAACCTCCTAAGTTTGCAAACGTGTACGCATACTGTCGCTCCGGACCGAACTCAGGTGAAACCGTTCGCAAACGAGTATGAAAACTTGGTTCCCGTACATTCACAGTTAAAACCGTTTGCATACTGGTACGCAAACTTGGTTCCCGAACCTGAATCATACGTATAATAGTTTGCACACTGGTATGCATACTGTGCTATATTCAGACAATGGTTAATTGTACTAAACTCCCATTTCAATCATTGAAACATCCTTAGAAGACGACAATATACTGTCTCACACAAACTATTAGCTTATAAGTAATTTTCAAGTGATCGAATGATCAATACAAAACTTTCCGAGTCGACATCAAATGACTGTCTCACATAAATCATAGAAGATGTTTCAAGGAAATTTTCACACGATAATCTTTTGACTCATTATTTAGTTTCCAACAAATAAATTGTTTCCAACTAATTTCGTCAAGTATAATGATGAACGTAGTTAAATCAAAAAGCTTTTCAACACATATTTCGAGAAATATATAAGCGAGTTACACTCAACTCGAAATATCAAATGTGTATAATGTAAAAGTCTATATAGCTATACGACTTAGTCTCAATAGGAGATAGAATAAAATAGAATTCTGAGTGATAGATGAGTTTAAGTCTCCACATACCTTTTGTTGATGAAGTTCCTCCAAGCTCCCCCTCGTAGATCTTCGTCTTCAATCGATGAACGATGTGAAGTCTAAGATTAACTACACATTCTATCCTAATCCGAGACATAGCTATAAGTAGACTAGAAATCAAGATTTATAGTTTTGATCACCTAAACTTGACAAACAAGCTTGAGATATCAACGCTTGCGAGTTCGACCGAGTAGTGCTCTAACACCAATCGCTTCTAAACCAACTGTAATGTTAGAAAACGTGACCACATGTAATCATGCTTTTTTGGTAAAACCAGTTCCAGAAGCTAAAGTGAAAACCCTTCCTATTACTAAAGATGTGCCTGTAACTTCCACTAATCAAGGAATCACCACATCTCCCAGAAGGAAGGAATCCTAACTGTTTTATTAATCCTACTCACTCTAATCACTCTCGTGATCAGAGATGTCTCTTTTGTGATTCAAAAGGACATGTTCAACGGAGATGCAAATTAAGGAAGAATGACAACTATTTTGGTCGTCTTCAACACACCTTATATTTAATACTCAAAGGGTGTAACTGACATTCAGATGTCTAAACCAATTGGTTTTAGTACCCACCCTGAAAATTCTTCCAGGAAAGTTAGTTCAATATGCTCGTCTAAAGTTCGAACTTATAACAGTAGCGTTAATACAAATCGGTCAAGGAGACTTCATAAAGGTCCTCCTCAATTTAAAGTGAAGAATGATGTTCAAGAAGTGAGAAAATTCCCAGAAGGAGGAAAATACAATGGAGATATGAAGATCAACCTAAATTTGATAATTGAGGGATACAAAGATCTTATCAACAAAGTCGTGAAATTCCTCCGCACAAACTTCTTCGTAAGGGTTCAAACACAGTCTCTTATTTTGATGACAGTAAGTTTTATGATGACTTTTCACATCAAAAAGGGTCTTCTTCAAGAGTTGGAAGGAAAAAGAGACTTAACCGTGAACATCATTCATTTAATGAGCTCAGAGCTCATACTTGTGTTAATTAATCACAAGGATCGAAATCTTACTCATGAAAATCTTGTTGAGTAAGATGGATCTATTAAAAATGTATGTCTCAAGGCAAAAATATTCTCTATTTGTTTGTGCTACTCTCTTATCGGTTGTTAGCTAAACTTTTCCTACGAATATTCTTCGCATTAGTATTTTATGTTACTTCAAAAAGATTAGTTTTGTTTTTGAAATTTTTTATTCCCTCGGATTGAGTGTGCTACTCTTGTGCTCTAAATTTTCCTCTTTTGATAACATAAAATTTATCGAGCCAAGATTTGTGAAATAAAATTTTCACTTAGCAAAATTGTGCTATATAGCCACCTTATCTGCAACTCGTTGATACTATGAATGTAGGGTCAGAATATCGCGACTACAATACCTCGCGAGATCAATAAACGACAGCATTGCGAAGGCATCGCAGATAAGTAGTATAAATGACGCAATGAATGACGACAGCCAAAACACGAGAAAGATGTGAAGACCTAGCGAAATCTAGGAGAGCTGCGAGATTATATATTTGTGGGTTATTTAGTTTTTGGTACTTACATTTTGTCCAACATTAGTGTTTGGTCTAACTTTTGTCCGACTTAGGGTTTGGTACTTGGAAATAACGTTGACTAACGTTGACCGACTAGACCAGATTTTAAGCAATTTTGTATAAAAAAAAATATTGTGTTTACAAATGTACCCCTGAAATGGATCTATGAGCCAACGGTTATAAGAAGAGAATTTAGCGTACGGTCCTGATGTAAGATATCAATTATCCCTAATTCTCTAATTTTCTTCCTCCATTGTCAACTTCATCTATCCACAAAAACTATATTCGCAGCACAACTTAATTCTTCCTTGTGTTTGCTCTGCAAAAATTTCATTAAACCCCCTCCACACAAAATCAGAATCAGCTGCAAGCACCTTTGTTTACTACTGATTTCTGTTGTGATTTCGAATTCAACGCTAACCCACATCTCATACTTTTTCATTGATTTTCAGCAGTCATTACATCCACCATTTATCCCTAAGAATCAATAGCAGCAAGCTAATTTAGATGTACGGATTTAAATAAGAAATCAAAACTTCTTAACACATCACCAGTATAAACAGCATCAGATCCCGTTTTTCAAATGATTTTAACTTGTAATTTCAACCAAATTCTATCGATACTCACGCCACTTTGTTGTTGTAATCCAAATCCATTTGAAACCCAATTTTTCTGGTCTTGTGAGCTCTTGAAAACCACTGCAATCTAGTCTATTTCCTCACAAATCCACGACACCAAGAACACATTTTCAACTAATTTTTCTCGGGCAAAACCCTAATTCAAATCCCAAATTAAACTAAAATTCCTAAACCCGATTCAACCCAGAACCAATACAACCGTTAAATCTTGAAGAATAACATTTCCGTCGATCACTATCTTTAATATATACAACAAGTTTATCATCAATTATATAAGTTTTTCTATGGATTTCGTTTAAAAACAAACAACTTTTTCTAAGGTTTTACCAGTGATAACGTATGCATTAAAATGGCAAATGATGATAAGAAATTTGATTTGTTGAAGAAATAGGATAGCCAGAAAATCAAGATGGGTTTGGTGATTATTGATTTTTTTTCTTTTTTAAGTTACCGACCATTTCACTTTGAAGTTATTATGGTTATGATGGTGATGGCGGCGACAATGGGTTTGGAGAAGAGAAGACGAGTTCCCACCTTCCTTTTATTAACATTATGTAAATATTGGTAAAGTAAAGGGCGAGATTGTAAACTCAGTTAATAATTTAATTTTATATAGTTTTTTTAATAATTTCTAAACAGAAGTCAAGTTTTACCTTAGTCAACTTGAGTCAACGTTATTTCTAGGTACTAAATACTAAGTTGGACAAAAGTTAGACCAAAGACTAACTTTGGACAAAATGCAAGTATCAAAAACTAAATAACCCTATATTTGTACACTTGCGATATTTCGCAAGTCATCCCCGAAAATAAAGGACAGCTTAGCTGTCATCCACTATGTACTACCCTATTTAAAGAGTTGAACAAGTCTGTTGAAAGGGGGATTCTTTTTGAGTGTTGGGCAAGTCATTAAGAGAGAGAAAGTTTAGAGTGATTGTAATTCTTTAACTAATTTCCATTTCATCTTGTAAGCATTTTAAGAATTTAATCAATAAAAATTACAATTGTTCATCCAAAAATGATTTGATTATATAGATTCTTGTGAGGGGTGTAGTGTAGGATTTCCCGCAACTACACATATTGGCGTAGGAAATCGAAGATTAGAGATTGGATATTGTCATTAAAATTGTTCAAATCGTGGAGTATGATGGATAAATTGGAGAATACCAGAATCAAGGAGAGTAATGGAGAATTGGAATGTAGTATGATTACAAAGACGATGGTTAATAAATTTCATGGAAGTATCAGAGGGAGAATACACAAACTAGATTTTGAAGGAAAGAAAATTATAACAGCAGAGAAGGCGTCACCCTTGAAAGAATGGGAAAAACAGAAGATTATGTTCACAGCAACGGAGATATCAAGAGAGAATTTAAATCACACATCTCCACTAGTGATTACGATAATCGCAAGCAAGGAAGAAGGAGAATTAACAAAAACAGTGGAGGAATGGGCAATAAATAGAACTTTGGTGGACACAGGGAGTTTAGTGAATATAATGTTTTATCATGCTTATAAAGAATTGGGGTATAAAAATGAAGAAATGACTTCCTCAACATATCATATCCATGGTTTCGGCAAATCTATAACAAAACCTAAAGGGGAAATAAAAATGCGAATTCTGTTGGGAGAAATTGAAACACAAGTGACGTTATGTGTAGTGGATATGGAATCTCCATACAACATGTTGTTGGGAAGACCATGGGTACATGCAATAAAAGTTGTCGCCTCGACATTTCATCAATGTGTTAAGTTTCCTATACCGAGTGGGATTGGTGAAATCAGAGGAGACACCGATAAAGGAAAGATATATTATCAAATTGAGGTAAAACATTATGAAGAACAGATGAAGAGGCGAAAAGATCCCAAAAAGATGGCAAGAGCAGTGAAAAATGAAGAAGAGTTTAGAACTTACATGATAAGAGCAGAAGAAGGAAAAGGAATACTTGGCGAAATCTCGGAAGAAGAGAATGAGCCTGCGAAGGAAATAAAAGGACCAACGCCTATGGGAGAACCGAAGGCTAGCTACACTGCGGCAGAGCCAACCAAGGAAGTGAACGTCGGAACTGAAGAAGAACCCAAGATGTTAAAAATTGGGACTAAAATGGATGCAGATGAAGAAAGAAGACTCGTTGATTTATTGCGAGATTACAAAGACATTTTCGCATGGGACATGGATGAAATGCCCGGTATAGATCCATCTCGTGGCGTGCCATAAATTGGAGATTGACAAAAATGCAAGACCATTCAAACAAAGAATTAGAAAAATCGCAACAACATATCATCCTCAAATAGAAGAAGAATTGCAGTAAAATGCTAGACGCAGGAATCATTAGACAAGCAAAATATCCCGAATGGATAGCAAATATGGTCGTAGTCCCAAAGAAGAAAAAGGGATAAGAATTTGCATAGATTTTACCGATCAAAATAAAGCTTGTCCAAAAGATAGCTTTCCTTTGCCGATATTCCGCAAATGGTCGAATCGGCATAGAAATGAAAGGATATCATCTCTTGATGGATACAAAGGTTACAATCAAATCCCACTTGCGTAAGAAGACCAAGAACATACCGCTTTCTTCGCTCCAAGAGGATTATTGTTATACAAAAATGCCATTTGGTGCGAAATCTTTGGAGCAACATACCAAAGGATGGTAGAAAAAGTGTTTGCGAAATGGATACACAAAACACTAGAGGTATATGTGGATGATATGTTAATAAAAAGTAAAGAAGCAAAAGATCATGTACAGGATTTGAGGGAAATTTTTGAGCAAATGAGGCATTTTAACATCAAAGTAAATCCAGAAAAATGTACCTTTGGAGTTGCATCAGGAAATTTTTTAGGTTACATTGTATCAAAAGAAGGAATACAAGTTGACCCAGAGAAAGTACAAGCGATTCGCGATATGCCAACACCAACGACGGTAAAAGATGTGCAGAAGTTAAATGGACTATTAGCTTCGCTAGGAAGATTCATCTCGCGATCGTCCGACAAATGTAAGCATTTTTTCAACATACTCAAAAAGGGAACGAAATTTAGATGGACCGATGAATGTGAGAAAGCTTTACAAGGAATAAAAGAGCATCTAATGGATATATCAATTTTACAAAAAGCAAAACCAGGAGAGGAATTATTAATCTACCTTGCGACAACCTCGCATGCACTAAGTGCAGTTTTATTGCGAATAAACGCAGGAGTGGAAAAGCCAATCTATTACATCAAGAAACATTCAATGCCGCGGGAGAGGAATTATTCAAAATTGAAAACTAATTTTGGCATTAGTTTATGCAAAATTTAAACTTCGCATATACTTCCAAGCACATACAGTTAAGGTAATGACAAAAGTACCGATTGAGTCGGTAATGAAAAATTCAAAAAGATCAGGAAGGGTTGAGAGATGGAATGCTCAAGTAAGTCATTGCAAACTCAAATATGAAATACTATCTTCACCAAAATCACAAGTTGTTGCAGACTTTTAGCGAGTTTCCTTTGGAAGAGGATGAAGCAATGGAAGAAATGATGGATATAGAAGAAGACCATGGAGATCCAAAAGATTTTTAACCGAGCCAAACAGGATGGGAAATATTGGTAGATGGATCGTCAAATGGGGAAGGCAATGGAGTTGGGATCATTTTGATTTCGCGAGTAAGGCAATAAAATAGCTTTTTCTTTCGCATTGGAGTTTGCATCTACCAACAATGAAACAGAATATGAAGCTATAATACATGCTCTGCGATTCGCAATAGAAATGAAGTTGGAAAATGTGAGAATCACCAGTGATTCACAATTAGCTATTCGCCAAATAAAAGAAGAGTATACTACAAATGAACCATCTTTGAAAAAGTACAAGAAACTTGTCAAGAGTTGTCAATACAGAGATACCAAAAATAAAATGGAGACATATATCAAGGATAGATAATAGACTGCAGATGCTTTTGCCTTTATATCAAGTATGATGACGGATCCATCTCATGAGATGCATAAAAATACGTACACTTCTATCACCATCAATTAATAAAGAGGAAGAGCAAGAGACAGATGTGATGCTCATAGAAGATGGAACACAAATACTCTGCGATGAAGATTGGAGAGCAGAACTTCATGCATATCTGATGAAAGGGGAAACACCAAAAAACAGATTAGAGATACACAAATTAAAAAGCCGTGCAACAAATTATGAACTAAGAGATGGGGTATTGTACCGAAGATCCTTTAATGGACCCTCGCTTAGATGTTTAACACGAAGAGAAGGAGAAACAATATTAAAGATGTTACACAGTGGGGATGCTGGCAATCACAGTGGCGGAAGATCTTTAGCATATAAGGCAAAAAAGCAAGGCTATTATTGGCCGTATATGCATGAGGATGCGAAACAAATATCAAGGAAAGTGGGGACGTATATGCATGCACCAGGGGCACCATTAAATTCTTCAACAAGTGTATGGCCTTTTGGAAAGTGGGTTTTAGACATTGTGGGCCCATTTTTACCAGAACAAAAGAGAAGATATCTAATTGTCGCTGATTATTTCACAAAATGGGCGTAGTAAAAGCGGTACAACACATTCGCGATAAATATATCTTTACCTTCATATTCGAGAATATTATATGCAGATTTGGAATTCCTTACGGTTGGTATCCGATAATGGGAAACAGATTTGAAGGACAAAATATAGAATTGTTGCTTAATGCGTTTCGAGATAAAATGTGGGAAATCAACTCCTTTATACCCGCAGCTAATGGAAGCGAGAAGCCACAAACAAAACAATCGCAGAGACATATTGAAGAAGAAGTTAGAAGGACATAATAGAGCATGGTGTGAACAAGTGCATAATGCAATTGGGCTTACAATACAACCAAAGTAGAAGCTACGGGAATGTCACCTTTTTGTTTAACATATGGAGTTGAAGCTGTACTTCCAACATAAATTATGATTCCAACCACAAAGAAAGAAGCTTGGGAGAAAAATCTTAGTGCGGGTAACATTTTAATCAAGCTAGATGAATTAGAATAGAAAAGAGAAAGAGCACTACAACATATGGAGAATTATCAAGATTAGCCAGAGAATATAATAAATGTGTCAAGACTCGAGAATTTCAACCAAGGCGATCTAGTATTGAGAGAAACACCAAAGATATCGCGAGAAAGTGGTGGCAAGCTAGCGAAAAATGGGATGGACCTTATATCATTAAGGAGATAGTTGGAACAGGGCATATAGATTGATGGATCCCGAGGGCAAAGATGTGGGCCACAAATTGGATAGACCATGGAATAGATTATATCTGAAGAGATATTACCCATAAAAGATTGGGGGAAAAGATTAAACTGCGAAGTACTAAATGAATAAAGTGAAATGAATTCATATAAAAGTTTTTTGAAAAAGAATGATTCCGAAATTGCATAAAATAAAGAAGGAATGTGCGGATATCTCGCAAACAAAAAGATAATCAAAAATGAATGATTTATACAAACGGGACGAACCTTTATGGCGTACACCCTAGTTCGCGAACGATATTTCGCAAGAGGAAAATGTAAGACCTAAAGTGCGTCATATAAGGGGGTATCTCTTGACATGGCTCAGGGAAAAGGTTACACCGCCCGGAACCCGAGTCATGGAAATTTGGGGTCAATAAAGCCCATCCCGGGGAGATACCTTGGATTTCCAACTATATATATAAGGTTATACCTGGTTGGACGACCGAGGATCTCTTCCAAAGAGTCAGTGTATGACCAAGGTGCCGAGGTACACGGTTGAGCCAAGAGTGCCGGGGCATTTGAAGTGTCTCGGCCATTCTTGGCAAGTCTTGGCACATGCCGCACTCGGCCCAAGAAAACTCCACTTAGGGTGCATCTCGTAACCATAAGCTCTATAGGTATAAGGGATAAGAGGGTCGCGAAAACAACCGGTTATTGTTAAGACCGGGATGGGAGGAGCTAGTCTTGTATGGCCGATGTACGCCTCCTTGAAGGGGCAACCAGGGAGATGATAAGGGCGGCACCCTCCATTAGGGAGCTGATAAGTGTCTTAAGACGCAAATGTCATGGGGCTCAATTTTCGCAAGAAAACTTAGCCTTGTCATATTTGTGCGATGATCCTGAAGAGGCAATAATACTAACGCGAGGATAAGACGAGATCAATGGGTCTTTACATGGAAGTGTAAAGACGTCCTGCAATTTCGTCGCAAGACGGCAATGTCATGGGGCTTTAAATTCGCAAGAACTTCTAGGCCTATCATATTGTCGCAACGAAAATATCCTGCAGAGGCAATAATACTAAGAAAGCGATAAGGCAAGATCAATGGGTCTTTACATGAAAGTGTACAGACGTCCTGCGATTTTGTCGCAATAATGAGGGGTGGCAAAATAAGACCTTTAACTAGGAAGGAAAAATAAGACCACACAAAAAGAGTAAGCAAACAAGCTTGCGAGAATGAACTTGCAAATATTAATTCAGAACGACTTGCTTAATCATTTGAATATAAGCAAAACCACAAAAGAAAAAGTCAATCATAAGATAGTAAGAGGAAAAAAGAGAATTGTTCAATAGTAGACTTAATCTTTCTTATCGAAAAGTGCATTTCAGAAGGAATTGAAAAGTGTCTTATGCAAAAAGTAATGAAGATAAAGCAGCTAGAAAATACAAAGTTATAAAGAAGTTTAATTATCTACATCATTTTTCTCACCAGCAGAAGATGTGTAGCACTCTTCAACAATTTTATCAGCTTCAACAATTTTCACATTTTCGCCAGTTGATTGATTCTTTTTAACCCCTTCATTTGGGTCATTATTGATAGCTTCATTATTAGAGGGGATCGCCTTTTCATTTGCGACATCCTCGCCACTTTCGTATTCATAATCACTATCAGGCAAATTAGGTATTTCATCTTCTTCAACTTCCAGAGGTTCGATAGATACAGGATCGAGAGATTTGGACAATAGTATATTATTCACGATGACTTCTGCTTTGAGATGAAATTGGCGAAGGAGTGCCTTCTGGTGATTTCTACTCTGGATGTCTTTGGAGTGAATAAGGTAATCCAATCTTCTTTCGGCCCGGTCGCGAGACTTAGCAAGAGAAGAAGTAAGTAACGCATTCTCCTTGCGAATCTTGGCATAGTTAGACTCCAGAATAGAAAGGGAGGAGCGAAGATCTCTCTCAGACTCTGCAAAAACAAATAACAAAAGGAGTTATATAAAATTTTTTTTGAAGACTCGATAAAGGAAGAATAGATGAGGCAGTCAATTTCTATGACTACCTTCCTTTTGCGAAATAAGATGTTGGGTCAAAGCCAGGCAACTATTCTCCAAGTGATCCATGGCATTGTCAAAATTATCTCCAACCAAACCTTTTAACCGAGCGCGCAAACTCTTTTCGTTGGAAACAAGCAAGTTATTTTCCTTAGCAAGAGAAGAATAGGATTCTTTTTAACTTGGAATATTGGTCTTTCGGTTAATGGCTTTCACACTTAAATTTATTCTACCCCTGAATAAGTTTATCCCTCTCAATAGTGACTTCTTGAAGTTTACTTCTCAATAACAGAGAGATTGTTCTGTTCATTACATATTTTTCGACGGACATCAAGTCATTTGCGAAACAATCGCCATCTTGTTTAACAAAACTCGCTTCTCTTGAGATAGAGTTCCATTCTCATCTGATAAGGTTTCCAACTCCAAATTAGATTTACTCAAAGAATAAGAGAGATGAGATAATTCATTAGTCAGCGAGTCTTGCTTCTGAACTAAGTGAACATTCTCTTGGGTAAGATTATCTATTTGATCAACAGAGTATGTATGAAGATTATCTAACTGGTTATATTGCTCCATCCAAACATCTCTATCCATTCGAGTTTCTTCAATGACAGATTCCAACTGATATATCTCCATTTTTCATTTCTGGTTTAAAGCTTGAAAGGCGAACAAGGTCTTCAAAAAAAAAAAATGGGAGGAGACTTAATACCTTTTAATTCTTCGTTCTTCTTGCGAAGATTATCACGATCCAGCGAAATGTTTTGAAGATTATTCTTCAATGTCTTAACCTCTTGTTCTAAAGACATTTGCGATATTTTGTCAAAACCGAAATATTTACTCAAAGGCTCGCAAACGCTAAACCTGATGGGATCAACGGAGGTCTTCTTGACATCATTCATGATGTCTGATAAAACTTTGAAAGCTACATCCATCCCCTCCAGGTTTTCTTTAGTAAGAGGGACAGACCGGATGAAGAGGTAATGGTGGGAGAAGAAGGAAGAATTGAGTCATCCTTGGTCATAGAAATGCCAGAAGAAGAAATTTGATGAAGATTAATGAGTGGGGGTGAGACAGAGGCATTGATGGTAAAAGTAGAAAGGAGTCCATCTTGAGGAACTTCATTGATGGAAAATTCAGGAATATCGACAGTGGGATTTTCAGAGGTGGTGAGAATAGGAGGAATTGATTTATCCTGCAAAGATATTGCAGGAGAAGATGGTTTATCTTGCGAATAAGGAATCGATTTATCCTGCGAAGATATCGCAAGAGAAGATGGTTTATCCTGCGAAGATACTGCAGGAGGAGTTGTGAGTTTGAATGAAGTAAAGGAAACAGAAGATGCAACAGGCTTAGAACGGCGAGGTTTCTTAGAGATTTATCAACATTTTTGTCATCCTGCGAATTACAAGTTAAATAAGAAACAGAGGCAACAATATTGTTATTATAAGAGTAGATGTTTCTTAAATACCTTGTCATTCGCAGCTTTCTTTTAGTAAGAAAAGAATTTCGATTGCGAAGCTGGGGGAATAGCTGGGTTCAGGACGGTGAACTTGGTGTTAGATTTGTTCTTACTGAAACAAAAACAGCATATGAATCATTAAAAGAAGAACAATGTCAAAATAAAACAACTTTAATAGGAGAGATCAATCACAAAAAGATCAAATTCAACAAAACTAACAAACCTTGATGGCTCCATAGAAACAAAAGAGAGAAAAGAGATGAGAACAAAGAGAAGAAAGAAAAATAGCACTAAAAAGTTGCAGACGATGAAGAAGATAAAGTAAAAGAAAAGAAACACTTTCATAAGGAACTCCTCCTTAAATAGGCAAGAAAAGGGTAACCGGATAGCATTAAATGTGCCGGTAAAAAGGGGAAGTTTTAGACACGTGTAAAGCTTGATCATCCCTAATTCACGGAATCTTGTCGGCAAAAATTGATGAAAAACAAATGGTTGCGGCATTTCAGACATCGGGTTCTCATGACATTCTCTTCTTCAAAGAGAAGACATGAGAAGAGGCAAGATGTAGGGTCGAGAATATCGCGACTACAATACCTCGCGAGATCAATAAACGCACGAAGATTGCGAAGGCATCGCAGATAAGTAGTATAAATGACGCAATGAATGACGATGACCCAAAACACGAGAAAGATGTGAAGACCTAGCGAAATCTAGGAGAGCTGCAAGATTATATATTTGTACACTTGCGATATTTCGCAAGTCATCCCCGAAAATAAAGGACAGCTTAGCTGTCATCCACTATGTACTACCCTATATAAAGAGTTGAACAAGTCTGTTGAAAGGGGGATTCTTTTCGAGTGTTGGGCAAGTCATTAAGAGAGAGAAAGTTTAGAGTGATTGTAATTCTTTAACTAATTTCCATTTCATCTTGTAAGCATTTTAAGAATTTAATCAATAAAAATTACAATTGTTCTTCCAAAAATGATTTGATTATATAGATTCTTGTGAGGGGTGTAGTGTAGGATTTCCTGCAACTACAATGAAAGGTGTTGATGTGTTACGAACTGAGTTGAAAAAGGTTAACTATGACCTTGTTCTCATGAAGACACATGTTAAGGATCTTCTCAATGAGGATATCTTCTCCAAAGAAGCAAGAGATCTTTCGTTAATCAAAAACTCAAAGGTCTTAAAACTCGTGAAGTTTCGAGAGAAAGTGGACTTTGATTTTAGTTTGTGATCGGTTTTTATTTAGTAGATTTTATTTTATTTAGTCTAGGAATCTTCTTATGAGAATTTATTCTTGTGTTATTAAGAAGGATAACTAGGGTTTTTGGAATAACAAATATTGTGATTACACATACCTATTGCCAACGAGTTCATCTTGAAATGTTTTTAGATTTATTTAAATTCTAAGTTATTTGGAAGATGATTTTGCAATATTTAATCTTTATTGGTTTTATATATTGCAAAAATATGTTATGGGATATGTGTGTTTACGTCCGTGAACTATGATTATCTCATATATGTCAAAAGTTAAGTCTATTATGTCTTTATGCAAATATTGATAAAAGATAGAATGAACTTTGAATATTCCGCAATATCGATCTTTCCCTGATCCACTTCTATGTGAAATTACTGTATGTCTCCGTAAGTTTTCTTATGTTGAGCATTTCCGATTAAATTAATCATTGGGTCTCTTTTGGTTAATTTATTCGAGTTTTCTGGATACAAATTCATGTTTTATGTAATTTGTTAATGTCCAAAGAAATCCTTATTTTCTCGTAAAAGTAAGGTCGATCTTGTTGTTCCTTTTGGAATGACATATTATGGGGGAGAGTTCTTAAATGAACTTGTGCTTAGTTGCCAAATCTTTGTGGGGAGTGCGGATGTGGAATATTGTAGGAGTTATCTTGTATCTTTATAAACTCCTTGATGAATACACTAAGTTTCGACTATGCTAAATCATCGAAACCAAGTTGATATGTTCTCTTTTAGTCATGAATAATATTTTTGAGAACTTCATTATGATCCCGTTAGTTTTCGTACCTTTGCCAATTTTTATTGACAAAAAGGGGGAGAATTACTTTGTAGTTAACACTACATACATATGGTTTAAAGATCATTATGTAAGGGGGAGTGGTTTTCATTGTGTGAAGAAGTATTGACTAAGGGGGAGTGATACATATCACCGTAGTATTATTGTCAAAGTTGTGATACAATTAATCTTTGATGATGTGTAATAATACTATGACACTGTATAACAATAATTGAGAACATCTGTTTTCTCATTGTTATGGCTACGAATCTTCAACAACATTGATATTTTGAGTTGAATACGTTCAGAATCGCTGGAGTACTTGAAGTGACGAAGAATTCAAGGAACGTTGAAGAACCAAGGAAATCAAGCATGTTGGATGAGAAGCTACAAAGTTTATTTATTTTGTAATCCATATGTATCGATAGTTTTGTTACTAAAATTGACAAATGGGGAGATTGTTAGAGCACTTCTCGGTCAAACTCACAAGCGTTGCTATCTCAAGCTTGTTTGTCAAGTTTAAGTAATCAAAACTATAAGTCTTGATTTCTAGTCTACGTATAGCTATGTCTCGGATTAGGATATAATGTGTAGTTGAGCTTAGACTTCACTGCGTTCATCGATTGAAGACCAAGATCTACTAAGGGGAGCTTGGATTCATCAACAAAAGGTACGTGGAGACATAAACTCATATATCACTCAGAAGTCTATTCTATTCTATCTCCTATTGAGACTAAGTCGTATAGCTATATAGACTTTTACAATATACACATCTGATATTTCGAGCTGAGTATAACTCGCTTATATATTTCTCGAAATATGTTTTGGAAATCTTTTTTCTTTAGCTACGTTAATCATTATACTTGACGAGTTTAGTTGGAAACAATTTATTTGTTGGAAATTAAATAATGAGTCAAAAGATGATCATGTGAAAATTGCCTTGAAACATCTTACATGATTTAGGTGAGACAGTCATTTGATGTGTATTCGGAAAGTTTCGTATTGATCATTCAATTACTTGAAAGTTACTTATAAGCTAATAGTTTGTGTGAGACAGCTATTGTCATCTGTTAAGTGCATATTTTGCATATATTTTGTGTCGAATCCATGCTAGTAATTGCTATATATTCTTGCGAATTATTGTGTATTACTCTTGTTTTCTCTTGTTTATGTTTTGCTAGGTGAATCATCCAAAAGAAGTGAATTAGCACATATTTGTGCAATAAAAGAAGTTAGCCGCAAGCGGAGAAGGGCCAAAGACCAAGTAGAGCTCATTCGAACCTAGGAGTTCTTGCTATCATCTTGAAGAGGACGAAAATGCGAAGCTAACGGCGAAAGAATGGGGTCTATCCGATATCACACGAAGAAGTTATGCGCAAAGCAAGAATGATGCGAAAAATTACACCGTCGTTTTCTAAGACTCGACAATTGAATGAGGTTACTAAAAGCACCCGGCTATTTTACTCGGGGCATACAACTTTCTTCTTCAACACACTTCACGAGTTTAGGGAACTCGAATTAGGTAATCGCCATTGGTGGTGACGAAGATGATGAGCTTGGACTCGGAGATGTTGTGATTTGTCGATTAAACTTCGATATTGAAGATGGGAAGAAAGTGCTGCTGCCGTTATCAATGGTGCTGGTAATTCTCGGCAGTTAAACCGGTGATAAAGGTGAGCCGTGTTTAAGCTTGGCAGTAATGAAGAAGAATCTGAAACCGAGTTTGGCTGGTGATGATGTTCGAAGGGTGTTGCTGTAGAAGTTTTGGGCTCGAGTTTTGGAGTTGAAACTCGAGTGATGATTGATGTCATTCATGGCAGATGAGGATGTTCACGATGATCTAGTGTTGGAGATAATGGGATAACTCGAGTTTGCTTATGAGTTCGATTAATGGAAGGAAACAGGGAAGACATAGGTGCTGGTAGTCGATGGAATTCATGTTTGTTAGGTCGATCTTTGGTGTCTTTCTCAAGTTTGGCGGTGAAGAGAAGAATGGTGATGCCGTGGATCAAAGCCGATCTTTGTTGATCGATCTTGATGGACGCCGCTGATATTTGATTGTGGTGATGAGAGAGTGAGTTGTCGAGAAGCAATGGAGCTTGACTGATAAAACATATTGGAGCCGGAGTTCGAGTTGCTTCCGGCCGATTGAACACGAGTCCTGGGAGCTTGCTGGGTTTTGTATACAACAGCCGAGGACTGCTGCCATTATCGGATGATGGAATGATGGTGAAGCATGAAAGGTTTGGCAGCGATGGAGTATGTGATGCAGAGAGATGTGGAGTGCGTTTTGCTACTGCCGATGGTTTGCTGGGGCTCGTGTTACAGAGAATGATAGTAGAATGAAGATGGTGGTTGTTGTTGGTAGTTGGAGTTCACGAGAATGATGGCATTGCCAGCGAATGATGGAGGAGAATGAACAAGAGCTCGATATAGAGTTTGCTGCTATTAATAGCAATGATTGATGGGTTGATGGCGTGTGTTGTGATAATGAACAACTCGGGTTTGTGCTAGAAGTGATGACGAAGACGTGAATGCTTGGATGACGAGATGGAGTTTTATTTAGAAGACCGAGGGAGAAAGCAGTGAGAAGTGATTGCTAAGACTAAAAGAAGGAAGCTGAGGCCAAGTTTACAAAATCCAGGGAAATATAAAACTCAAGGCTAGTGAGTGGTCGTGATTCTGACGGGAGGAAAACCAAAACTCAGGGGAAAATAAAACTCACGGATGCTACTGTGTCCGAGAAATGAACGAGGGGAATTTGGGTAGCTTAAAACTATGCCTGTCAGTTCCGAGAAACTGACAGTCCAATGGCAGTTGAACGATGATAATGGGCTGGACTTGTTCGACATTCGAGTGAGCCCATCAGTGGTGTTTGCAGTATTTCTCACGACCAAGACTTGGGTGTGAACTTATTTTGGAAATTCGGTCAAATTTGGCAACCTACTTCGCACGGATTCGAGCACGGGCGCAGCTACAACTTGAAGACTATAAAAGAGAACTTCATAACCTATATATATATCTCTACATCTCATAATACACTTTTGTTCTTCATCAATATTTTAGGGTTTACCCCTTTTGGGGGAAACCGGGAAACGGTGTAAACATGAGAGGCTAAACTTTATTGATTAAGGATGAATTCAATGTTCTAGCGTGAAGCTTTATTATTATACAAGTTTGTTATGAGTTTTAATCATCTTATCGTTTGTTTTCACTACATCTAATTTTATGAGTGATTCTTAGATTGATTTGGGATGCATACTAGATTAGTCTATTAATTGTTCTATTGCTAGTATTGGGTTAGGAGATAAGTAATCGTTGAATAATTCATACACAAGTAGAAATCGCAAGACCTTGTAGAGGGATTCTGTGGAGCAATTTCGTGTGAATACAACACCAGCAAGTGGACCTTGAGCTAAGAGTTTAACTACTGGGATCAACCTAATTCACAAAGCCTAAGCGTTCGATCGGATTACACCTTGAGTGAGCTACTACTTGGTGGTTCGGTTGGATAGAATATGATATTGGAGAGCTTCCGTATCCGTGGTACAAGGAGTTTTGAGGATAGCACTGAGCTATTTTGCTTTCCTACGGTTGGTGATGAATGGTTCTAACGAAGATAGATAAGTATATTAATCCAGTTATCGCTTGGTAAACGGTGAAGGATTCCTTGATCATATCTTTCTTTTATTTGTTATTCTTTTTATTTCACTTTAAAACAATCCCCCTTGTCTTTTATTATTTTGCCGAACTAAATAACATATCAATTACACAGCTCTCTGTGGGAACGATCCTTACTACCGCTATATTATTTATTTAATTAGTGGGAAATATATCGAATAATTTGTTGTGGTTACGACACGCATCAAATTTTGGCGCCGCTGCCGGGGAGCGGTTGCTAATTGATTTGTTATTTGTTTAGCTTGTTTTTGTTTTTTAGATTTTTTCTTTCGTTCTTGTGAGTCGTCATGTTTCCTTACGGACATAATATGTACGGAGCACAAGAGCAATCATCATATTATAGTGGTAATCAATTTGGATTTCAATCTCATTCATATGACAACTACCAACCATACCCTACGGAGCCTTATGGATACTCTCATACATATCAACAACCTTATGACGGGTATGTAAGTGAGCAATCAAAAGGATTGGAGGATAGTTATGCTTCTGATCAGTTGTTTCCTAGTAATGTGCAGATGACGGAGAGTGTGGAAAGACCTACTCCTCTTTATCATGTTCTTTCGTCATTTATGTCAAAAGAAGAGATACAATCTGAAAATTCCATCGTGAATAATGGCGGAAAACGTATTAATATCAGAAAACTTTCAAATCAATATGATCATTTAGAAGAAGCTGGAGCAACAGAAAAGACTCTCGAAGAAATTAACAAGGTAATACGAACGGAACTTCAACGTCGTTGGGATATTGAAGATTATGAGGTTGACGAAGACTCTGATGAAGATGAGCAACCTTTGGAAAATCCTTGCAATAATGGTAATGTTATTTCAACTCCGGATCATAATAACGATCACTCGCCTATTCAAAAGGAGGAGAATGAATATGACATAACCATTGTTATAACTGGTGTAACGTACTCAAACAATGATTTTAGGATTTGCACCAATGAACTAGACTTTCTAGGAGATGATTCTGATTCCGATGACGAGGTTGTTGAAGAAATAGAGATTGAGAATGAAACCAAATTGGTTGAAGTTGTAGAAGACCCAATTAAACTTGCCAAGGATTATATTGATGCTGAGATTACGGTTGAAGCAAAAACTGACGAAGAATGGCTAAATAGTTTGATAGAGGACCACGATACAAATGAGGTAAATAATTCATTGCAATTCTTTAAGAATGATGAGGATCCTGTAATACGAGAGATTGTGGAAGGTTTGTCTAATCCTTTGCATATTTCTGAATCTTTTGATCCACATCACTTGGGATTGAGTATTTGTGCTTCTAAAATTCCGAAGGATTATTTTACTTCTAAGTATATACCACTTGATGTGTTTGATTCTAGTATTGTGCAGGTTCATCGAGAGGAACCCGAAGAAGTTCCCTTATATTATGTTCTTTATCCACTTTCGAGTGTAAAAAGGACTAAGTGTGGGGGAAGCTTTCAAGCTATAACAATTTCATTATTCATATGTTATGCTAATCATTGTGTGAATTTGTTACTAGAATTGCAGATTTTTTTCTTGGCAGACTACCAGATTTTCAGATTGTTGGTATATGGACGATAACAAGAGAGTCGGGCTGACGACTTTAAACCAAGCGCTTAATGGGAGGCTACCCATAGGTTTTGTATCTTAAACCCTTTTATTTTTTGTTTTTATTGTTTTCATATCATATTTGCATCCCCATGTTTAATTTCATTGAGTCCGGAATCTATCTTAGAAGAGAATTATGACGAATACTTTTCCGTCAGAAAAATTCAGACTGCGCGTAGTTCAGTCCAGAGACCATAACTGTCAGAACGTTTATCGAAACATTGTGACCTTTTGACAGTGTGTAGAAAACACGTAGATGAACAACTTTTGTGAAATGGAGTTTTTCCAAATTCCTTACCAATTTGTACATTTTTTGCGTTTTATCTGCTGTTACGTCAGAATTCAGAATTTTCAGTTTTACACATTGAGGACAATGTGAAGTTTAAGTGTGGGGGAGTCTTTTGCATATAGAGTTTTTAGCCTTTTTGAGTCAAAATTTTCAAATTTTTTGTAGATATTTGAATAAAACCTCCAACTTGTAGAGATTTTAGAGTCACTAGCATACTTCTAGGTATGTTTACATAGAGATTAATTTGACATAAGCGAACTTGGAAGTGTTAGGGAACTACATTCAGATTTCTTACTTGTTAGAGTGTTAAATAATGGATTTAATCATGCCGGTGATGCAAATTAGGAGCAGGGAGAAATGCATTATTAGAGTTGCTGATCAATCATTAGTGGAGACTACCTATTTTCAAATCAACAGAGGCACCATACCAAATTTCTTTGTAGCTGACTAAAGAGCTTTCTTTTGAGTGTGTGTCTCCGTACGTTAATTCCGGGTAGAATGGTGAGCTACCCAACCTCCCACCAATAGAAGCACTATTTTTGATCTCTTGAGTGCTAATTTTGTCAATCATGAGGGTGATGTCTATAGATGAAAACCACCTTCCTGTAGTTTGATTTGCAGTTAGCATCATTCTCTCTCTCGCCAACAACAGGTCCATAGAAACACATCATCATCAACAAGTGGAGCAACATCAAAATCTACAAGGAAAGTTGAAGATGTTTGAGGTTTACAAGCAACAATACGAGTAAGAGCAAATTTCATATCCAAGTAAAGCAACATACAATGAGCAGATTTTTATATACATGTTGGAGACTTACACATAAGGAGCGGAATTCTATATCTAAGTATGAAGACTTATTTATAAGAGCGAAGAAAATCAAAAGATGAGAGTTATTGAAGTTTTTGATACAAAGACAATACAAGTTGTGAAGATCAAAGTGGTAAAGTACTTCTTTCATGGTAATGTAATTTTAATTTCGTTATTATTTTTGTAGTTGCAATCTTTTTGTTAAAAAAAAAAAAAAAAAAAAAAATTAGAAAAAAAAACAGAGAAAATACAAGAAAAAAAAAAGAAAAAAGAAAATACAAAATACAAAAAGATTTGCATTTAGGTTGTTATTTGTTCAATAAGGCCATGGGGAAGAAAATCTATAAGGAAGTATCAAGCAATAAGGAAATTGAAGAGAATGAGTTATAAATTGTCAGAGTTCTACGAAGTTCAAGAGTTTATCATCAGCAGTTGAAGACCGAAGACGAAGACCAAGAAGATGAAGAAGACGAGCCGAAGGAAGACGTTTCTATTGGATGCTGTGAGAGTGGTGTTATCATCATTGCAATCAGATGTGAAGGTGGTAAGTACTCTCATCCTAGCTATAGTGGTTGATTTCCTTTCGTAGAGATCATCAGAAAAAGTCTTTTATTTTCCACGATTTTGTGGAGTCTCCAGAAATTATTTCGGAAGGTTTCCTTCCCACCATTCAACGTGTGTATGATTTCTCTCTTCATTCCTACCTACACACATGTGAGAACCATAAAAAAGCCGTCTTTTTGAGTGCAATTATCATAAAATCCTTTTAAGTGAGGCAGAAGTCGAGGCGAAATGCTTATTGATCGCTCTCAAACACGCGTTCTCTCATTATGGTGTGGTTATTTCTCACTCAACATTTAAGAATGAGAATATGTTCTTTGGTATTTCTAACTTCTTATTACTAGCATGCAAAAACTCTATGTCCTCATAGCTCTTTGGATGCTTGGGAAAGCTGGGAACGCTTTGAAGTTGGAGTAGGTTTTGTGGGTATACCTCTCGTAAGCCCTCACGAGACTATAACTCGTCCACTAGGGACACCTAGGGGTTTAAAGGCCTGTTGCACATGCTAAGTGCAACCGTATCCTCGACGACATGGAGTTATTGTATTTTAGATAGTTTGCTCGAGGACTAGCAAAAGCCAAGTGTGGGGGAATTTGTTAAGTGCATATTTTGCATATATTTTGTGTCGAATCCATGCTAGTAATTGCTATATATTCTTGCGAATTATTGTGTATTACTCTTGTTTTCTCTTGTTTATGTTTTGCTAGGTGAATCATCCAAAAGAAGTGAATTGGCACATATTTGTGCAATAAAAGAAGTTAGCCGCAAGCGGAGAAGGGCCAAAGACCAAGTAGAGCTCGTTCGAACCTAGGAGTTCTTGCTATCATCTTGAAGAGGACGAAAATGCGAAGCTAACGACGAAAGAATGGGGTCTATCCGATATCACACGAAGAAGTTATGCGCAAAGCAAGAATGATGCAGAGAAAATTACACTGTCAGTTTTCTAAGACTGACAATTGAATGAGGTTACTAAAAGCACCCGGCTATTTTACTCGGGGCATACAACTTTCTTCTTCAACACACTTCACGAGTTCAGGGAACTGAATTAGGTAACTGCCATTGGCTGGTGACGAAGATGATGAGCTTGGACTCTGGAGATGTTGTGACTGTCGATTAAACTCGAGATTGAAGATGGGAAGAAAGTGCTACTGCCGTTATCAATGGTGCTGGTAATTCTCGGCAGTTAAACCGGTGATAAAGGTGAGCAGTGTTTAAGCTTGGCAGTAATGAAGAAGAATCTGAAACCGAGTTTGGCTGGTGATGATGTTCGAAGGGTGTTGCTGTAGAAGTTTTGGGCTCGAGTTTTGGAGTTGAAACTCGAGTGATGATTGATGTCATTCATGGCAGATGAGGATGTTCACGATGATCTAGTGTTGGAGATAATGGGATAACTCGAGTTTGCTTATGAGTTCGATTAATGGAAGGAAACAGGGGAAGACATAGGTCTTTGGTAGTCGATGGAATTCATGTTTGTTAGGTCGATCTTTGGTGTCTTTCTCAAGTTTGGCGGTGAAGAGAAGAATGGTGATGCCGGGGGATCAAAGCGTCGATCTTTGTTGATCGATCTTGATGACGCCACTCTTGATATTTGATTGTGGTGATGAGAGCTGAGTTGTCGAGAAGCAATGGAGCTTGGACTGATAAAACATATTGGAGCTGGAGTTCGAGTTGCTTCCAGCGATTGATCACGAGTCTGGGAGCTTGCTGGGTTTTGTATACAACAGCCGAGGACTGCTGCCATTATCGGATGATGGAATGATGGTGAAGCATGAAAGGTTTGGCAGCGATGGAGTATGTGATGCAGAGAGATGTGGAGTGTGTTTTGCTACTGCCGATGGTTTGCTGGGGCTCGTGTTACAGAGAATGATAGTAGAATGAAGATGGTGGTTGTTGTTGGTAGTTGGAGTTCATGAGAATGATGGCATTGCCTGCGAATGATGGAGGAGAATGAACAAGAGCTCGATATAGAGTTTGCTGCTATTAATAGCAATGATTGATGGGTTGATGGCGTGTGTTGTGATAATGAACAACTCGAGTTTGTGCTAGAAGTGATGACGAAGACGTGAATGCTTGGCTGACGAGATGGAGTTTTATTTAGAAGACCGAGGGAGAAAGCAGTGAGAAGTGATTGCTAAGACTAAAAGAAGGAAGCTGAGGCCAAGTTTACAAAATCCAGGGAAATATAAAACTCACGGCTAGTGAGTGGTCGTGATTCTGACGGGAGGAAAACCAAAACTCACGGATGGTACTGTGTCCGAGAAATGAACGAGGGGAATTTGGGTAGCTTAAAACTATGCATGTCAGTTCCGAGAAACTGACTGGCCAATGGCAGTTGAACGATGATAATGGGCTGGACTTGTTCGACATTCGAGTGAGCCCATCAGTGGTGTTTGCAGTATTTCTCACGACCAAGACTTGGGTGTGAACTTATTTTGGAAATTCGGTCAAATTTGGAAACCTACTTCGCACGTATTCGAGCACGGGCGCAGCTACAACTTGAAGACTATAAAAGAGAACTTTATAACCTAAATATATATCTCTACATCTCATAATACACTTTTGTTCTTCATCAATATTTTAGGGTTTACCCCTTTTGGGGGAAACCGGGAAACGGTGTAAACATGAGAGGCTAAACTTTATTGATTAAGGATGAATTCAATGTTCTAGCGTGAAGCTTTATTATTATACAAGTTTGTTATGAGTTTTAATCATCTTATCGTTTGTTTTCACTACATCTAATTTTATGAGTGATTCTTAGATTGATTTGGGATGCATACTAGATTAGTCTATTAATTGTTCTATTGCTAGTATTGGGTTAGGAGATAAGTAATCGTCGAATAATTCATACACAAGTAGAAATCGCAAGACCTTGCTTTGAGGGATTCGTGGAGCAATTGCGGGTGAATACAACACCAGCAAGTGGACCTTGAGCTAAGAGTTTAACTACTGGGATCAACCTAATTCACAAAGCCTAAGCGTTCGATCGGATTACACCTTGAGTGAGCTACTACTTGGTGGTTCGGTTGGATAGAATCGATATTGGAGAGCTTCCGTATCCGTGGTACAAGGAGTTTTGAGGATAGCATTTGAGCTATTTTGCTTTCCTACGGTTGGTGATGAATGGTTCTAACGAAGATAAATAAGTATATTAATCCAGTTATCGCCAGTAACGGCGAAGGATTCCTTGATCATATCTTTCTTTTATTTGTTATTCTTTTTATTTCACTTTAAAACAATCCCCCTTGTCTTTTATTATTTTTCCGAACTAAATAACATATCAATTACACAGCTCTCTGTGGGAACGATCCTTACTACCGCTATATTATTTAATTAGTGGGAAATATATCGAATAATTTGTTATGGTTACGACACGCATCATCGTCTTCTAAGGATGTTTCAATGATTGAAATTGGCAGTTGAGAACAATTAACCCTTGTCTGGATACAACACAGTATACATACATGTATGCAAACTGTTTGGTATGATTCAGGTCCGGAAACCTTGTTTCCATACCAGTATGCAAACGGTTTTAATTGTTAAAGTCCAGGAACCAAGTTTGCATGCCGGTATGCAAACGGTTCTACCGGAGTTAGGCTCGGGACGACAGTATGCGTACACATTTGCGTACTGCTGGACATGACCAAAGTCCGGAACTAAAATTTGCGTACCCGTTTGCAAACTTAGTGGTTAATGTTCTAAAATCGGTTAAGTATGTTTTCATACTTGTAGGACCAGAATATCGCGACAACAATACTTCGCGAGATCAATATATAACAGCACTGCGAAGGTGTCGCAAGTAAATAATTTAAATGACGCATCAAATGACGACAACCAGAATATGAGAAAAGTGTGAAGACTTGGCGAGATTTAGGGGTGTCGCGAGGACAACGATTACACACTCGCGAGGATTCGCAAGTTATTTCCGAAAATAAAGGACAACCTATCTTGTCATCCACTATGTAATACCCTATATAAAGGGTCGAGTAAGTCTGTTGTAGGAGAGGTCTTTTTGAATTGTGAAGCAAGTCATTAGGAGAGAGAAAGTTAAGAGTGATTGTAATTTCTTTAGCTTTGTTCTACATTTCTTTGTAAATCTTTCAAGAAAACAATTAATAAAACACATTATTATTCATCTTCAAATGGATTGATTAAACAGATTTGAGTGAGGGGTGTAGTGTGGGAAATCCTGCAACTACATTTGCGCTAGAAACAGGGATGAACAAGATTGAAGATTGAAGAGTACAATTAAAATCGCTTAAATCAAGAAAATGAGAAAGGAAAAAGTTAAATCAGATGAGATAGAAGAATTAAGAAGCAAGGAACATAATGAAGAAATGGAATACAATTCAATTACAAAAGCAATGGTTAATGAATTCCATGAAAATATTAGAGGAAGGATACATAAACGAGATTTTGAAGGAAAGAAGATTATAGATGAGGAGAAGACATCGTCTTTGAAGGAATGGGAAAAGCAGAAAATAACATTCACAGCCGCGGAAGTTCCTAGAGAAAATTTGAATCACACATCTCCACTAGTGATCACGATAAATGCAAGCAAAAAAAGAGAAGAATCGGCAAAGGTAGCGGAAGAATGGGAAATAAATAGAACTTTGGTGGATACGGGGAGTTTGGTGAGTATCATGTTTTACCATACTTACAAAAAACTAGGATATAAAGATGAAGAAATGAGTTCTCCAAGATATAATATTCATGGTTTTGGAAAATCTATAACAGTACCTAAAGGGGAGATAATATTACGAATTTTACTCGGAGAAATTGAAACACAAGTAACATTAAGTGTAGTTGATATGGAATCGCCATACCACATATTGTTAGGGAGACCTTGGGTACATGCAATTAAGGCGGTAGCGTCAACACTTCATCAGTGCATCAGATTTCCTATGCCGAGTGGAGTTGGTGAGATCAGAGGAGATATTGATAAAGGAAGAATATATTATCAAATCGAGGTAAAGCATTATGAAGGGCAAATGAAGAAGCGAAAAGATCGTAGGAAGATGATAAAAGCAGCTAAGAAAGAAGAAGAATTTAGAATTTACATGATAAGAGCAAAAGAAGGAAAAGGAATACCTGGCGAAATCATGGGAGAAGGGAGCGAGTTCGCGAAGGAAATGAGAGGATCAACTCCTATGGGAGAACCGAAGCTTAGTTATGTTGCAGTGGAACAAACAAAAGAAGTGAATGTTGGAACCGAGGAGGAACCTAAAATCTTAAAAATTGGGACTAAAATGGAAGTGGATGAGGAAAAAAGAACTGTTGAGTTGCTGCGAGATTACAAAGATATTTTCGCATGGGATATGGATGAAATGCCTGGTATAGATCCATCAGTGGCTTGCCATAAATTAGAAATTGATAAGAATGTAAAGCCATTTAAACAAAGGATTAGAAAGATCGCGACAAAGATATCATCCCCAAATAGAAGAAGAATTGCAGAAAATGTTGGACGCGGGAATTATTAGACAAGCAAAATATCCCGAATGGATAGCAAATATGGTTATAGTCCCAAAGAAGAAAAAAGGAATAAGAATTTGTATAGACTTTACTGATCTAAATAAAGCCTGTCCTAAAGATAGCTTCCCATTACCAGATATCCCGCAATTGGTTGAAGCGGCGGCAGGAAACGAAAGGATATCATCTCTTGATGGATATAAGGGTTACAATCAAATTCCTCTCGCCGAAGAAGACCAAGAACATACTGCTTTCTTTGCTCCAAGAGGATTGTACTGTTATATAAAAATGCCGTTTGGTCTGCGAAATGCCGGTGTGACATACCAAAGGATGGTGGAGAAGGTGTTCGCGAGATGGATACATAAAACATTGGAGGTATATGTTGATGATATGTTAATAAAAAGTAGAAAAGCAAAAGACCACGTACAGGATTTGAAAGAAATTTTTGAACAAATGAGGCAATTTAATATCAAAGTAAACCAGAAAAATGCACCTTTGGGGTCGCCTCTGGAAAATTTTTAGGGTACATTGTATCCAAAGAAGGAATTCAAGTCGACCCAGAAAAAGTACAAGCAGTTCGCGATATGCCAACGCCGGCGACAATAAAAGATGTTCAAAAGTTAAATGGGTTGTTAGCTTCGCTAGGGAGGTTCATCTCGCGATCGTCTGACAAATGCAAGCACTTTTTCAACATCCTTAGAAAGGGATCGAAGTTTAAATGGACAGATGAGTGTGAGAAAGCCTTGCAAGGAATAAAAGAACATTTAATGGACATATCAATTTTGCAAAAAGCGGAAGAAGGAGAAGAATTGTTGATCTATCTTGCGATAACTTCGCATGCATTAAGTGCAGTGTTACTGCGAGTGGACGCAGGAGTAGAAAAACCAATTTATTACATCAGCAAAACTTTCAACGCCGCGGAAAGGAATTACTCAAAAATTGAAAAACTAATCTTAGCATTAGTTTATGCAACATTTAAGCTTCGTATATATTTTCAAGCGCATGTTGTCAAGGTGGTGACAAAAGTACCAATAGAATCAGTGATGAAGAATTCAAAGAGGTCGGGAAGAGTTGAGAGATGGAATGCTCAAATAAGTCATTGCAAACTCAAATATGAAATACTATCTTCGCCAAAATCACAGGTTGTCGCAGACTTTTTTAGCTGAGAATTCCCTTTGGAAGAAGATGAATCGGTAGAAGAAATGATGGATGTTGAGGAAGAACATGGAGATCCGAAAGATTTGTTAACGGAGCCGAATAGATGGGAAATATTGGTAGATGGGTCATCAAATGGAGAAGGAAATGGAATAGGAATTGTTGTGATATCGCCAGAGGGTAATAAAATAGCTCTTTCTTTCAGATTGGAGTTTGCATCAACAAATAATGAAACAGAATATGAAGCTATAATACATGCCTTGCGATTTGCAATAGAAATGAAGCTGGAGAATGTAAGGATTACTAGTGATTCACAATTGGCAATTCGCCAGATAAAACAAGAATATGCTATAAACGAATTGTCTTTGCAAAAATATAAGAAACTTGTTGACGAGTTGTCGACGCAAATACCAAGAATAAAGTGGAGACATATATCAAGGAGAAATAATAGACTCGCAGACGCTTTTGCCTTTATATCAAGTATGATGACAGATCCGGTTGCGAGAAATATTAAAATACAAACACTTTCGATGCCGTCAATTGACAAAGAAGAAGAACAAGAAACCGATGTAATGGTAGTAGAAGATGGAACACAAACACTCTGCGAAGAAGATTGGAGAGCGGAGCTTCATGCATATTTGATGACAGGAGAAACACCAAGAAATAGATTGGAGACACACAAATTGAAAAGCCGTGCAACAAATTATGAATTAAGAGATGGAGTACTATACCGACGATCTTTTAACGGGCCTTCACTTAGATGTTTAACAAGAAAGGAAGGAGAAATCATATTGAAGATGTTGCATAGTGGGGATCTTGGTAATCACAAGCGGAGGAAGATCTTTAGCGTATAAAGCAAAAATGCAGGGTTATTATTGGCCATATATGCATGAGGACGCGAAACAAGTATCAAGGCATTGCGAGGATTGCCAAAGGCATGGGAAGAAAATACATGCACCAGGAGCTCCGCTAAATTCTTCAACAAGTGTTTGGCCATTTGGAAAGTGGGGATTAGACATTGTAGGACCATTTTTACTAGGAACGGGAAGAGAAGATATTTGATCGTCGCTCTGCTACATTATTTCACAAAATGGGCAGAGGTGAAAGCGGTACAATATATTCGCGATAAGGATGTTTTTACTTTTATATTTGAGAACATTATATGCAGATTTGGAGTTCCAAAGACAGTTGGTATCCGACAATGGGAAGCAGTTTGAAGGACAAAATATAGAATTGTTACTTAATGCATTTGGATACGATGTGGGAAATCAACTCCTATATACCCGCGAGCTAATGGTCAAGCAGAGGCGACGAATAAAACAATAGCAAGATATATTGAAGAAAAAATTGGAAGGATACAATAAAGGATGGTGCGAACAAGTACCCAATGCGGTATGGGCTTATAATACAACTAGAAGAGAAGCTACAGGCATGTCCCCTTTTTGTTTAACATACGGAGTTGAAGCTGTACTCCCAACAGAAGTGAAAATTCCAACTACAAAGAAAGAAGCTTGGGAGAAAAATCTTAGTGCGGGTAACATCTTAATCAAGTTAGATGAATTAGAAGAACAAAGAGAGAGAGCACTACAAAGATATGGAGAATTACCGGCGAAGATTGGCGAGAGAATATAACAAGCGTGTCAAGATACGTGAATTTCAAACGAGTGACTTGGTGTCATGAGAAACACCTATATATCGCGAGAAAATGGTGGCAAGCTGGCAAGAAAATGGGATGGACCTTATATTATCAAGGAGATAGTTGGCACAGGGGCATATAAATTTATGGATCCTGAAGGCAAAGATGTAGGGCAAAAATTAGATAGGCCGTGGAATAGGTTATATCTTAAGAAATATTATCCATAGAAGATGGGAGAAATAGAATGAGTTGGTGATGTAATGTTTTCGCGACAGGTAGATTGCGAGATCAATGGAAATAAAGCAAGATTGTGCGATAACTTCGCAGACAAATGATTGAATAAATTGATCAAATGAATGAGTGAGTGAATGGGACAAACCTTTATGGCGTACACCCTAGTTCGCGAATGATACTTCGCAAGAGGCAAATGTAAGACCTAAAGTACGTCATATAAGGGGGTATCTCTTAACATGACTCGGGTGGAAGGTTACACCGCTCCTGAAACCCGGGTCATGGAGATTTGGGGCCCATGAAAGCCTATCCGGGGGAGATACCTTGGATTTCCAACTATATATATAAGGTTATACCCTGGTTGGACGCCCGAGGGTCTCTTCCAAGGAGTCAGTGTATGACCAAGGCGCCGAGGTACACGGTTGAGTCAAGAGTGCGGGGAGCATGGAACTTCCTTACCACTCTTGACAAGTCTTGGCACATGCTGCACTCGGCCCGAAGAAAACTCCACTTAGGGTGCAGTCTTGTAACCATAAACCATATAGGTATAAGGGATAAGAGGGTGCGTAAACAATCGGTTGTTGTTAAGACCGGATGGGAGGAGCTAGTCTTGTATGGCCGATGTACGCCTCCTTGAAGGGGCAACCAGGGAGAAGATAAGGGCGGCACCCTCCATTAGGGAGGTGATAAGTGTCAAAAGACGCAAATGTCATGAGGCTTTATTGTCGCAAGAGAATTTAGGCTTGTCATATTTGTGCAATGATCCTGCAGAGGCAATAATACTAACGCGAGGGTAAGATGAGATCAATGGGTTTTTACATGAAAGTGTAAGAACGTCCTGCGATTTCATCGCAAAGACGACAATGTCGCGGGATTTTATGGTCGCAAGAACATTTAAACCCTGTCATATTGTCGCAAATACAATGTCTGCAGAGGCAAAAATACTTAAGAAACGATAAGACAAGATCAATGGGTCATTACATGAAAATGTAAAGACGTCCTGCGACCTTGTCGCAATGAGGGGTGGCAAAATAAGACCTTTACTTAGGAAGGCAAAATAAGACCACACAAATAATGATAAGGCAAGACCAATGGGTCATTACATGAAAATGTAGAGACGTCCCCGCGATCTTGTCGCAATAACGACATTCAAGAAAGATCTTTAAACATTTTGAATATAGGCAATCGAGATCTTTCCATCGCGAGAAAGATTACAACAAAAGATTTAATGGAAAATAAAGGGATTACTTGATAAGGTGGCGAAATGAGTTCTTATAATCAAACAGAAAGAGAAACTAATTCATCCAACACCGGACTTAATCTATTACAATCAAAAAGAAAAATTCAACAAGATTACAAAGAAGCTTAATTCTCTATATCAATATTCTCAGCTGAAGGAGATGGTAAAGATTTTTCAACAATCTTGTCAGCTTCACCCTCGCCAGTTGAAGGGTTTTCATCAGAGATCTTCTCGCAAGGATCCTTATTGATAACTTCATTATTAGCGAGGTCTTCGCAGCTTTCATAATCATAAACACTGTCGGGAGAGTTAGATACTTCATCATCTTCAACTTCCAATGGTTCAACATAGACAGGATCAAGAGATTTAGAAAGTAAAATATTATTCACAAGAACTTCTGCTTTGGGAGGAAATTGGCGAAGAAGCGCTTTCGTTGATTTCTACCGGATATCTTTAAGATGATTAAGGTAGTTAAACCTCCTTCTGGCTCGGTCGCGAGATTGGGCAAGAGAAGCAACTAGCGTTGCATTTTCCTTACAAATTTTAGCATGCGCCGCTTCCAAAGTAGATAGAGAAGAGTGAAGATTTTTCTCAGATTCTGCAAGAGTAAAGGAAGACATTAAAATTATAAGATGAAAAGTGGTATATAATGGAAAAGAAAAATTAGAAAAGAAAAATAATGGAAAAGGCAGTCAAATCTTATGACTACCTTCCTTCTGCGAGACAAGATATTGAGTAAGGGCCAAGCAATTATTCCCCAAGTTTTCCATGGCATTATCAAAACCATCACCGACAAGACCTTTTAACCGCGATCGCAAACTCTTTTCGTTAGAAATCAATAACTTATTTTGATTCGCAAGGGAAGAATGGGATTCTTTTAACTTGGTATAATCATCCTTGAGTTGGTTGGCTTTCACACTTAGATTTATTCTATTTTGAATAAGTTTATCTCTTTCAGTGGTAGTATCTTCAAGTTTATTTTTCAAAGAGGCGAGATAGACTGTTCTTGCTCATTCAATGCTTTTTTACAAGCATCAAGTTGTTGCGAGGATATTGCCACCTTATCCAATAAAGCTCGCCTCTCAAGAGATAAAGTTCCGTTTTCATCTGATAAGGTTTCCAACTCCAAATTAGATTTATTCAAAGAATATGAGAGACGCGACACTTCATTACTTAATAATTCTTGGTTTTGAACTAAGCAGATGTTTTCTTGGGAAAGATTATTTATTTGATCCATAGAAAACGTATGAAGATTATCTAAACGATTATACTGTTCCATCCAGGCGTCTCTTTCCGTTCGAGTCTCTTCCACAATAGATTCCAGTTGATATATCTCCATCTTACGTTTCTGGTGCAAAACTTGAAAGGCGAACCAAGTTTTTTTTTTTTTAAAAAAAAAAAAAAAAAAAGGGGGAAGGAGAGATACCTTTTAATTCTTCATTTTTCTTGCGAAGGTTATCGCGATCCAACAAAGTATTATGAAGGTTATTCTTCAAAGTCTTAATTTCTTGTTCCAAGGATGCTCGCGATATCGTATCGGAACCAAAGAATTTACCCAAAGACTCGAAAACGCTAGATTTGGTGGGATCAGTGGAGGCTTTTTTAACATCATTCATAGTATCTGATAAAATTTTAAAAGCTATATCCATCCCTTCTAAATTTTCTTTGCTAAGAGAGATAGATTTTGAGGGAGAAGAAATAGTAGAGGAAGAAGGAAAAGTTGATTCACCCATAGTTATAAGACCGCCAATTGGAGAGACCTGATCAATAGGTGGAGGCGAGGTAGAAGTAAAAGTAGGAATAGGCATGTCCTGAAGAATTTCATTCGCAGAAAATTCAGGGATTGATTTATCCTGCGATGACATTGTAGGGAATGGTACATTATCTTGAGAAGAAAAAATGGGATTATCTTGCGAAGAAGTCGCTGCAGTAGGAGATTTGCCTTGCGAAGACATCGTAGGGAAAGAAGAATGCATGAATCAGAAAAAGGAACAGTTGGAGCAAAGCAGCAGAGGCATCAAATTTATTATGGCGAGACCTTTTGGGAGATCTATCATCATTCTTATCATCCTGCGAATAATAAATCAAGCGAGAAACAGAGGCAATAAAATTGCTATCAAAGGAGTAAATATTTCTAAAAATACCTTACTACTCGCAGGTGTTTTTTGGAAGCCGAGAGACTTGATTGCGAAGAAGATTTTGGTTGCGAACTGGTGGGGATGTTAGGGTTCACCACGGTATATTTAGAGCTGGGTTTGTTCTTCTTTGAAACAAAAATGGCGAAAGAAATATCAAAAGAAAGAACAAAATCAAGATGAAGTAATTTCAATAAGGAAGATCAATCAAGAGAATAATCAAAATCAATGAAAATAACGAACCTGGATGCCATGAAAACGATAACGGAAAGATAATAAAAAGAAGAGGATGAAGATGAATAGCAGGAAATAGTTGCGCAGACGATGAAGAAGATATAGAAGAAGAAAAGGAATGTTTTTCACTGCGGTTTTCCTTTAAATAGAAGAAAAAGGGTGACCAGGATAACATTAAATATACCGGTAGAAAGAGTAATTTTAGACACGTGTAAACGGTCATCCCAAGATTCAAGGAATCAAATTTCTGTGGGAAATTGAAGATATATTACTTCTTGTTCACTTCGCAAAGCTTTGAACTTCGCAAAAGAATAGAGGCAAGTACGTACTTTTCAAGTCCAGTATTCTTTCGCTCGTTCCTTCATCAACAAATGTCAAAGATCACCACAATAACAAATTTTTCCTTAAAAATCGCTCTCCAAGCGATATTCAAGGAAAAAGAGGCAAGATGTAGGACCAGAATATCGCGACAACAATACTTCGCGAGATCAATATATAACAGCACTGCGAAGGTGTCGCAAGTAAATAATTTAAATGACGCATCAAATGACGACAACCAGAATATGAGAAAAGTGTGAAGACTTGGCGAGATTTAGGGGTGTCGCGAGGACAAGTGATTACACACTCGCGAGGATTCGCAAGTTATTTCCGAAAATAAAGGACAGACCTATTTGTCATCCACTATGTAATACCCTATATAAAGGGTCGAGTAAGTCTCTGTTGTAGGAGAGGTCTTTTTGAATTGTGAAGCAAGTCATTAGGAGAGAGAAAGTTAAGAGTGATTGTAATTTCTTTAGCTTTGTTCTACATTTCTTTGTAAATCTTTCAAGAAAACAATTAATAAAACACATTATTATTCATCTTCAAATGGATTGATTAAACATATTTGAGTGAGGGGTGTAGTGTGGGAAATCCTGCAACTACAATACTCATGAACAAAATACATTAATAAATTAAGGAATGCAATCTTTGCAAACCGTGGCTTAATATTCATAAATTGATTTCGGTATAAGTACTTTGTACGATTACAAATCAATCCGATTTTGTTTCAATTGGTTCTTATATACTTCTATGGGATATATACAATTGAACAACTATATGAGTAACACAATTATATTTATTTGATTATCATTCATGTTTGATTGATCATCATATTTGATCTAGAAGTGTTAGATGAATGTGGTTAATACAAAAGTGTTCATATGGCTAACTTCGTTTAACTATTGTTGAGCCAAATCAATATACACGTTTAGGTACGGTTACCTATATCTAAATGAAAGTATTTCATTTGTGTGTAACAAGCTAAGACCATCTAACGGTGGAGAGATATTGCTTTGGTTTTAAGCAAACTTAGCTTGAATCTTAAATCAGGTTTTCATCTAACGATGAATATTGATTGCTTTGTTACTAAGCTATCAAACCCTGATTTGAAGACTATATAAGGGAGAACTCTAGCAAATGGAAAACCTAATCCCCACACTTTCTGTGTGATACTAGTTGCGTACTAGAGTCGATTCTCCTTTAGACTAGGTTTTTCTAAAACCATTATAGGTTAACGACTTTAAGACTTCATTGGGATTCCGAAGCCAGATCCAATTATTTTCTTTGTAGTTGCGAATTCTGATATTACTTGTTCTATCGTGTTGAGTACTATGTTCTCTAAGATTTGCTCGAGATTTATCTGCGATAGGTAAGATATAAAATGTAATCACAAAGCTCCTCGTCTCATTCTTTGTGATTCCACAATAACTTCTTCTACTAGCATATAGTTAATTTATTGTGAGGTGATTGATATTTCTAGGATGTTCTTCAGGATTATAAGTCTGGATTATCAATTGGTTCCTGTGCACCTTGATTTATCATAAGACAGAACAAACTTCATAGGTACTTCTGTGGGAGACAAATTTATCTATCAAAATATGCTTTTCTGTGTGAGACAGATTTGTCTATAAGTGTTCCACTTTGGGTCGTAGCAACTCTTAGTTGTGGGTGAGATCAGCTAAAGGAATCAAGTGCGTAGAGTCATGCTGGGGTTCAGAGACGTAAGGAACGAGAGTGTACCTTAATCGGTGTGAGACTTGGTTAGGGCTCAACTACATTCCAGTCCGAAGTTAACTTGTAGTAGGCTAGTGTCTGTAGCGGCTTAATACAGTGTGGTGTTCAAATCTGGACTAGGTCCTGTGTTTTTCTGTATGTGCGGTTTCCTCGTTAACAAAATTTCTGGTGTCTGTGTTATTTCTTTTCCGCATTATATTTGTTTATATAATTGAAATATCACAGGTTGTGCGTAGTTCAATCAATTGGTAAATCCAACCTTTGGTTGTTGATATAAACTGATTGAAACCTGGATATTAGTTTTTGATACTGTCCAAGTTGTTTCTCTTAATAATCAGGCTCGCGGATTCATATCTGTTTGATTTGCTGATTACATTGAGAAACAAAGATATAATTCTTGGATATCTTTCCTTGATTGAGTCTGATTGTCTAATTGATTCTCTTGGAATTATATTGGAGTCAGTCCATACAGATTGCCGAACGAAATATTGGGTGTGGTTGTTAGACCCACACTTTTTCAGGGTCTCTTGTGATTAATTTATTCGAGTTTTCTGGACACAAATTTATGTTTAATGTAATTTGTTAATGTCCAAATAAATCATTCTTTTCTCGTAAAAGTAAGGTCGCTCTTGTTGTTCCTTTGGGAATGACATATCATGGGGGAGAGATCTTAATTGATCTTGTGCTTAATTGCAAAATCTTTGTGGGGAATGCGGTTGTGGAATATTGTAGGAGTTATCTTGTATCTCTATAAACTCCTTTATGAATACACTAAGTTTCTACTATGTGAAATCATCGAAACCAAGTTGATATGTTCTCTTTTAGTCATGAATAATCTTTTCGAGAATTTCATTATGATCCCGTTAGTTTTCGTACCTTTGCCAATTTTTATTGACAAAAAGGGGGAGAATTATTTTATAGTTCACACTACATACCTATGGTTTACGGATCATTATGTAAGGGAGAGTGGTTTTCATTGTGTGATGAAGTATTGACTAAGGGGGAGTGATACATATCTACATAGTATTATTGTCAAAGTCGTGATACAATTGGACTTTGATGCTGTGTAATAATACCATGACACTGTATAACAATAATTGAGAACACCTGTTTTCTTATTGTTATGGCTGCGGATCTTCAACAACAATGATGCTGAGTTGAACATGTTCAGAATCGCTGAAGTACTTGAAGTGACGAAGAATTCAAGGAATGTTGAAGAACCAAGGAAATCAAGCATGTTGGATGAGAAGCTACAAAGTTTACTTATTTTCTAATCCATGTGTATTGATAGTTTTGTCACTAAAATTGACAAAGGGGGAGATTGTTAGAGCCTTCGCTCGGTCGAACTCGCAAGCGTTGCTATCTCAAGCTTGTTTGTCAAGTTTAGGTGATCAAAACTATAAGTCTTGATTTCTAGTATACTTATAGCTATGTCTCGGATTAGGATAGAAAGTGTAGTTGAGCTTAAGACTTCACGACGTTCATCAATTGAAGACGAAGATCTACTGAGGGGAGCTTGGAGGAACTTCATCAACCAAAGGTATATGGAGACTTAACTTATCTATCACTGTTGATGGTGGTTTTTTAATTCAGGGCTAAAATTGTGAAACCCTGTGTTTTAATGTGCTTTCATTCTGCAAAGAAACAAAGCCATTTAAAAGTGATGAGTTCGTGCCTCTTTACTTACATGTGTATTGAGCAATTCAATATATTTATATATAAAATTTATCGAGAATGGTGCGTGTAGCAACAATCCCAAATATTCTCAGTAAATTTCGAGTATTTATTCTATGCCATGTTCCCAGTTGAACTCTTAATTAATACGAACATGACATGATGACTAATGCTCGCTCCCAGCCGAGTAACATGAATCTCCCGAAGTGTCAGGATTAAGATGCGTGTGGAAGTACTCAATCAGAGGCATGCAAAGTTATGATGCCCTTTGATATTAAATTAGTGATTTTTTGTATCAGTATGCAAAATCCACAAAAAATTGATTGATTTTGCGGCAACCCACAAAATTCAGTTCTTTAACCTAATTTTATTAATTTACAAAAATTAGGTTTTTTGTGCCCTACGTGATAGTTCGAACCCTATTGGTCGAAACTAAACCTAGGAAAACTAGGAAATTGATCCATCAGGTATGAGCAAGATCCTACCAAAAATCAGAAAACAAGAAATAATGAGGAACTGCAGAAAGTAAGAGCAGCGGCAAAAGGAGGCGTGGCCGCGCCACTTGGCCGACCGATTGGCTTCAGCAGGCGCCACCTGTGGCCGGATGGCCATGCTCCATGTTGCTGCTTGCCGGCCCCCTTTCCATCGACCAATCAGATCACTTTAAATGCGCCACACACACTTTTAAATAAAGTTGGAAGTTGGTTGGTTGACGCGCCTAATTCCTTAAGGAATCTAATATAGACTGCCCATGTAATTCTTAAAACGATCATGACCGTACGTTTTGGCCACTCAATTTATCAAGTCTAGCCACCTCCTAACATGGTCGGACAAGCACCACCATGTACACCGGAGGGCTCACTAATGCCTTGGCCAAACGGAGTCCTTCCAAATCGCAAGCGGAGCCACTAAACGTTTACCCAAAGTAAGTTGGCCGCGCGAGTTACAAAACCCTAATTTTGGTTAGCGGCGGTACATTACTGCCAAAAAACGATCTCGTCCGTCCAACTTCGTTAGCGGCCTAGAAGCAACCAACACGATGCAGCTATGCTCACCGACGGGCCCGCCATCGTTCCTACGAAACGGAATTTCCATGGCCTGCTAGCAAGGTACAAATACGCTCACCAGCGGACGGCTATTGTGATGGCCGATTGGATAAGCTCCCAGCACGCGGCTAACACCAAAACCGTTAGCCCAAAGTAGGTTGACCACACGGCTTTTAAAACCTTAATTAAATCAACGACAGCCATTAACTGCCGCAAATCATCTCGACCTCCCAACTTCGCCAATCGATTTGGTCGGCCTAACTCTTATTTTAGGCGGCCAATAAGGTTTCGCTGTGATCGCCAGCCGTCACTCTCCTATGAGGATTGACCGGCCTGCCTTTAGCGCGTGTGAATGGCTCTTGGAAGCTTCCCGAAAATGGACGGTCATGCTCCTTTTAAGACATTAAGCTTCGCGACTGATTTAAGCGAGCTTTATACAACGAAGATTTATGAGCATCGATTATTTTGAGCTGCTTGATTGAAAGCGATGCTTTACATGCATCGAGTACATATGATATTTTATGAATTTGAGCTTCACAAATAACTTAGTTGTTTAACCTAATAGCTTCAAATGCTATTCTTCGCGGCAAGTCTCATGACTTGACCCATCACATATGACTACCCGCCGCCTAACTTGCGCGTGATTGGTCAGAATAATTAGTCAAGACCCACTCAGCAACTTGCTATATATTTTCTACTCGAGACATCAAACATGTCACAAACTGGGGGATGTTCATCAGGGTATTGGTCTGGTGGTTTACAGCGTGCGGCGTGCAACACGCCCATTATGAGAAAGTGTCAGGAAAAGCGGACAGTTAGTGGCAGCATAGAAGCAGTGGGTGTGTAACGACCTGTCTTCCCTCATTGAAAGACGTGGTTTTTAACATTTTCACACTATCCAGCTTCTTCATCACTCAACTACTCCCATTTCCTATGAGATCAGGGTGCGTGCAACTATGACTTATATAAATATGTTTTCAACCTATTTCAACCAACAACAGAGTTTTGGTTAACAACACAGTATCCAGAAAAAACACCAAGAACTGATAGCTTATATTCCGCGAGCTAGTTCCATATTCTGATACAAGTCATAAAATAACCAGACCTTCAGAGTTAACCATTCTAATCTCAACACCTTGTTCGCTTCCCTCCCTAAGATCAACCCTTGTCCTTCATTTTGTAACCGAAGCAAGACTGGAACGACCATTTCTTGGTTTAGGCCAGGATTGTACAGATTGATCTTTCGAATCTAAAATACTCCCGTGCAGTGCATTTGTTTAGGGTTTAGATTCGTTTCTCGGCGACGCACCCAAATTTACCAAAACTAGCAGAATCAGTTTTTACCCCAAAACAACTGGCGACCACAGTGGGAGATTAATCTCTCGGTTGCAAGATCAATTGTCAATTTCATTTTTAATTTTCTCAAGTTCAAGATGGTGGATCTTAAGTCTGGGTCAGTTACCAATCCCGATGCTGCTGGCGCTGATAATACTCCTGGCGCCACTATCCCTGTTGGTGACACCAATGTACCGCCCACCAGCACAGTCAACGCATCTCATGGTGTTACATCCTCAAGCACCAACACCAGCAACGCAACATCCCCTCTGGCGTGACGCCTCCTATCACCATATCCAGAGTCGCTGCTACTCATAATATTTATTCGAGTGTAACACCCCCAATTGTCACCAGAGCTGCTACCGCTTCTTCGTCAGGACGGGAGACTGGAGGAGCTAGAGGAAACCAACCTCCTATTACCATTTCCGATTTAATGGAGAGACAAGAAGTTCTTGCCAAAGATCATACGGACATGGCTACAACTCAGAAGGAGGTACTCACTTTTCTCAAGACGCTAACGGAAAGATTACCACCAGAACCGTGTAAACCCCAAATGGAGCAGACAAGGAACACTTTCATGACGCCTGACGCAAGTACTTCAACATGGCATATTTTTATGGATGAAGAAGTTCGTGTGGCTCCTGAACGACCGTCAGAAAGGAATCAACAGTCCAACTTTATCACACGGGAGGACCTGGAATGGTTTCTCCAGAATCGAGGCAAGGAAAATCCAGATACCATTCATCAGCACCAACCTCCTTATCCTCCTGACGTGCAAAGAGTTTCCCTTCCAAGAATATATTATTCTCCCCAGTTATCCCTTTATGATGGTACTGGTAACGCTCGTGAACACATCTCTCTCTTTTTGGAATCACTAGGGGAGCATGAATATAACCACGTCCTCCGCCTGAAAGAATTCTCAAAATCACTCACTGGAAGGGCGTACACCTGGTACAACAACATTACACCAAACAGCATAGCCAATTGGCGTGAAATGGTTACCGCTTTCTACAAGAAATATTTCTTTGTGTCTGAGAAAATCACTTTATCAGACTTGGGAAGGATGTTTCAGCGAAACAATGAACATCCAAATGATTATGTCAAGAGATTCAGGATTCAAGCGCTAGATTGTCATGATCCAAATGTGAATGAACATCAATTGGTGGAGTTGTGCATTAATGGCATGGTACCCGTCTATCGCGCTTTACTGGAGAACCTGCGCTTCCAGAAATTTTCTGAACTTCATGAAGCTGTTAAGCGGTCGACCACAACAACACCAGCCTTATTGGAAAGAACCCGCCTGCCAGAATGAAGACGCACGCGAGACTTGGGGGAACAGACGTCTCATCAACAAACAATATAACATTCAACCCTCTGTAAGTGTGGTGAGTGAAGGAAGAAAAAGAAAAGCTTCAGCGGCAGAACAACAATCCAAACGTGCGGCGCCAGCGCAGCAGACAGCTCAAACCCGGAGAGCCGCGACTAACACACCTGCGCAACAACAAGAAACTGGAGAGGCTGTTCTAACCTTCCCGTTTCTAATTGAAGAGGTAATCGAACTACTAGAAGCATGGATTCAAGATGGCGCCATCAATCTACCTCCTCTCAGACGTCCACCAACTGAAGAAGAAATGGCAAATCCAAAATATTGTCGTTACCATAGGTTCGTCAATCACCTAACCAGTGACTGCAACAAATTGAAACGCATTTTCAAAGAGAAGGTGGATGCAGGCGAACTTTAATTGGGCACTGAAGGAGTTCACAGAGATCCCCTACCTGTCAGGAGCTGCATGATTTCTGGAGACTCCATCCACAAAACCGTACAGTCTATGATGGAGCATTTATGTGAGATTCTGTATTTCTCCAAGGCGCAACGTCAATACATATTTGCATCTCTCAACTGTGTTGTATTAGGCAAGCGGCTGTTTCCAGTCAGGGAAGCCGCTCCCAAACCCCAACCTCTCCTAGAAAGCACGACTGATAGATGCAACTGGGGACTCCTAACCACCGCTCACTTGAAGAATGTTAAGTTTGACAGCACACTGATTGACGCGGCCTCTGACTTCAACATTTTTACCATCAAAACTCTGAGAGCTGCAAGGATTTCAAGGCAGGAAGCCGTTCACTACCCAACCATAATCAAAAACTCGGAAGGAGAATCCAGAGACGCTTACGGGTACATTAATCTCGAAATCAAGGTGGGAGACGCTCTAACACACGCCAAATTTCATATAGTTAAAGAGTACCCAAGTTATGATATGGTCCTAGGGCGCTCATGGATACATAACAACAAGGCGAATCTAGGAGTATGTCCTTTTCCAGTGTCTATACCCGAAAAGGTCTCCAACAAGCCATCCAATCCTGAAGACAAATTTGTTGTCGTATTAACAACTCGCGAATGTGACACAGCTGCCTAGAGAGAGCACATCAACATTTGTTCGCAGATTCCGGGCACAAGTAAGTCTTATTGAACAACCCTTTTTTTCAACCGGTCACTCCTCCTTCTTCCAAGGCTTGGGGACTCGATCCGATTATCAACCTAGCTGTCACTAGGAGATGTAAGTGGGATGCTGGTCCTTTCCAGTATTTTATCAAGAGTTTAGAAGTTGTCTCAGTCAAAGATAAGGAATCTAAGAACCAAGTAACAGTGCAACGCCCAAATCCCTTTCAAGTTGGGGATATGGTAGTAAGGATTGCTGCTCAACCTACTTCGCCCGATTCCACAGAAGGAAAAGGTGAGCCGTATCTGGTAGCATAAGTTATATTGGGAGGCTACTGCAAGCTCATCAATACTGAAAAGCTAGAAGGCGTAATAATGCACGCCAGGTAGCTCAAACCTTTCAATACCTAAAATATCATGTCGCCTCTTCTTTAGAGTTTTCCTTTAGCATTTCCCTTTTCATGCAGTATTCGTAATTCCTCCAAAATGATTGCACCAGCTTGCATTCATAATTAGAATTTCAGTTTATCAGTTAATCGAAGCATTATTTCTTCACAATAAATTACTCTTGAGTCATTCCAAAACAAAAGTCTCAAATAAACTCAAAACCCTCAAAAAACAATTACCTACTAGCTCAAAGCCAGAAAATTGGAAGCATCTCTTATCTTCCAAAAAACATACTCAAAGGGGGAATATGCAAAGGAAAAAGGAAGAATAAAATATTCAAAGGAAATTTTCCAAATAAAGACATCCCTTTTAGAGAGGACATCCTTCATGCCCTGAAGAGCAGTCTGCTTCAAATTCAAGCCATGAGACAGTCTCGAGGAATCTGTAGAAGGAACTTTGTCTACGAATTTCAAATTTTTGGAAACCTTTCACAAAAATGGAAAGCAGCGCACAACCACTTCTTAAGAAATTGCGTCCATGCTCATACATATCTAGTTGGCGCCGCCACAAATCTCCAAGAAGCATGTAATTTGCAAGGGAAAATCAAACAGAAGAAAACACGACTTTCCGACCAAGCACTATTTGTGTGCCGTCTTCCCATCTGCCATATCGTATCGCCTCAGAAGAATGGGAAGAACTCGTTTTTTCAATCAAGGTGCTAATCGTGGCATTCGAGGAATGAATATGAGGCTCTACCGTAACTCTACCAAAGGATGTGTCGTCTAAAGTTCCAAGGTATCACGAGATTTTTTCCAAGGATTTGGATCCCTCAGTAGGGAGATTTCATTCATTCATCCAATTGGAAACATAAAATTATCAAAGCAGCATGAATAAAGGATTATTATTCCCTGGCTCGAGCCACACAAATAAAACCACTGAAAGATGCTTATCTACGAAAGAGAATAACAAAGTGGGAAATCTAGTTATCAACATCAATGCCAGGGTTAATGGCGCCCTCACTGGAGTTCTCTTTAGAAGCCGCTTCAATGTCCTCTCCAGAAGTAGAAGCCTCTTCAATATTCTCTCCAAAAGCCGCTTCAACGTTCTCTTCAGAAGCCGCTTCAATGTCCTCTCCAGAAGCAGAAGCCGCTTCAATATTATCTCCAGAAGCCGCTTCAACGTTCTCTCCAGAAGCCGCTTCAATGTCCTCTCCAGAAGCAGAAGCCGCTTCAACGTTCTCTCCAGAAGTAGAAGTCGCTTCAATGTCCTCTATAGAAGCCGAAGCCGCTTCAACGTCCTCTCCAAAAGCCACATCAACATCTTTTTTCAGAGGCCGCTCCTATGCACTCTTCGGAAGATGCTCCTACATCCTTTTCATAAAATGCTTCAACATCCTTTTGAGGATGCTCCGGTTCATCCACATCAGAGTCAAGAATTATGACACCATTATGGATAGGCAAGTCAACAAGATCCGGGAAAAGAAATGACTCTCAATCTGCCGAGAATAATGGCTTTAGATACGAAATATCAACCGACTATATGCTCATCCACCTGGAACTGATTGGCGTGTACTAAGAGAATGATCATCACATGCCTTGATACTTCATCAAACGTATCTTGCTCGAAGACCCAGCTGGCCTCTATCCCGGTAACGTCTGTTTAAACTTTCCTCGTGAATTTTTTACCTGTCACCATCTAGTACTTACCCCGCAACAATATCACTGTTACGTACTAAGCAGGGGACTTAATGTTGATGATGCTTTTTAGTTCAGGGCTAAAATTGTGAAACCCTGTGTTTTAATGTGCTTTCATTCTGCAAAGAAACAAAGCCATTTAAAAGTGATGAGTTCCCAGGCCTCTTTACTTACATGTGTATTGAGCAATTCGGTATATTCCAGAATGGTGCGTGTAGCAGGAATCCCAAATATTCTGTAAATTTCTGAGTATTTATTCTATGCCATGTTCCCTAGTTGAACTCTTAATACTGACATGACATGACGACTAATGCTCGCTCCCAGCCGAGTAGCATGAATCTCCCGAAGTGTCAGGACTAAGATGCGTGTGGAAGTACTCAATCAGAGGCATGCAAAGTTATGCTGCCCTTTGATATTAAATTAGTGATTTTTTGTATCAGTATGCAAAATCCACCAAAAATTGATTGATTTTGCGGCAACCCGCAAAATTCATTTATTTAACCTAATTTTATTAATTTACAAAAATTAGGTCTTTTGCGCCATGCGCGATAGTTCGAAACCTATTGGTCGAAACTAAACCTAGACAAACTAGGAAATTGATCCATCAGGTAGGAGCAAGATCCTACCAAAAATCAGAAAACAAGAAATAAAGAGGAACTGCGGCAAGTAAGAGCAGCGGCAAAAGGAGGCGTGGCCGCGACACTTGGCCGACCGATTGGCTTCAGCAGGCGCCACCTGTGGCCGGATGGCCATGCTCCATGTTGCTGCTTGCCGGCCCCCTTTCCATCGACCAATCGGATCGCTTTAAACGTGTCACAAACACATTTAAATAAAGTTGGAAGTTGGTTGGTTGACGCGCCTAATTCCTTAAGGAATATAATATAGACTGACCATGTGATTCTTAAAACGATCACGGACGTACGTTTTGGCCACTCGATTTATCAAGTCTAGCCACCTCCTAACATGGTCGGACAAGCACCACCATGTACACCGGAGGGCTCACTAATGCCTTGGCCGAACGGAGTCCTCCCAACTCGCAAGCGGAGCCACTCAACGTTTACCCAAAGTAAGTTGGCCGCGCGAGTTACAAAACCCTAATTTTGGTTAGCGGCGGTACATTACTGCCGCAAAATGATCTCGGCCGTCCAACTTCGCTAGCCGAATCGACCGGCCTAGATCTGACTTTAAGCAACTAGCAAGATGCGGCTATGCTCACCGACGGGCCCGCCATCGTTCCTACCAAACGGAATTTCCAAGGCCTGCTAGAAACAACCAAAAACGCTAACACAAAATAGGCCAACCGCGCGAACAAAAGAAGCCTTAATCGAATTAAGGCTGCCGGGTCGGTCTTAAATCGATCGTGACCGTCCAACTTCGCCGGCCAAATTGATCGGCCTATATTCGATCTTAATTAATGAGCAAGGTACAGATACGCTCACCAGTGGCCCGTCTATTGTGCTGGCCGATCGGACAAGCTCCCAGCACGCGGCTAACACCAAAACCGTTAGCCCAAAGTAGGTTGGCCACACGGCTTTTAAAACCTAAATTAAATCAATGACAGCCATTAACTGCCGCAAATCATCTCGACCGCCCAACTTCGCCAATCGAATTGGCCGGCCTAACTCCTATTTTAGGTGGCCAATAAGGTGTCGCTGTGATCGCCAGCCGTCACTCTCATATGAGGATTGACCGGCCTGCCTTTAGCGCGTGTGAATGGCTCCTGGAAGCTTCCCGAAAATGTCCGGTCATGCTACTTTAAGACATTAAGCTCCATGACTGATTTAAGCGAGCTTTATACAACTATGCTTTATGAGCATCGATTATTTTGAGCTGCTTGCTTGAAAGCGATGCTTTACATGCATCGAATACATACGATATTTTATGAATATCGGCTTCACAAATAACTTAGTTGTTTAACCTAATAGCGTCACATGCTATTCTTCGCGGCAAGTCTCATGACTTGACCCATCACATATGACTACCCGCCGCCTAACTTGCGCGTGATTGGAATGAGAATAATTAGGCAAGACCCACTCAAAGAACTTGCTACATATTTTCTACTCGAGACATCAAGCATGTCACAAACTGGGGGATGTTCATCAGGGTATTGGTCTGGCGGTTTACAGCGTGCGGAGTGCAACACGCCCATTATGAGAAAGTGTCAGGAAAAGCAGACAGTTAGTGGCAGCAGAGAAGTAGTGGGTGTGTAACGACCTGTCTTCCCTCATTGAAAGACGTGGTTTTCAACATTTTCACACGATCTCGCTTCTCCACCACTCAACTACTCCCATTTCCTATGAGATCAGGGTGCGTGCAACTATGACTTATATAAATAGGTTTTCAACCTATTTCAACCAACAACAGAGTTTTGGTTAACAACACTGTATCCAGAAAAAACACCAAGAAACGATAGCTTACATTCCGCAAGCCAGTTCCATATTCTGATACAAGTCATAAAATAGCCACACCTTTAGAGTTAACCATTATGATCTCAACACCTTCTTCGCTTCCCTCCCTAAGATCAACCCTTCTCCTTCATTTTGTGACCGAAGCAAGATTGGAACGACCATTTCTTGGTTTAGGCCAGGATTGTACAGATTGATCTCTCGAATCTAAAGTACTCCCGTGCAGTGCATTTGTTTAGGGTTTAGATTCGTTTCTCGGCGGCACACCCAAATTTACCAAAACCAGCAGAATCAGTTTTTACCCAATCACTCAGAAGTCTATTCTATTCTATTTCCTAATGAGACTAAGTCATATAGCTATTTAGACCTTTATATTATACACATATGATATTTCTAGCTAAGTGTAACTCGCTTATATATTTCTCAAAATATATGTTGGAAGCTTTTTGCTTTTATTACGTTCATCATTATTCTTGACGAGTTTAGTTGGGAACAATTTATTTGTTGGAAACTAAATAATAAGTCAAAAGATGATCATGTGAAAATTGCATTGAAACATGTTACACGATTTGTGTAAGACAATCATTTGATTTCAACTCGGAAAGTTTTGTATTGATCATTCGATCACTTGAAAATTACTTATAAGCTAATAGTTTGTGTGAGACAGCTATTGTCGTCTTCTAAGGATGTTTCAATTATTGAAATTGGGAGTTGAGAACAATTAACCCTTGTCTGGATACAAAACAGTATGCATACCGGTATGCAAACTATTTGGTATGATTCAGGTCCGGAAACCTTGGTTGCATTCCAGTGTGCGAACGGTTTTAACTGTTAAAGTCCGGGAACCATGTTTGCATACCAGTATGTGAACAGTTCTACGTGAGTTAGGTCCGGGACTGCAGTTTGTGTACCCGTTTGCAAACCGCTGGACAAGACCAAAGTCCGAAGCTATAGTTTGCGTACCCGTTTGCAAACTTAGTGGTTAAAGTTCTAAAATCGGTTAAGTATGTTTTCATATTGATGAACAAATACATTAATAAATTAAGGAATTCAATATTTGCAAACCGTGGCTTAATGTTCATGAATTGATTTCGGTATAAGTACTTTGTACGATTACGAATCAATCCGATTTTGTTTCAATTGGTTCTTATATACTTACTATGAGATATATACAATTGAACAACTCTATGAGTAACACAATTAGATTCATTTGATTATCATTCATGTTTGATTGATCATCATATTTGATCTAGAAGTGTTAGATGAATGTGGTTAAGACAAAAGTGTTCATATGGATAACTTCGGTTAACTATTGTTGAGCCAACTCAATATACACGTTCAGGTACGGTTACCCATATCTAAATGAAGATATATTTCATTTGTATGTAACAAGCTAAGATCATCTAACGGTGGAGAGATATTGCTTTGGTTTTAAAAAAACTTACCTTGAATCTTAAATCAGGTTTTCATATAACGGTGAATATTGATTGCTTTGTTATTAAGCTATCAAACCCTGATTTGAAGACTATATAAGGGAGAACTCTAGCAACTGGAAAACCTAATCCCTACACTTCTGTGTGATACTAGTTGCGACTAGAGTTGATTCTCCTTTGACCTAGGTTTTTTTAAAACCATTATAGGTTAACGACTTTAAGACTTCATTGGGATTCTGAAGCCAGATCCAACTATTTTCTTTGTAGTTGTGTATTATGATTCTCCTTTAACCTAGGTTTTTTTAAAACCATTATAGGTTAACGACTTTAAGACTTCATCGGGATTCTGAAGCCATATCCAACTATTTTCTTTGTAGTTGCGTATTATGATCTTATTTGTTCTATCGTGTTGAGTATTATCTTCTCTAAGATTTGCTCGAGATTTATCTTTGATAGGTAAGATATAAAAATTAATCACAAAACTCTTCGTCTCATTGTTTGTGATTCCACAATAACTTCTTATACTACCATATAGTTAAGTTATTGTGAGGTGATTGATATTTCTAGGTTGTTCTTCGGGAATATAAGTCTGGATTATAAACTGGTTCCTGTGCACCTTGATTTATCATAAGACAGAACAAAACTTCATAGGTACTTCTGTGGGAGACAGATTTATCTATCAGAATAGGCTTTTCTGTGTAAGACATATTTGTCTATAAGTCTTCGACTTTGGGTCGTATCAACTCTTAGTTGTGGGTGAGATCAGCTAAGAAAATCAAGTGTGTAGAGTCCTGCTGGGATTCAGAGGTGTAAGGAACACGACTGTACCTTAATCGGTGTGAGACTTGGTTAGGGCTCAACTACATTCCAGTCCGAAGTTAACTTGTAGTAGGCTAGTGTCTGTAGCGACTTAATACAGTGTGGTGTTCAAATCTGGACTAGGTCCCGAGGTTTTTCTGCATTTGCGGTTTCCTTGTTAACAAAATTTGCGGTGTCTGTGTTATTTCTTTTCCGTATTATATTTGTTTATATAATTGAAATATCACAGGTTGTGCGTAATACAATCAATTGGTAAATCCAACCTTTGGTTGTTGATATAAATTGATTGACACTTGGATATTGGTTTTTGATACCGTCTAAGTTTTTTCTCACAATAATCAGTTCACGGATTTGATTCTGTTGATTTGCTGATTGATTTGAGAAACATAGATATAACTCTTGGATATCTTTCCTTGATTGAGTCTGACTGTCTAGTTGATTCCCTTGGAATTATATTGGAGTTAGTCCATACAGATTGCCGAATAAAATATTGGGTGTGGTTGTTAGACCCCCATTTTTTCAGTTACAGTACTAGGTCTAGGCCACTTATTGATCACTTCAACGTTCCTTGGATCAATCTTATTTTGTCCACCACCAACAATGAATCCGAGATACACCAACTCCTCATTTCCAAACTCACACTTTTTTACGTTCAACTTCAGCTGGCATGTAACACTTTAAACACATTCTCAACGTGAACGAGATGATCTTCCCAAGTTCTGCTGTATACTAGGATATCATCCAAGTAGACAATCACAAAATCTTCTATGAAAGGTCGTAACAAATCATTTATCAAAAGCATAAACGTCGCTGGAGCATTACACAATCCAAAAGGCATCACCAACCATTCGAACAAGCCTTGTTTGGTTTTGAAAGCAGTCTTTCATGTATCATCTTCTCGGACTCTCACTAGGTGGTTTCCAGATTTGAAATCTAACTTTGTAAAGACTCGAGCTTTTTCCAACTGATCTATCATGTCGTATATCCTAGGTAGAGGGTAACGATTCTTGATAGTGATCTTGTTCAATGCTCTATAATCAATACACATACGCCAGCCTCCATCTTTCTTTGGTACCAACAACACTGCTGATCCAAAAGGTGAAACACTTGGCACTATCATTCTTATAATTATAGAAGTTCCTGGACTTGTTTCTTAATCTCATCAGATTCCTCGATCGTCGTGCGATAAAGACCAACATTAGGTAGAGAACTCCCCCCGGTAAACATGATCTCATGCTCCACACTTTTATTTGGCGGTAATCCCATGGCATCTAAAAATAAATCCTTATATTTCAACTTCAACTTTTCTAGGTCGTCTTCTTGTTGTGCAGTCAAGACTGCCAAACAAAATCTACCCGGCTTCTCCTCAAGAGAATAGATCACAAGGGGAATGAACTTTGTGTTAGCATTCACCAACCGCTTAGCCTGAGTGGTTTTGATCAAGCTTTCTCCCTCAAGAGGAGAATCTATAGCCCGTATCACAAAACTTTCTCCATTCTTGGTGAAGGTGTACTTTTGTTCCCTCTTGTGAAGATTTGCATCTCTATCCCATAGGTAAGGACTACCTAGTACCACCTGACAAACATCCAAAGGCACTACGTCGCACGTAACTTCGTCAATGTATGACTCATCAAAAGCAAACTTGAACGTACACTGCTATCGAACCTGTAGCCCCCCCTTCCTTTTGAAGCCACCATAAAGGATAAGGTTTCAGATGTTTGAAAGTCTTCAAACCCAACTTCCGTACGAAAGAATGTGAAAGTAAATTCTTCTGACTTCTCGGGTCAATAACAGCATCAACTAATGATGTCTTAACCTGCATCTTTAATGCGAAGAGTTGTTCCCTAGGGTCATCTTCTAGACTTCCCTTCTTCTTTTCTACTTTTACCTCCTTTCGCAGTAGCACCTCCAGATTTTCCCTTAATTAAGATTTCCCTTTGAATCAGATTTCTTAAGCCTGCCTTCAATGACATTAGCTTTTATACTTGCTTCAGCAATAATATCGACTGGAAACGTATTCAATTCCTTCCGTATATACTCATGGAACCCGGAGATATACTTAATATAGATAGCATAATCTCCCAAGTCTAAATCCAAAATCATAGCTTGATTCTGAAATTCCGAAGTATATTCTTACACGGTTTGGTTATAGGACTGCTTCAAGTTATACCACTTGAACCATCTCTCCTCAAGGTAGCCAACCAGATAAAACTGTTTCCTTACAACTGCCTTGAATCTTTTCCACGATAATACTCCTTTTGAAAAACCGGGGTCTAACAACCTCACCCAATATTTCGTTTAGGCAATCTGTATGGACAATCTCCAATATAATTTTGAGAGCACCAACTAATAAAGCTAGCTCAATCAAGAAATATATCCAAGAGTTGTATCTCTGTTTCACTATGTAATTAGCAAATCAAACAGATAGAAATCCGCGAGCCTGATTATTATGTAAAACAACTTGAACGGTACCAAAGACCAATGTTCAAGTGTCAATCAATTTATATCAACAACCAAAGGTTGGATTATCTAATTGATTGAACTACGCACAACCTGTGATATTTCAATTATATAAAAAATATAATGCGGAAAATAAATAACACATACACCATAAATTTTGTTAACGAGGAAACCGCAAATGCAGAAAAACCCCGGGTCCTAGTCCAGATTGAACACCATACTGTATTAAGCCGCTGCAGACACTAGCCTACTCCAAGTTAACTTCGGAATGGAATGTAGTTGAGCTCTAACCAATCTCACACTGATCAAGGTACAATTGCGTTCCTTACGCCTCTAGAACCATGCCGGATTATGCGCACTTGATTCCCTTAGCTGATCTCACCCACAACTAAGAGTTGCTACGACCCAAAGTCGAAGACTTGATAAACAAATCTGTATCACACAGAAAAATCTATTGAACAGATAAATCTATCTCCCACAGATATACCTACGAGTTTTGTTCTGTCTTTTGATAAATCAAGGTGAACAGGAACTAATTGATAAACCGGACTTATATTCCTGAAGAACAACCTAGTAATATCAATCACCTCATAATAATCTTAATCTATTAACGAAACAAGATATTTTGGAATCACAAACGATGAGACGAAGGTGTTTGTGACTAGCCTATCGGAGAATAAATCTCGAGCAAATCTTAAAAAAGATATTACTCAATCATAATAGAAAACAGCAAGATCAGAACACGCAGCTACAGAGAAAATAGTTGGGTTTGGCTTCACAATCCCAATGAAGTCTTTAAGTCGTTAACCTACTGGGTTTTAGAAAAACCTAAGGTTAAAGGAGAATCGACTCTAGCTTATACAACTAGTATCACACAGGAGGTGTGGGGATTAGGTTTCCCAGTTGCTAGAGTTCTCCTTTTTATAGTATTCAAATCAGGGTTTGCAATCTAAGTTACCTTGGTAACAAAGCATTCAATATTCACCGTTAGATGAAAACCTGATTAGATTCAAGCTAATATCTTTCAACCATTAGATCGAACTTAGCTTGTCATACAAAAATGAAATGTACCAACATTTAGATAAAGGTAATCGTACCTAAACGTGTACACTTAGTTGGTTCAACAATAGTTAACCGAGGTTAGCCATATGAACACTTTCATATCAACCTTATTCATCTTTCTCACAACTAGTTCAAATGAATCAAATGAAACTAGCTAGAGAGTTGTTCAATTGTTTATATTCTCATAAAAGTATACAAGACACAATTGAAGCAAAATCGATTTTGATTCACTCGAATCATTTCATGAACATTATAGCCACGGTTTGCAAAAGATTGCATTCCTTAATATATAAATGTATTATAGCCACATACCTTTTGTTGATGAAGTTCCACAAATTCCCTTGATTAGTTCTTCGTATTCATTCGATGAATGCTGTGAAGTCTAAAGCTCAACTACACTTTCTATCATAATTCGAGACTTAACTATAAGTAGACTAGAAATCAAGACTTATAGTTTTGGCAACTAAACTTGACAAACAAGCTTGAGATAGAAACGTTCGCGAGTTCGACCGAGCAGTGCTCTAACACCTTTAACTAATGTAAGAGCACTGCTCGTTCGAACTCGCAAGCGTTGCTATCTCAAGCTTGTTTGTCAAGTTTAGGTGATCAAAACTATCACTAGTACAAAAAGTAACATAGGCCATACTTTTGGTTTCAGAGCCTAGCCACGTTTTGGGTTTTTTGCGTGGCTACAAGTCATAATTAAAACTAGAGTGTTATTGTAGCCAATGCAAACTGTTTTGGTAAGATTCAGGTCCGGAAACCAAGTTTGCGTACCTAGTATGCGAACGGTTTTAACTGAGAAGTCCGGGAACCAAGTTTGCATACCTAGTATGTGAACAGTTCTACCTGAGTTAGGTCCGGGACCGCTGTTTGCGTACCCGTTTGCAAACATCCGGAGAAGACCGAAGTCCGGATATTATAATTTGCGTACCCGTTTGCAAACTTAGTGGTAAATTTCTAAAATCGGTTAAGTATGATTCTCATACTCATGAACAAATACATTTATGAATTAAGGAATGCAATCTTTGCAAACCGTGGCGTATTGTTCATGAATTGATTCTTGTATAAGTATTTTGTACGGTTACGAATCAATCCGATTTTGTTTCAATTGGTTCATATATATTTCTATGATATAGTGAACAATTGAACAACTCTATTTGAAACACAATTAGATTCATTTGGTTATCTTTCATGTTTGGTTGAACATCATATTTGATCTAGAAGTGTTAGATGAATATGGCTAAGACAAAAGTGTTCATGTGGCTAACTTCGGTTAACTACTATTGAGCCAACTCAATATACACGTTTAGGTACAGTTACTCATATCTAAATGAAGGTATATTTTATTTGTGTGCAACAAGCTAAGACCATCTAACATTGGAGAGATATTGCTTTGGTTTTAAACAAACTTAGCTTGAATCTTAAATCAAGTTTTCATCTAACAGTGAATATTGAATGCTTTGTTACTAAGCTATCTTAGCTTTGATTGAAAGCAAACCCTGATTTGAAAGGCTATATAAGGGAGAACTCTAGCAACTGGAAAACCTAATCCCGGCACTTTATGATCTTACTTGTTCTATCGTGTTGAGTACTATCTTCTCTAAGATTTATTTCTCGAGATTTATCTCCGATAGGTAAGATATAAAAAGTAATCACAAATCTCTTCGTCACATTGTTTGTGATTCCACAATAACTTCTTCTACTACCATATAGTTAAGTTATTGTGAGGTGATTGATATTTCTAGACTGTTGTTTATGGGTGAAAACTTTTTCTGCTGGTTTCGGTAATTTTGGGTGTGTGTGGATGAGAAATGAATCTAAACCCTAAACAAATTCACTGCACGGGAGTGCTTTTTGATTCGAGAGATCAATCTATACAATTCTGGCCTAAACCAAGAAATGGTCGTTCCAGACTTGCTTCGATCACAAAGTGAATGAGATGGGGTTGATCTTAGGGAGGGAAGCGAAGAAGGTGTTGAGATTGTGAAGGTGTTGGCTGTTTATGACTTGTATCAGAAAGAGGAACTGGCTTGCAATAATGTAAGCAATCAGCTCTGGTGTTTTCTGGATACGAATGACACACTTGGTTTTCTGTGCTTGTCTCTGTTCTTTGGAAATAGATAAAGGACCTATTTATACAAGTCATAGAGCGCAAACCCTCATCTCGTAGGAAGTGGAGGAAGTTGAGTGATGGAGTAGTGGGGTCGTGTGGGTGATTACACGATCACGTCTTGGCCCACTTCTCATATCATCGTTAACCGTCCATGCCTCCTAACACGTTCTTGTGATGGCGCGTTGCACGCTGCACGTTATAAACCGCCAGACCAATACCCCAGTAAGTATCCCCCAGTTTGTGACATGCTCGATGTCTCGATTGTGTGGATCGTGGGACCCATAGAAGGTAGCATACGGTGCTAAGGTTAAATAACTAAGTTATTTGGGAAATCGATATTTATGAAATATCGTGTGTATTCTATGCATGTAATGCATCGAATATATTCAGCATATATGAAGCATCGCTGTTTTAAGGCTTAACGGAGTAAGTCACGGATAAGCGTCTTAAAATAGCATCACGTCCAACCATCTTCGAGTGATCGTTTGGAGACTGCATGGTCGAGCCATGCTTTGGCCGATCACTCTATGTGGAAGAGTGGCGGACGGTGATCATGGGGATGCTTCATTAGTCACTTAACTCCTAGACATGGCTGACCAACCAAGATGGTAGAGTTGCACGGATGAGATGATCTTGTGATGCTCATCTGCGACCGTTGATAGAGTTTAGGGTTTTGAAGAGGTACGCAAGCATCACTCTTCAGCTTGGTCAAAACCAAGCATGGGAGGTGTTTTAGGCAGGACCGACCGGGCATGCGTGTAGACGGCTTTCCGGTGTACACGTCCGTACCTCACGGTCCTATGAAGGTGCGATCTAGGCCACTCAATTTGGCCGACAAAGAGGAGCGGTTAAGATAGATTTGCAACAAAAATCCCATGCCGCAAAGGAGTTGGAAACCGCGCGACATGCCTACTTCGGGCGCGCGTTTCGAGACGTCGACCATGGTTTTCCTTGGTCGATCGGTCATGCGTGTAGGTGGGCCACGGTGATCATGTTGACATTCTCGGGACCTTTTAAGTCTACATATACACCCTCCATCCAAGCTTGCGAAGATGGGACTTTCGTGATCGATTAGCGACACATGTAACATGCCGCAAACTCTAATTAGGGTTTTGTACGGTTCACGTCCATGCAACTTCAACCGATCGGTTTTGCATGTTATGCTCCTCCCTTGGGGAGGCCGATCGTGTGGGGCCCACGTTGGGCCGGTGATGAGCATGTGTGTACCTGTCCCACGGTCATAGGCTTGATCTAAGCCATCCAAACATGCCGGTGAAGTTGGATGGTCGTGATCTATTTAAGACCTTAGTGGAATTTCCTGCAACCTTTAAGCATCATGCCAGCCATACTTTGGGCAAACGCACGTTGCTCTATGGCTAGGTCAGGAGATGGTCAACCAGGCAGGTAGCGAGGGGGCCCGCCAGTGTGCAGGACAAGCTTGTCCGACTGGCCATGGGATAATCCACGCCGTCCAATCATGCCGACGAAGTTGGACGGCCGTGGCTGGTTTTAAGACTGCCGTTGGCGGTCTTGCTCGTACAAGCTTCCTCCAAGCTGCTCCATACCAATTCGACCACCCTTTTCCAGGCTGGTGTTTGGTGGCTTTTGGGAGTATGGCATGTGTTCGACCGACCAGGGCATAAACGGGCCCGCTGGTGGTCATTGTGGTGATAGCCTGCTCCTGCTGAGGATCGTCTAGGCTGGTTAAATCATGCGGCCAACTTGCGTGGTCGTGATTATTTCTGAGACTGATATGGACAGTCCAGATTCAAATATGCTCAATCGGGCTAGTATAACACACCGAGAGATGTAGCCTGTATGGGTATTTCGTGCATGCCTCATTATTGACACTTGGAGATTCGTGTTACTCTGCTGAGAGCAACACTCAGTCGTCATGCCGCACCAATAATGAGAGTTCTGCGGGAACAACACAGGAAATACAAGGCTAATCATGCATTAATTAATAACGCTATAAATTCACAGGGTATATGGGATTGTTGCTACATGCTCCATCCTGGATGAATTTTGTGTATTTAATTCACGGAACATTTGGGATTGTTGCCACATGCTCCATTCTAGGTGAATTAGTAAAATGAAGAAGTATTTATCACTCAAATAGCTTTATCCTCTGCAGGATGTCAGCGTATAAAATTTGGCTTTTACAATTTTAGCCCTGAACTAAAATCCACCTTCAACATTAAGTCCCCTGCCTAGCACATAATGGTTACACTATTGTGGGATAGGCATTAAATGGTGACATATACAACGTAAGAAGACGAGATAAAGGAAGCTTACCCGGAGAAGCTTTAACCGACCGCTAGCAATTATTCATGTGAACACGCCGGTACATGCATGAAACTTTGGACGGGACCGGTGACCTTTCTTGGGCGTTCGAGCCGGGAAAAGGAATCTTCCTTCTCTTCGGGATTCCTCCCAGCGTGGGCGTTTGTACATTGCTGATCAAATCGCTCATACCCATCGGCTTCTCTGACTTTGATTAGGGTTCGAAGAAAGCATAACTTGGTCGGTGTTGAATCCTCGTATATCGGGTAGATTTTGCAGCCGTTTTAGTCTTCCTTTAGGGTTTCCTAAGCGTATATGTACATGTAGGGGTTTTGAACCACTTTTACAATTTTGCGATAGGATTCCTTGCAGAAACTCCATCTCTTCATCATGTCGAACAACAGTGGATCGTCTTCTTCATACCATCCAGGGTCTTCTGCTAAACGTGCACGACCTGCATCTGAGCCTCATGATGAATCCCCCGCTCGTGTTCTCCGAGTTAAGAAGGTCATACCGGTTCGTCTCTATTTTCCTCTTCTTTTCCGAACAGTTGCTTGTTCTTCATGATCAGGCGAACAATCTTTTATTTTATTTTATTTTATTTTTTTATTTTTTTATTTTTTTACAGAGATACCCTACTGGAACATGCGTGACGGTTATCGACGACTTAACTAGTCCTCTTCCTTCAAACTCAAACACACCTACCCCCGCAGACCTTGAAGATGCTGATATGAGTATCTCATCTTATGAATACCCCAACGCGGGTCTTTCATTCGATATCCACATGAAATGCCTATCTTCCAGCTACCGAGATGTCGGTGGATTCTTAGTGCGGAAGGAGTTTGTGCGTTTGTACACAAAGGTATGGAGAAAGTATGGCCACATCGCAACCAGGAATGTAGTTCGACACTGTTCATCTACTTTGGTCACCACGGTAAATTGCCTTCTTCCCATGATTGCCGAGATGGAGAATATCTTTATTCGCAACATTGCTGAATCAAGTCTTGAAAAGTGGGAGAACATGGTATCTACCCGTGAATCCATGGAGTTCAACGTGGGCTGGTTGCGGCAGCGCCTTGATATCATCAAGGTTGATCGATCTGGTATCCTCGTGAATATAGTTCGCTGCGAAAGCTATCTTGGAGGAGGAGAAGGCCCTGGCTGCGGAATCAGAGAAGGTGGAGCGGCAGTTCAAAACTTGAAGAATAGGATGGAGAGATACCAAACTAAATTTCAAGATGATGCTCTCAAGGAACTATAATCTATTTGGATGGCCTCTTCTAAGCCATGCTTCCTTATTGTCAATTTTCCTTTTGAACATTCTTGAAAAATGAATTGCATATTCTTGAGAAATGAATTGCATTGGTTTCTGGTAGATGGATGAAGTTTTTTTTTTTTTTATGAATAGATTGACAATTCAAATGTGTAATGAAAATGCCTGCATTGTCATGTCATGGGATAGTAGCGGGACAATGATCAAGCATGGTATGCCTTGAGCCATTTTCCGTTAATGACTGCTTCTAACTTGCCTCCATCCACCTTAATGATTTTGTAGTAGCCGGTACTGTAAGCCTTGGTAATCACGTAGGGACCTTCCCATTTCGGAGAGAACTTTGGTGCAGACATGTCTTGCTGAATGTGCTTGGCTGTCTTCAAGACCAAATCTCCTACTTTAAAAACACGTGGCTTCACAGTCTTGTCATACGCTCCGTAGATCCTATTTATGTACACCTGAGCACGTTCCTATGATTTGGTTCTTCTGGAATACGAGTGTCTAACTCGGCGATTACGGGAGTTAGACGCTCGACCTCGTTCAGTGGACCCCACTTGCTCTTTGCAATCTGGTGACGGAATCTTGATTTCTGCTGGGAGGATCGCGTCTGCACCGTAAACAAGTGAATATGGAGAAGCCCCAATGGAACTTCTAGGTGCTGTCCGGTATGCCCATAGCGCCATCGGTAGCTGTTCATGCCATGTTCTGGGATGATCATGCACCGTTCGACTGAGAATCCGAATTAGGGTCTTGTTGGTGCTTTCTGCTTGCCCGTTGCCCTATGGGTAGTAGATGGTGGAGAAGACCTGCTTAATTCTTTATTATTCGAGCAACTTTCGTACTTGTTTGTTGGATAAAGGAGTGCCATTATCAGTGATGATGTGCTTGGGTATACCAAACTGGCAAATGATGTGTTCCTTGATGAATGTCGCGATTGTTGCTCAATTAGTTCCTCGTAGAGCAATGGCTTCAACCCATTTGGTAAAATACTCTGTTGCAGTTATGATATACTCGTGCTGTTTTGACGATGGAGGGTTGATCTTCCCAATGATGTCAAGTCCCCAGCAGTAAAATGGCCACGGACTACTCACCGAGTGCAAAGGAGTGGAAGGTGTATGAATGAGATTTCCGTGAATTTGACATTCGTGGCAGCTTTGAACAAATGCAGCTGCATCATTGATAGGTGTCGTAAAACACCTAATTTTATATCTAGTATTTATGCTTTCTTTGCGAGTTTTCATGTGAATTATATATCTTACATTCGCTTTTGAGTTTCATAGGCGTTTTGGAGTCATATGAAGCAAAAGAAGGAGAAAATAGCCATTTGGAGCGGAAAAGGCAAAAAGGTCAACTCGCGGACGATATTTGGAGCATGCTAGGTTGCACAAGAGGAGTTAAGCCGAGAATTTGGTATCGGTCTCCTAAAGCCGACGGTTGAACAGAGAATTAGGCTGTCGGTTATCTGAAACCGACAAGCCACACAAATGAGCTGGTTACCCCTTATCTGCCGGACTTGGGTGGATGTATCCACCTTTATTCCTACGCCCTAAATCGAGAATTGATTCTCTTTATTTCCACACCCACCTGAAACCGAGAGAGAAGAATTACTGCTGTCGTTGGTCTGTTCAGAGAGGTTGAGACGAAATTGAGAATAAATGATGAGAAATCGAGCAGAATTGTGAAAGGAGATCAAGAAGGGATTAGCAGGGTGAATTGAAGTTACTGTGGTTGATTTCAAAGGATGGCAGCTGTTGAATCTGAGATGTATAAATGAGTTTTGTTGTTGGGAGATAGATTTCGATCTGAATATGGAATTGGCCAGGCAAATCAACGAGAATGAAGATGAAATCCACGGCAGAAGTAAGGTTGTTGTAGATCTCACATAGGGTACGAGTTGTTAGAGAGATTGAGAGGATTTTCATGGGTTTCTGCCGTGAGGGGTAGGGTTTCGATTTGCCTCTGAAATTGAAGGAAAGCTGCAGTCTGTGATGGTCTGGTAAATGGGTTTTTGTTGTTGGTTCGATTGGGAGGAACAGTGATGAAGAATTAAGGGTTGTTGTGTTCCCTGAGCCATTATGAGAAGATGGAAATGGGTGCAGCTTTGTGTTGAACATGGGTTGCTCTCAATTGTCAGTGAAGATATGAATTGTGAGATTGTTGGTTAAGGTCAATTACTGGAAATACAAGAAGTTGCAGAGAGGGGCTGGTTTTGAAGGCAAAGAGGTATTGTTGTTGGCATTGAAGTTACAGGGAGAGATGCAATGGTGAGGAGTCTGCAATTTAGCTGGAGCAGCAGCCTGAGTTGATTGGTTTTGAGATGTTGCAGGTGGAGCTAATGTTGGTGCTGTAGTGGTGGAAGTGTGGATCTGCTGTGGTAATTGAAATTTGTTGAGCTCATGAAGGAGATGGAGCTGTAAATGGAGCAGCTATTGGAGTTGGGACTGAGTCGCAGTATGTATGAGTTACAGGGCAGAATGAGTTGAAGCATTTGGTCTTATTCTTTGTTACCATGGGAAGGTGGAGTTGCGGTGCTTATATGAGTGAAACGGGTTTTGGTGATGACTCGATGTTGGCGCTGGCGAGGTGAATCTGCGGGGTTAAGCCTAGTCTTGTGAACTAGAAGTGCGAAGGTGCGATGGTGTGGCTTGGTTGAATGGTAGTAGTAGTACAATGTTGTTGGTGGCTCAGGTGGTTGTGCAATGGCAGTAGATGGCAGAATTGCAGGTGGAGTTGGCTTGTGGTTGCTGTCATGGCATTACATCCATGAAGCTACATGATCTGTAGGTGAAGCATTGACAGAGGAGCTATGCCGAGCTGGTGGAGATGTCGCAGCCGCAATCTGTGGTGGCTGTAGCTGGTGATAGAGAGGCATGCTAGGAAAATACAGGGAAGGTGTTGCTGTTGGAAGTGCAGGAAATGGCCTGGCAAGCCATTTGGTGACTGTGCTGAGCAGCCATCATGGATGGATGGATTAGGCGATGCACAATGATTGTCTTTGCACGCAAAAGGGCCTTGGCCAAGAACCCAACTCGACCTTGTCACCCCGGTGACTCATCGACTCAATGATCGATTCTCTCCACGACTCGGTGCTTGACCCAGGTTAACCCGCCGAGCTGACTAGTTGACCGATCCGACCCGTTGACCGGTGACCGGGCGGACTTTGCCGGTCACCTGGGATGTTTTCCGGCGACTTTTCCGGCCGTTTTCCGGCCACAATACCAGTTTTCCGGCGACGTTTTTGGGTCATATTTTCTACATGGGTTTCTCCTTCTTATGGGCTTGGTGGATTCTCATCTAATGGACTTTGAAGGCTAGACCTAATTTTAGAAGTTGGAGAAAAGCTATAAAGGGAAGGTCTTCTACAACTTATGGGATATCTTTTTCTTGGAATTTTGGAGAGCCAGTTTGTTTTACGCTTCTAGGGTTTGGTTTTGTTCTTCTTCTTCACTATTATTTTATTGAATATTGATTATGATGAACTCCATAGCTATGAGTAGCTAAACATATTATTGGTTATGGGATAAAAGTTGATTTCTCAACATGCTTTTGATTCAATGAATTAGTTTTGTCTCAGTAATTATTGTTTGTGATTCACAATTAATAGTGTTATAAGATTTGAAAACTTGTTAGGTTGAGTCCGGAATCAATCCGATTTGTGTTCATCTCTAGAGCTATATTAGGGTTTTCAATACGAAAAAGTTGTTTATCCCACGATTCTAAGTAGCATAATTGTGGTTAGTGCTTGTAGTGATACATCCTACTAGTCACAAGTGAATCATAACTTTTGTTAAAGCGTTTAGTGCTTTTACACATTCGTTTGCATTGATGAGTCTTATTCCATAAAACTTAATGCTTTTAGGGAGTTAAACTTAATTGTGCTTTTACACTTTAGGTTGCTTTCTACGAAGAATTCACATATGCATCTTTTAATGTGGTTGTGATGAAAACAGGGAATTAACGGGTTATACTTGCGATCAAGGTATCCTAGGACTTTTAATAAATACGAGATTAAAATACCAATTCTAATCATTGATGATAATACATGTTTGTGAATGATACTATCCCGTGACCAATATATCCTCCTTATTGATTTCTCGAATTACTTACTTTGCTTTTAATTATTTTTATTTGCTTAGATACAACAAACATACCTTGGGTTATTTTAGAAACTGAAATTTTATAACAACGAAAGCCTCTCTGTGGATACGAACTCTTTCTTATCGCTTACTATATATTTATATCTAGTTGATTGAGAAAGTGAAATTATATTTGACGGATTGACAACCGATCAAATTTTGGCGCCATTCTTAGGGAGGCATACGGCTTGTTATTGAGTTTTTAGTTTCTTTTTACAATTTCGCTTTTATCTTTGCTTTTCGGTTCTTGTCTTGTTTCTCACTTGTTTGCGAGAATTGTTTGCAGGTACCTAATCTCTGGCTTCTAAGGATTGGAATTATCCAAGGTGCGGGATAGCTACTCGACGCGGCACAATACTCCAACCAAGTCAAGATACAACGGACGAGCACGAGTTGGAAGTAGGAGAAGAGATTTTCCAACAACAAGAAGAAGAAGCAATGGGTGATGCAAATCGTTCACTGAAGGACTTGGCTTCTCATAGGCTTGATACACAACATGGGTGTATTCAAACGAACTCTACTTTTGAGATAAAGCCTGGGTTGCTTAGAGAATTACCAAAATTCCATGGCATGGTGAATGAAGATCCTAACAAACATCTTTTGGACTTCCACACCATTGTCACGGCTATGCTTCCAGCAAATGTTGAGGCGGATGGTGCAATGTTGAAAGTTTTCCGTTTCTCTTTAATGGATAGTGCTAAGGATTGGTTGTACTATTTACCTCCCGGAAGTGTCACAACATGGAATGGGTTGAAGAAACTCTTTTTGGAGAGATATTTTCCTGCATCCAAGGCTACTCAAATTCGCAAGGAGATTTGTGGGATGAAGCAAAACGTGGGAGAATCCTTATATGAATGTTGGGAACGGTACAAGAGATTGGTCGCAAGCTTCCCTCACCACCAATTTAGTGACGCTATGATCATCCAATACTTCTATGAAGGACTCCAATCAAGTGATAGGAATCTTATTGACGCTGCGGGTGGTGGTGCACTAGTTAGCAAGACGGTGGCACAAGCTAGGGAGTTGATTGAAAACATGGCAGCGAACTCACAACAATTCTTAAGTCGTGGTTCGGATGTGATTCTAAGAAGGGTGAGTGAAGTGAGCGAGGTGGAGGAACTTCGTCAACAAATGGGTAACATGACAACAATGTTGCAACAAGTTGCATCCGCGGTTATACCAAGTTCTCCTCAATCTTATGAAGACGAGCAAGCTAATGCGATCTTTCCAAATCAACCAAGACGGTATGATCCCTACTCCAACACTTACAATCCGGGATGGAGAGATCACCCCAATTTTAGCTATGCCAACAAGCAAGGAGCGGTTCAACAACCTACCTTCAACTCTTCAAGTGGATTTCAACCTCAACAACAACAATTCCAGCCGAGACAACAATTTCAGCAACCTCAAGCACAACAATCAATGCAAAATCAAGGTTCCGATATTGATTCAAAGCTTCAAACCATGATGCAAGGAATTTCTACCATGTTCAAAGAGAGTCAACAAGAAACTAAGAGTGCTATCAAGGAGTTGCAAACACAAATGGGCTCCATGGCTATTGAGTTAAACCAATTGAAGGCGCAAAATAGTGGGAAACTCCCTTCTCAACCTATTAACCCAAAAGAGGGTGTCAATGCTATTACGTTGAGAAGTGGTACACAACTTGTGCAACCCGAAGTTACTGATTCGGGCAAGGTGGACACACCAAAGGAACCTGTTTTGGAGGAGAATAATGAGGATACTCCCCGAAATTCTGAGGTACCTATTCCTAACTCTAAAACTCCGGTTTCTACTTATGTTCCTCCTCTACCTTTTCCTCGCAGATTTGCAAGTTCTAAGAAGGCGGAACTAGAAAAGGAGATTTTAGACGTTCTTAAAAAGATCCATGTGAACATACCACTCATTGATGCTATCAAGCAAGTTCCAAAGTATGCAAAGGTGTTGAAGGACTTGTGTACCAACAAACAAAGGCTCAAAGGTAATGAAGTGCTTAGTGTGGGGGAGAATGCCTCGGCAATCTTACAACACAAACTCCCACTTAAGTGCAAGGATCCGGGTAGTTTTGACATTCCCGTCACAATTGGTAACACAACTTTTAACAAAGCTATGTTGGATTTAGGTGCATCCGTTAATGTTATGCCTGCGTCAATGTATAATTCACTTGATCTTGGTCCTCTCAAAAAGGCTGAAATTGTATTGCAATTAGCCGATCGCTCTAATGTCTACCCAATGGGTATTGTTGAGGATGTTCTTATGCAGGTTAATCAACTTGTATTTCCAGCAGACTTTTGTGTGTTAGAGATGGATAAAGGTTCTCCGGACTCGTCTCTTCCATTGCTTCTTGGGCGTCCCTTCATGAAGACGGCGAAAACCATAATTGATGTGGATAAGGGAACGCTAACTATGGAGTTTGATGGAGAAACAATACGTTTCAACATTTTCGAGACGATGAGATATCCTAGCGATGTCCACTCTTGTTTCTCCATTGATGTTATGGATACATTGGCACAACAAATGTTTGAATTAAACGGTGATGATGCTTTGGAAACCGTGTTAACTACATCCATAGATAATGGTGTAGAGTGTGGTAATGAAGTCAAGGAAGCTCTTGGTGATCTTAATTCACTACAAGAATGCCCGAAAACTCATAATATCTCTTTTATTTCTTTACCATGCAGTGATGAAAAGCTTGTACCTTCAATTATTAAATCTCCTATTTTAGAATTGAAACCTCTTCCCGACCACCTTAAGTACTTGTACTTGGGTGATAATGAAGAGTTACCGGTGATTGTTTCTAACAAGCTTAGTGATTTCTGAGGAGCAAAAACTTTTGAGGGTGCTAAGGAAGTACAAGACGGCCATAGGATGGACAATTGCCGATATCAAGGGTATTATCCCTGCCGTTTGTATGCACAAAATTCGTTTGGAGGATGATGCAAAGCCTAAAAGGGACGCGCAACGTCGTTTGAATCCTCCTATGATGGAAGTTGTGAAAAAGGAGATACTCAAGCTTTTGGAAGTGGGTGTTATCTACCCCATATCCGATAGCAAGTGGGTGAGCCCGGTACAAGTAGTACCAAAGAAATCGGGTGTGACGGTGGTGGAGAATGATAAGAATGAACTTGTCCCAACTCGTGTGCAAACCGGTTGGAGGGTTTGTATTGATTACAGGAAATTGAATGCCACCACTAGAAAAGACCACTTTCCTTTACCTTTTATCGATCAAATACTTGAACGTTTAGCTGGACACTCTTATTATTGCTTTCTTGATGGCTATTCGAGGTTATAATCAGATTGTGATAGCACCGGAGGACCAAGAGAAAACCACTTTCACTTGTCCTTTCGGTACTTTTGCTTATAGAAGGATGCCTTTTGGCTTATGCAATGCTCCAGCTACTTTTCAAAGGTGTATGGTACATAATCGAAGTGTTCATGGATGACTTTAGTGTCTTTGGTGATTCTTTTGACCTTTGCTTGAACAACTTGTCTCTAATCCTTGAACGATGTGTTGAAACAAATCTTGTGCTAAATTGGGAGAAGTGGCATTTCATGGTAACTCATGGCATAGTTTTAGGCCATATAATATCTTCTAAAGGCTTGGAAGTCGATAAATCTAAGATAGACCTTATTCGTGCTCTAACCCCTCCCACTACGGTGAGGGAGATACGCTCTTTTCTTGGTCATGCAGGTTTTTATCGTAGGTTCATCAAGGACTTTTCCAAGATAGCATCACCACTTTGTAACTTATTGCAAAAAGATGTGGTTTTTAACTTTGATGAAAAATGTATGGCGGCATTCAATCGTTTGAAAGAACTTTTGATTTCAGCCCCTATCATTAAACCACCGGATTGGAGTAAGCCTTTTGAGCTCATGTGTGATGCTAGTAATTATGCGGTTGGTGCGGTGCTTGGGCAACGTGTGGGGAAGCTTCCTCATGCTATCTATTATGCTTCTAGAACGTTAAATGAGGCTCAACAAAACTACACAACCACTGAAAAAGAGTTATTAGCCATTGTTTTTGCTTTAGAAAAGTTTCGCTCTTATCTAATTGGTACAAAAGTTGTTGTCTTTTATGATCATGCAGCACTTAGATACTTGCTTACAAAGAAAGAGGCGAAACCGAGGCTCATACGATGGATATTACTCTTGCAAGAGTTTGATATTGAAATCAAAGACAAGAAAGGAATTGAGAACACCGTTGCGGATCACTTGAGCCGACTTCTTTGTGGACAAGGAGACTATCCCGTTGCGTGAAAGTTTCCGGATGAGCAACTTTTCTCAATTGCCTTTGGAGAACCATGGTATGCCGATATTGTCAATTACTTAGTTTCTAAACAAATCCCAAAGAACTTGTCTCGTCTTTGAGAGGGACAAACTTAAGAGGTTAGGGAACCAATACATATAGGATGATCCATACTTGTGGAAACATGGTAGTGATCAAGTAATACGAAGGTGCGTGCCCGATTCCGAATTTAACTCTATCTTGGCTTTTTGTCACTCTTATGCTTGCGGAGGACATTTTGGGAGTAAGAGAACCGCGCACAAGGTACTTGAAAGTGGTTTTTATTGGCCAACTTTGTTTAAGGATGCACACATATTTTGTACAACTTGTGATAGGTGCCAAAGAACCGGCAATCTAGGTGTCCGAAATCAAATGCCACAAACTTATATTCAATTTATTGAAGTTTTTGATGTATGGGGTATTGATTTTATGGGGCCTTTTGTCAACTCCCATGGGAATTTTTATATCTTACTTGCGGTTGATTATGTCTCGAAATGGGTGGAAGCTAAGGCCACACCTACTAATGATTCTAATGTGGTTTCAGATTTTGTGCAAGCTAATATTTTTGCAAGGTTTGGAATTCCAAGAGCCATAATTAGCGATGGGGGTTCTCACTTCAAAAACAGGATTTTACAAAGCTTGTTGTCGAAGTACAATGTGTCGCACAAGATTGCAACACCTTATCATCCTCAAACCAATGGACAAGCCGAGGTGTCTAACCGTGAGGTGAAATCCATTCTAGAAAAGACGGTGAACCCAACAAGGAAGGATTGGAGCATGCGACTTAATGATGCTTTGTGGGCGTATAGAACCGCATATAAAACACCTATTAGAATGTCTCCTTTTAGGCTTGTGTATGGTAAACCTTGTCATTTACCCGTGGAAATTGAGCATAAGGCGTTTTGGGCTATTAAACAATGCAACATGGAGATGGATGGGGATGGAAGGCAAAGGAAGTTACAACTCCAAGAGCTAGAGGAGCTCCGCAATGATGCATTTGAAAGCTCGCGAATTTATAAAGAAAAGACGAAAGCATTCCATGATAACATGATTTCTAGAAAACAATTTTGCATTGGGCAGAAAGTGCTTTTGTTTAATTCTCGCTTGCAATTATTTCCGGGTAAACTAAGGTCACGATGGATCGGACCTTTTATTGTTACTAATGTGTTTTCTCATGGTGCGGTGGAAATTCGTAGCATAGCTACAGGGAAAGAACTTAAAGTTAATGGGCACCGGTTGAAACCATATTATGAGAATTTCACTTCCGAAGTGGTGGAAGGAGTTAACTTTGTGGATGTGCTCCCTCTGGAGGAGTCCTAGAAAGAAAGGAGATAGTCGGGCTGACGACTTTAAACCAAGCGCTAATTGGGAGGCAACCCAAAGGATGAGTATTTCTTGTCTTGTATTTATTTCTTTTCTTGTTTTTAGTTTTTCTTGTTTTGTTTTTACTTTGTTTTTTCTGATTTCTTGTTAGGATTTCCCACCTTGACTTACTTTGGACGATTCAATTTACTTTGAGGACAATGTAAAGTTTAAGTGTGGGGGAGTGGTTTATGTTGTAAATTTTTGCAATTTTTCAACTTTTTTGTGAACTAGTGAATAAGAAAACTCCAACTTGTAGTTATTTAGAGTCACATAGTATACATGTCGCTAAGATTACATCGAGAATCTCACAATTGTGACTGAACTTAGAGATGATGAGAGAACATGATCGGGTTTCTTAATTGTATGAGAGTTAAAGTTGGATTTAACCATGCCGGTGGCAAATAAGGTGCGAGACTGAATTCCGTATTAGAAAACAGTGATCCCCTATAGTGGAGACTACCCATGTTACATAATGTGAGGCACCAACCTTCAATTCGTTGTACTGTCTAAATTTGTGCTTTTAGAGTGTGTGTGTCACCGTACGTAAATTCCGGGCAGAATGGTGAGCTGTCCAATTTCCCACTATAGAAGCACTATTTTGATCTCTTGAGTGCTATTTTTATCAACCATGTTGGTGACATCGAATTGCTAACTTACATACCACTTGTGATCTTGTTCGCAGATTAGCACCATCCACCTTATCTCTCTACACCAACAGGTCCATAGAAACACCATCATCATCAACAAGAGGAGCATCACAAATTCGAAGGAAAGTTGAACATGTTCGAGGTTTACAAGCAACAATACGAAATGGGCAGATTTGATTTGAGTAAAGCAACAAAACGAGGAGCGAGAATTTTTATAAGTTGAAGACTATTATACAAGAGTGGAAATTATTAAGGATGAGAATTCGAGAAGTCTATGATATCAAGACATATAAGTTGTGAAGATTCAAGCGGTAAAGTACTTATACCATGACATTGTACTTACATTTTTATTTTTGTATTTTACTTTCTCTTGTCTCAATGAAAAAAAAAAAAAAAAAAAAAAAAACAAGAGAAAAGTTTAGGTTTGTTAATAGTTTTTATTTTGTTTTATTTTTATTTTGTATTTGTTTGATTTCTCAAAAAAAAAAAAAAAATTGAAAAAAAAAAAAAAACGAAAATTAAAAAAAAAAAAAAAGAAAAAAAGAAAAAAAAAAGAAAAAAAAAATTGGGATTGTATAGTTTGTTTTTATTTTTGTATTATTTCAATAAAGCCTATGGAAAGAAGGAATATCTATAATGAAGTTTCAAGCGACAAGGAATTTGAGGAAAGAATCATATTGTCAAGATTCTACGAAGTTCGAGAGTTATCATCAAGAGTTGAAGACCGAAGACGAAGATGAAGACACCGATAGAAGACCGAAGACGTTTCTATGGATGATGTGAGAGTGGTGCTAGCTGCCCGCCGAACGGATTCACGGTAAGTAAGCATATTCCCACCTTCGTTAAATGGTTGATTTCCTTTCGAAGAGATCGTCAGAAAATGGGTTTTCAAAAATATATAAAAGATGTGGGTTTTCAAAATATTTCGGAGGGTTTTACCTTCCTACCATTCAACGTGTCGCAGATTCTCTCTTCATTCCTACTGGACACATGTGTGACCCATAAAAAGTTGTTTTATTATTGAGAGCAATATCATAAAACCCTTTCTTGTGAGGCGAGTCGAGACTTTTGATCACTCCGAACCCGAATTTTTGTCGAGAAGGGATGGTTATTTCTCTCTCAACTTTTAAGAATGAGATTGTGTTCATTTATGTGACTAACTTCTTATGACTAGTGTGCAGAATTTCTATGTCTTCTTAGCGCTTGGATACTATCATTTCGGAGAACTAGTAAGTTGGAAAAGTAGGTTTTGTGGGTATATCTCTAGTAAACCCTCACGAGACTATAACTCGTCCACTAGGGACACCTAGAGGTTTAAAGGCCTGTTATTCATGCTAAGAGTAACCGTATCCTCGGCGACACGGAGTTGTATGTATGTTTTAGAATTGTTTTGTTTGATTTGCTTGAGGACTAGCAAAGTCTAAGTGTGGGGGAATCTGATAGGTGTCGTAAAACACCTAATTTTATATCTAGTATTTATGCTTTCTTTGCGAGTTTTCATGTGAATTATGTATCTTACATTCGCTTTTGAGTTTCATAGGTGTTTTGGAGTCATATGAAGCAAAAGAAGGAGAAAATAGCCATTTGGAGCGGAAAAGGCAAAAAGGTCAACTCGCGGACGATATTTGGAGCATGCTAGGTTGCACAAGAGGAGTTAAGCCGGAATTTAAGCTGTCAGTCTCCTAAAACTGACAGTTGAACAGAGAATTAGGCTGTCGGTTATCTGAAACCGACAAGCCACACAAATGAGCTGGTTACCCCTTATCTGCCGGACTTGGGTGGATGTATCCACCTTTATTCCTACGCCCTAAATCGAGAATTGATTATCTCTTTATTTCTACACCCACCTGAAACCGAGAGAGAAGAATTACTGCTGTCGTTGGTCTGTCCAGAGAGGTTGAGACGAAATTGAGAATAAATGATGAGAAATCGAGCGAGAATTGTGAAAGGAGATCAAGAAGGGATTAGCGGGGTGAATTGAAGTTCTTGTGGTTGATTTCAAAGGATGGCAGCTGTTGAATACGAGATGTATAAATGAGTTTTGTTGTTGGGAGATAGATTTCGATACGAATATGGAATTGGCCAGGAAAATCAACGAGAATGAAGATGAAATCCACGGCGAAGTAAGGTTGTTGTAGATCTCACATAGGGTACGAGTTGTTAGAGAGATTGAGAGGATTTTCATGGGTTTCTGCCGTGAGGGGTAGGGTTTCGATTTGCCTCTGAAATTGAAGGAAAGCTGCGATGTCTGTGATGGTGCGGTAAATGGGTTTTTGTTGTTGGTTCGATTGGGAGGAACAGGTGATGAAGAATTAAGGGTTGTTGTGTTCTCTCGAGCCATTATGAGAAGATGGAAATGGGTGCAGCTTTGTGTTGAACATGGGTTGCTCTCAATTGTCAGTGAAGATATGAATTGTGAGATTGTTGGTTAAGGTCAATGACTGGAAATACAAGATGTTGCGAGAGAGGGCTGGTTTTGAAGGCAAATAGGTATTGTTGTTGGCATTGAAGTTACTGGGGAGAGATGCAATGGTGAGGATTACGCAATTTAGTGGAGCAAGTGACTGAGTTGATTGGTTTTGAGATGTTGCAGGTGGAGCTGATGTTGGTGCTGCGAGTGGTGGAAGTGTGGGTCTGCTTTGTGGTAATTGAAATTTGTTGAGCTCATGAAGGAGATGGAGTTTGTAAATGGAGCAGACTATTGGAGTTGGGAGCGAGTCGCAGTATGTATGATTCTGAGGCGAGAATGAGTTGAAGCATTTGGTCTTTGTTCTTTGTTACCATGGGAAGGTGGAGTTGCGGTGCTTATATGAGTGAAACGGGTTTTGGTGATGACGATGTTGGCGCTGAGGCGAGGTGAATCTAGGGGGGTTAAGCCTAGTCTTTGTGAACTAGAAGTGCAAAGTGCGATGGCTGTGGCTTGGTTGAATGGTAGTAGTAGTACAATGTTGTTGGTGGCTCCAGGTGGTTGTGCAATGGCAGTAGATGGCAGAATTGCAGGTGGAGTTGGCTTGTGGTTGCTGTCATGGCATTACAACCATGAAGCTACAAGATCTGTAGGTGAAGCATTGACAGAGGAGCTATGCCGAGCTGGTGGAGATGTCGCGGCCCGCAATCTGTAGTGGGTTGTAGATTTGGTGATAGAGAGGCATGCTAGGAAAATACGAGGAAGGTGTTTTTGTTGGAAGTGCAGAAATGGCACGGCAAGCCATTTGGTGATCGTGTCCGAGCAGCCATCATGGTCGGATGGATTAGCCGATGCACAATGATTTGTCTTTGTACGCAAAAGGGCCTTGGCCAAGAACCCAACTCAGCCTTGTCACCCAGCTGACTCATCATGACTCAATGATCTGATTCTCTCCCTGACTCGGTGCTTGACCGGGTTAACCCGCCGAGCTGACTAGTTGACCGATCCGACCCGTTGACCGGTGACCGGGCGGACTTTGCCGGTCACCTGGGATGTTTTCCGGTGACTTTTCCGGCCGTTTTCCGGCCACAATACCAGTTTTCCGGCGACATTTTTGGGTCATATTTTCTACATGGGTTTCTCCTTCTTATGGGCTTGGTGGATTCTCATCTAATGGACTTTGAAGGCTAGACCTAATTTTAGAAGTTGGAGAAAAGCTATAAAGGGAAGGTCTTCTACAACTTATGGGATATCTTTTTCTTGGAATTTTGGAGAGCCGTTTGTTTTACGCTTCTAGGGTTTGGTTTTGTTCTTCTTCTTCACTATTATTTTATTGAATATTGATTATGATGAACTCCATAGCTATGAGTAGCTAAACATATTATTGGTTATGGGATAAAAGTTGATTTCTCAACATGCTTTTGATTCAATGAATTAGTTTTGTCTCAGTAATTATTGTTTGTGATTCACAATTAATAGTGTTATAAGATTTGAAAACTTGTTAGGTTGAGTCGGAATCAATCGATTTGTGTTCATCTCTAGAGCTATATTAGGGTTTTCAATACGAAAAAGTTGTTTATCCCTGATTCTAAGTAGCATAATTGTGGTTAGTGCTTGTAGTGATACATCCTACTAGTCACAAGTGAATCATAACTTTTGTTAAAACGTTTTGTGCTTTTACACATTCGTTTGCATTGATGAGTCTTATTCCATAAAACTTAATGCTTTTAGGGAGTTAAACTTAATTGTGCTTTTACACTTTAGGTTGCTTTCTACGAAGAATTCACATATGCATCTTTTAATGTGGTTGTGATGAAAACAGGGAATTAACGGGTTATACTTGCGATCAAGGTATCCTAGGACTTTTAATAAATACGAGATTAAAATACCAATTCTAATCATTGATGATAATACATGTTTGTGAATGATACTATCCCGTGACCAATATCTCCTCCTTATTGATTTCTCGAATTACTTACTTTGCTTTTAATTACTTTTATTTGCTTAGATACAACAAACATACCTTGGGTTATTTTAGAAACTGAAATTTTATAACAACGAAAGCCTCTCTGTGGATACGAACTCTTTCTTATCGCTTACTATATATTTATATCTAGTTGATTGAGAAAGTGAAATTATATTTGACGGATTGACAACCTATCAATCATCCTCCATGGTTGACCAGTAGTATTTCTCGTGTGTCTGGAGAAATAGTTTCCTCTTCCCTTAATTTTCCCCTTTATGCATCTCTTTCAATATGGTTGGAATCTCTATCTTAGCCAGGCATCGCAATAGATCGCCTCTAAAGTTTTTGCGATACATGATCCCTTCGTGAAACACAAATCGCTTCACATTTTGCTTCATCTTGACATCATCTTTTTGATTAGCAGGAGCTACTCCATCGCGGAGATAGCTAATATATGGTTCTCTCCAGTCCCCAGCATAGCTTACGTTGAAAACCTCCAATTGATGTGGCGGCACTTGGCAATTAGAGCAAGACTTTTGAAGTAAACGAGACTGGGTTTCCATTTCTGGCCAGTAATAGCCCAGGCGTTGAAGACGTCGATAGAGCGTTACCACCAACTTTTGTCCACAAACTTCATCGTGAACGCGGTTAAGCTGCAACTGCGTTTCTTCATCTTCGAGACATCTTGATAGGGAACCGTCCGGGCTTCGATGGTATAGCATACCATGAAGCATGAAGAAGCTCTGCAAGGCTTTGAGACCGACCTTTCCTTGAGAAAGCGAGCTGCTGAGCTCTTGAATGATAGGAGTTCGCCAATCACAGGTCCCAGTGTCTTTGCATTGTGAAAGCCATGTTGATTCCACCGTCCTCGTCTTTATCGCCAGGGTTTCTTCTAAACCTTCGAACTGCAACTTGGATGCCAGCGTGGATAAACAATCGGCGTGTCTGTTGTTGTTGCGACCAACATGGGTTATGATTGCACCAGCAAAGTAATTTAATAATATTTGCGCCTTTGATCGATACGGGGCCAGCGTTACCTCCTTCAATGCATACACTCCATTCATCTGATTAATCAGTAACTTAGAGTCACCTCTTATCTCCGGTGAGTGGCCCCAGCATTTGGCTATTGTGAGTCCTATGATAAAGGCTTCATACTCTCTTTGAGTTGTTGGTGCAATCGAAAGTCCAACTTGAAGGAATGCGAAAAACTTCGCCGGTTGGAGATACTAGGACCACGCCTGCCCCTCCAGTGTTATTGCTAGGAGTGGCGGAGCCATCAAAATACAACAGCCATGTCTCTCCTTCAACAACAGAGATTTCTGGAAATTCTCCGAGAAGATCCTCGTGTAGTGCAGTATTGCCTTCTCCAGGGAACGCTGCCAATAAATCAGCAACGACTTGTCCTTTGATAGCCTTTGGTAATGCGCACGTTATATCTAGCTCTGACATTTGGAGAAGCCATTTGGCCGACCTTCCCATCAAGACCGGCTTTGAAAGTAAAAACTTCGCAGGATCAGATTTAGATATAAGCACCACCTTGTTGGACAGCAGGTAATGCCTGAACTTCTGAATAGAGTGAATCAGGGCTAGGCATGCTTTCTCCGCTTTGGGATATCTGAGTTCAGCGTGTCTTAATACTCGATTGAAATAATATATGGGATGTTCGACCCCCTCATCATCCTCCTGAGCGAGCAAAGCCCCTACGGCGGTATCACTGAAGACGGTGTAGAGGCACAGTGGTCTTCCTTGGACATGAGACTTCATGACCGCTGGAGACGACAATATCCGTTGAATATTCGAAGCGATTCATGTTGTAGTGCGGTCCAGACGAAACTTGCTCCTTTCTTGACAAGGGGAGTGAATGAAGCAACGAAATGGGATAAACCAGGTATAAAGCGTCGAATGTAGTTTAATTTGCCCATGAAGCTTTGGAGGTCCTTCACAGTCCGTGGAGGTGGCATCGTGAGGATAACTTGAGTCTTGGATGGGTTCACCTTGATCCCCTCAGCAGTTACCTGGAATCCCAGAAACTTGCATGAAGAAACGCCGAAAGCGCATTTCAAAGGATTCATCTTCAATTTGTACTCACGACACCTTTCGAACACTTGTCGTAGGACTCATGTGTGATCCGCCCGAGCTTTCGATTTGACTACTTTATCATCCACGTAGTCTTCAACTTGCTTATGCATCATGTCGTGGAAGATTGCCGTCATAACGCGTTGATAGGTTGCATCGGCATTCATCAAACCAAATGGCATTACAGTATAATAAAAATTTCCGAGAGGAGTTCGAAAAGCTGTCTTACTTGCGTCATGCTTGTACATCCTTATCCGATTTGTACCCGCTATATCGGTCCATGAAGGAGAACATGCCGTGTCCGCTGGTAGCATCTACTAACATGTCGATGTTAGCAGAGGAAAATCGTCTTTGGGGAAGCATCTGTTTAAGTCTCTGAAATCCACGCAACACCTGAACTGCCCGTTTTTCTTTTTGACCGGAACCACATTAGCCAACCAGGTCGGATGATGAATGGGTTTAATAAAGCCAGCGGCTAGTAACTTCTGTATCTCAGTCTTGATTTGTTCTTCCGCCTCGTGCCTGAATTGCCTCGGGGACTGTTTGATCGGCTTGGATCCAGGTATGACATGCAGATGATGGGTGACCAATTTTTCATCTAAACCGGGAATTTCTTCATACGTCCAAGAGAATATGTCCTGTTATTCTTTGAAAAGTTTCACGAGAGCTTCTGCGTTCATCCGTGGACAAGGTTGGTGATGGAGATAGGCCTGGGAGATTCTTCATTCCCAATATTAATGATTTCGAGCTCATCAGTCATGGAGTTGGTGCCGTCCTGCAACTGTCGTGGAGCATCCAACACCTCTTCCTGTGGCTCTTCGTTGTTGTAGCATTCCATTGGGCATAGAGACTGGGTAACAGTCTCCCCTGCTAATTGCTAACAGCGGCGTCGGTACACGGTCTTCCCTTTCTGATCACGACTCGCCACGAAAGTTCGCTTTCTCTTGGCGTGAACATGGGTTGCAGCTTCACCAGACGAAGATGGATAGCCTGTCAAGGCATCGTGGGGCTTAGCCTTAAATAATGCAAGTCGGTCCTCCTCCTGGATTGACGCCCACGTAGGGAGTGGGATGCAATGAACCATGCCTGATTCTTCACGTGGAGTTTCTCTTGGCTCAAACAAATCCACTCCACATATCGGTGCGTAAGGAGACAACGACGCAGGGATACATACAACCTCTTTATTTAGCATAGTCTTTAGGCACTGGTGATACGTTGAAGGGACAATCTTATTGTCATGAAGCCACGGTCTCCCCAATATCATGTGGTAGTCCGAATCCTTTTCTATGACTTCGAACTTCACATTTGACTGGACAGGCCCTACAGATAAATTCAGATTGACATACCCATACGTGTTGGTTTGGTTTCCTTCAAAGTCTGTCATAGTGGTAGGTTGTTGCACGATTTTGCTAGGGCGGACCTTGGACGTCCTGAGTGTCTTGAGAGTAATCACATTCTTAGATGCTCCTGTGTCGATGAGCGCCCTCTTGAACTCTGAATCCTTGATGCGTGCGGTAACATGCATGGCCCGGTTGTGACCTTCTTCCGCCATCATGTCTTCTTCTGTAAACGTGACGTTATTCACAGACATCTCTGATGTTTTTGAGGCTTCTGGACGCAAAGGAGCTAAACGCACGTACATGGCTATCTGGTTGATTGCAGCAAATGTTTCCACCCGCTGACTCTTCGAGAGGTGTAAGAGCTCGCATAAACTTTCCACTAGAGAAGCCGCCTCCTGATCCACAGGTCTCTGGTTCGTGGTGAAACAGTTGGCTTGAGGAAGATCATTGAGAGGATCAGTCCCCAGTTGTTTATGGGTGAAAACTATTTCTGCCAGTTTTGGTAATTTGGGATGTGTAGATGAGAAATGAGTCTAAACCTTAAACAAATGCACTGCACGGTGAGTGCTTGTAGATTCGAGAGATCAATCTGTGCAAGTCCGGCCTAAACCAAGAAATTGCCGTTCCAGACTTGTTTCGGTCACAAAGTGAAGGAGATGGGGTTGATCTTAGGGAGGGAAGCGAAGAAGGTGTTGAGAATGTGAAGATGTTGGCTATGAATGACTTGTATCAGAAAGCTAAACTTGCTTGCAGGGTGTAAGCTATCAGTTCCGGTGTTTGAATACGATGGTATCAACACTTGCCTCTGTTGTCTGGACTTGTTCTTGTTTAAAAAATAGGATGGAGAACCTATTTATACAAGTCTTTTAGCCTAACCTTCGTATCTCATGGGAAGTGGAGAAAGTGGAGTGATGGAGTAGTGGAGTAATGTGTTAGTGTCACACGACCGTGCTTGCCCACTTCTCCCATCATCCTTAACCGTCCATGACTTCTGATACGCTCTTGTGATGGCGCGTTGTGCGGCTGCCGCCTTTGTAAACCGCTAGACCAATACCCCGAGTATATATCCCCAGTTTGTGACATGATTGATGTTCGGAATGTGTGGGTCGTGGGACCCACAAAAGGTAGCATGTAATGCTAAATTGAATAAACTGCGTTATTCGGTGAGGTCGATACTTGTGAAGTATCGTGTGTATTCTATGCGGAGTCTTTGCATCATGGTGTGGTAAAGTGACGGGTGGTGATCACCCAAGACGCCTTCTCGACCAATTAACTCGACCGGGGTTGTATAACCAAGCCCAGGTGAAGTTGGACGGACGAGATGATCTTTGAGACACTCATCTGCGGCCGTTGATGGAATTAGGGTTTTAGAAGAGGTGCGCAAGCATCCTCTTGCCACTGGTCGAATCTAAGCTTGGGATACGATTTTGGCCAGGCCGATCGTACATGCGTGTAGATGGCATGACGGTGTAGGCGCCCATACCCCATTATCTCACGAAAGTGTGATATGGACCACTCAATTCGTCCGGCAAAGTCGAGTGGTCGAGATCAGTTTGCGACAAAAAACGAGTGCAAACAAAAGCCGCGCATCGTGCCAACTTCGGGCGCGTATTCCAAGACGACCAATCTTGGTCGGTCTTAGCCGATCGGTCTGGCGTGTAGGTGATAGGCTGGTGTTCACGCCTATACCGACATTTGTCCCATGAAAACGTGATCTAAGCCACTCAAATCGTCCGGCGAAGTTGAGCGGTCGAGATTAGTTGCAATTGGGAAGTGTAACCACGCTAGTTTGGGCGGACGATTTGGGATAACCGGGCATGGTATGCCTTGGCCGACCAGGTGAGGGGATAGATGGGTCCACGGTGGTCATGTTGGTATGACCAGGACACCTTAATCTAATCTTGGACCCTCCATTCGTCTAGGAGAAGATGGATGCTCGTGATGCTCATAAGACCATAATTTTGGGTTTCACGTCCGTGCGTCATGCTCCATTCGGGCGTACAAATTGGGATGACCAACCATGGTTGGTCTGACCGATTGGTCGGGTATGTAAGGCGGGCCCACGGTGATTGTGTTGACATGCTCGGGGCCTTTTGAATCTACATCTACACCCTCCATTTATACTGCGAAAATGGATGGTTGAGACTGTTTTGTGACACATGCAATGTGCCACAAACCCTAATTTAGGGTTTTCCGCCCATACCGCTCGGTTTGGACGTTTTGGCAAGCTATGCCAATCTTTTGGGAGGCCGAGGCCATGCGGGGTTTGCATTGGTTGGCGGCGAATATTCCATACACCTTGGGGTTATGGAATTGATCAGAGCCATCCAATCATCTTTGGTGAAGTTGGATGATCGAGATCATTTTCCGAGAATGATACGGACAGATCAGGATGCTCAATCGGGCTAGTATAACACACCGAGAGTTGCTCAATCGGGCTAGTATAACACAGAGAGTTGCGGCACATGTCACGGGTATTTCGTACATGCTTTCATTATAATGCTTGGAGGTTCGTGTTGCTCTCTGAGAGCAACACTCGGTCGTCATGCGATGCGATAATGAGTACAAGAAATACAAAGAACGCTTACGCATTAGTTAATAATGCAATAAATTCACGGGGTATATGGGATTGTTGCTACATGCTCCAACCTGGATGAATTTCGTGTATTTAATTCACAGAATGGGATTGTTGTCACATGCTCCATTCTAGGTGAATTAGTAAAGTGAAGAAGTATTCATCACTTATTAATGGATTTATCTTTTACAAGATGTTAGCGCATAATTTTCTGGCTTTTACAATTTTAACCTTAAATGAAAATCCACCATCAACACCAGTGTAAAAATCTCTGTGATAGGAGAACCGCTCATATCTGACGTCATTTTGATGAGGAGATCGAGTATCCGTTTATTGTTTCCTTGATCAGGTCCATGTTCCTCGTGTGAATCTCCTGCACCCGTGCTAACTCGATCAACATTGGGATCCTTCTGGTCACGCCATCAGATACACCGTTGGGAAGAGGGATATCTTCATTGGAGGAGCTTCAACCGGAATTTGAAATTGTTTGGGGAGTCCTAAGACCAACCATTTTGAAATCAGCCAAATAGGATTGGGTATTGAAGAAATTGACTTCACAACCGAGAGATTAATCCCCACTTTGTAAGTCTTGATTGTTTATGGGTGAAAACTATTTCTGCTTTGGTTTCGGTAATTTTGGTGTGTGTGGATGAGAAATGAATCTAAACCTAAACAAATGCCTTGCACGGGAGTGCTTTTTGATTCGAGAGATCAATCTATACAATTCTGGCCTAAACCAAGAAATGGCCGTTCCAGACTTGCTTCGGTCACAAAGTGAAGGAGATAGGGTTGATCTTAGAGAGGGAAGCGAAGAAGGTGTTGAAATTTTGAAGGTGTTGGCTGTTTATGACTTGTATCGAACTAGCTTGCAATAATGTAAGCAATCGGCTGCGGTGTTTTACGGATACGAATGACAACACTTGGTTTTGTGCTTGTCTCATTTTTTTTGGAAATAGGCAAAGGACCTATTTATACAAGTCATAGAGCGCAAACCCTCATCTTAGTAGGAAGTGGAGGAAGTTGAGTGATGGAGTAGTGGGGTCGTGTGGGTGATTGCACGATCACGTCTTGGCCCACTTCTCCTATCATCGTTAACCTTCCATGCCTCCTGACACGTTCTTGTGATGGCGCGTTGCCGCTGCTGCTGTAAACCGCCACCAATACCCCAGTAAGTATCCCCCAGTTTGTGACATGCTCGATGTCTCGATTGTGTGGATCGTGGGACCCACAAAAGGTAGCATACGGTGCTAAGGTTAAATAACTAAGTTATTTGGGAAATCGATATTTATGAAATATCGTGTGTATTCTATGCATGTAATGCATCGAATATATTCAACATGTATGAAGCATCACTATTTTAAGGCTTAACAGAGTAAGTCACGGATAAGCGTTTTAAAATAGCATCACGTCCAATCATCTTCGAGTGATCGTTTGGAGACTGCATGGCCGTGCCATGCTTTGGCCGATTACTCTATGTGGAAGAGTGGCGGACGATGATCATGGGGATGCTTCATTAGTCACTTAACTCCTAGACGAGGTGCTGACCAACCAAGGCTGGTAGAGTTGGACGGATGAGATGATCTTGTGACGCTCATCTGCGGCCGTTGATAGAGTTTAGGGTTTTGAAAGAGGTGTGCAAGCATCACTCTTGACTTGGTCGAAACCAAGCATGGGAGGTGTTTTAGGCGGGACCGGCCAAGGGCATGCGTGTAGACGGCTTGCAGTGTACACGTCCCCGTACCTCTTTGTCCCATGAAGGTGCGATCTAGGCCACTCAATTTGACATAAAGAGGAGCGGTTGAGATCGATTTGCAATAGAAATCCCATGCCGCAAATGAGTTGGAAACCGCGCGACATGCCTACTTTGGGCGCGCATTTCGAGACGTCCGGCCATGGTTGGCCTTGGTCGATCGGTCATGCGTGTAGGTGGGCCAACGGTGATCATGTTGACATGCTCGGGACCTTTTAAGTTTATATCTACACCCTCCATCCAAGCTTGCGAAGATGGACGCTCGTGATCGATTAACGACACATGTAACATGCCGCAAACTCTAATTAGGGTTTTATGCGGTTCACGTCCATGCAACTTCAACCGATCGGTTTTGCATGTTATGCTCCTCCCTTGGGGAGGCCGATCATGTGGGGCCCACGTTGGGCCGGTGGTGAGCATGTGTGTACCTGTCCCACGGTCATAGGCTTGATCTAAGCCATCCAAACATGCCGGTGAAGTTGGATTGTCGTGATCGATTTAAGACCTTAGTTGAATTTCCTGCGACCTTTAAGCATCATACCGGCCATACTTTGGGCAAACGCACGTTGCTCTATGGATAGGTCAGGAGATGGTCGACCAGGCAGGCAGAGAGGGCCCCCGCCGGTCTGTAGGATAAGCTTGTCCGACCGGCCATGGGATAATCCACGACGTCCAATCATGCCGGCGAAGTTGACGGCCGTGGCCGGGTTTTGAGGCTGCCGTTGGCGGTCTTGCTCGTACAAGCTTCCTCAAGGCTGCTCCATACCAATTCGACCACCCTTTTCAGTGGTGTTTGGTGGATTTTGGGAGTATGGCATGTGTTCGACCGACCGGGCATAAACGGGCCGGTTGGTGGTCATCGTGGTGATAACTGCTCTACCGAGGATCGTCTAAATTTGGTTAAATCATGCGGCCAACTTGCGTGGTCGTGATTATTTCCGAGACCGATATGGACAGTCCGATTCAAATATGCTCAATCGGGCTAGTATAACACACCGAGAGATGTAGCTTGTATGGGTATTTCGTGCATGCCTCATTATTGACACTTGGAGATTCGTGTTACTGTGAGAGCAACACTCGGTCGTCATGCCGCACCAATAATGAGAGTTACTGCGGGAACAACACATGAAATACAAGGCTAATCATGCATTAATTAATAACGCTATAAATTCACGGGTACATGGGATTGTTGCTACATACTCCATCTGGATGAATTTTGTGTATTTAATTCACGAGAACATTTGGGATTGTTGCCACATGCTCCATTCTAGGTGAATTAGTAAAATGAAGAAGTATTTATCACTCAAATAGCCCGTCCCTCTGCGAGGATGTCAGCGTATAAAATTTGGCTTTTACAATTTTAGACACGAACTAAAATCCACCATCAACAAGCTGTTCTTGGGAATATAAGACCGGATTATCGGTTGGTTCTGTGCACCTTGATTTATCAAAAGACGGAACAAAAATTCATAGGTACTTTTGTGGAAGACAGATTTATCTATCAGAATAGGCTTTCCTGTATGAGACGTATTTGTCTATAAGTCCTCGACTTTGGGTCGCAGCAACTCTTAGTTGTGGGTGAGATCATCTAAGGGAATCAAGTGCGTAGAATCCTGCTGGGATTCAGAGGCGTAAGGAACACGACTGTACCTTAATCGGTGTGAGACTTGGTTAGGGCTCAACTACATTCCAGTCCGAAGTTAACTTGTAGTAGGCTAGTAGGTCCCAGAGTTTTTCTGCATTTGCGGCTTCCTCGTTAACAAAATTTCAGGTGTCTGAGTTATTTCTTTTCCGCATTATATTTGTTTATATAATTGAAATATCACAGGTTGTGCCTAGTTCAATCAATTGGTAAATCCGACCTTTGATTGTTGGATAGAAATTGATTGATACTTGGATATTGGTTTTGATACCGTCAAGTTCTTCTCATACCAATCAGTTCACGGATTCCATTATGTTGATTTGCTGATTGATTTGAGAAAGATATATAACTCGTGGATATCTTTCCTCGATTGAGTCTGACTGTCTAGTTGATTCTCTTGGAATTATATTGGAGTTTAGTCCATACAGATTGCCGAACAAAATATTGGGTGTGGTTGTTAGACCCCCGCCTTTTCACCTAGGTTTTGTCTTTGATAAGCCTTCCTCCAGGTTAGAGCATGCTTTTGTAGCTTCAATGCCGCGAAAGCAATCTTTTCCTTCGAACCATATTCAAAGAAAGAGAAATACGTCTCTAAACGTTCAATCCAATCATCCAATTTTTCTACATCGGTTTTGATGGTGGTTTTTAGCTTAAGGTTAAAATCGTAAAACGTAAATCTGACATGACGTCACTATGACCACTAGCGCATTTATTGAATCAATCAGCATGCCTACTGTTTATGGGTAAAAATCGTTTCCACCGATTTCGGTAAATTCGGTAGGTGAGTGAGAAACTGGTTTAAACCCTAAACAAATGTCTTTGCACGTGAGCACTTTCTAGATTCAAGAGATCAACATGCAAAGTCCGGCCTAAACTAAAAAATGGCCGTTCCAGACTTGCTTCGGTCACAAAGTGGAGGAGAAAGGTTTATTTGGGGAGGGAGGCAAAGAAAGGTGTTGAGACCAGAATAATTCTGAGAGAGTAGTATCTCTACTTGTATCAGAAAGTGAAAGCTTCGGAAGCTTGCAAGAGATGAAAGCTTTTTTGGAGAGCTTGCAAAGTTGCCTTTTACGAGAGTGTTGTGTTTTTCTCTGACCAAGAGACTTGTGTACGGTGGAAATAGGTAAGACCTATTTATACAAGTCGAGATTGAAACGTACCCTGGCCTTATGAAGGAAGAGAGTAAAGGGTGAAATAATGGGAGGAGGTGGTAACCTCATGGTGTTTATGGGTGAAAACATTTTCACCATTATTTCCTCATTTATTTGACCGCTTTATTCCTATTCACGCTTTCTTAATGTGAGCGTAGTGTACGCTGCATCTTTGTGTGCCAAACCAAAACCCTAGAAAGCATCCCCGGTTTGTGTTGATGTCTCGAGTGTTGGTTGCACCTTGAGTGCAAGTGGCGCTGCTAGTGGCGCGTGTGGCATGTGCGGAATGCCTTTGTTGCGGGTTGCACCTTGAGTGCAAGTGGCAATGCAGCTGCTAGTGGCGTGTGTGGCATGTGCCAATGGCATGTGCGGAATGCCTTGGTGGTAGGTTGTACGTTGAGTGTAAGTGGCAATGCAGCTGCTAGTGGCGTGTGTGGCAAGTGCCAATGGTGTGTGCGGAATGCCTTGGTGGTAGGTTGCACGGTTTGCAAGTTAGGCTACCAGCGTGCATGTTTGACATGTGTCAATGGCACGCATGGCCATTAGGGCTGTGTCCTGGTAAGAAAAGATACCAGCGATGCGTGTTGGCATGTGCCAATGGCATGCTCGACCATTAGGGCCATGGCCTGGTAAGAAAAGCTACCAGTGATGCGTGTTGGCATGTGCCAATGGCATGCTCGGCCATTAGGGTCATGGCCTGGTAGGAAAAGCTACTAGCGAGCGTGTTGGCATGTGCCAATGGCATGCGTGGCCAATTTGGGTCACGACGTGGTAAGAAAAGCTACCAGTGATGCGTGTTGGCATGTGCCAATGACATGCGTGGCCAATTTGGGTCGCGTCCTGGTAGGAAAAGCTACCAATGAGCGTGTTGGCATGTGCCAATGGCATGCGTGGCCAATTTGGGTCGCGTCCTGGTAGGAAAAGCTACCAATGGCGTGTTGGTATGTGCCAATGGCATGCGTGGCCAATTTGGGTCGCGTCTGGTAGGAAAAGCTACCGACGAACGTGTTGGCATATGCCAATGGCATGCGTGGCCAATTTGGGTCGCGTCCTGGTAGGAAAAGTTACCAGCGAGCGTGTTGGCATGTGCCAATGTCATGTGTGGCCAATTTGGGTCGCGTCCTGGTAGGAAAAGCTACCAGCGAGCGTGTTGGCATGTGCCAATGGCATGCGTGGCCAATTTGGGTCGCGTCTGGTAGGAAAAGCTACCCGAGCGTGTTGGCATGTGCCAATGGCATGCGTGGCCAATTTGGGTCGCATCCTGGTAGGAAAAGTTACCGGCGGCGTGTTGGCATGTGCCAATGGCATGCGTGGCCAATTTGGGTCGTGTCCTGGCAGGAAAATCTACCAGCGAGCGTGTTGGCATGTGCCAATGGCATGTGCCAATGGCATGCGTGGCCAATTTGGCCTAGGTTGCATGGTTTGCAAGCCTAGGCGCGGGCGCCATTTTGGCATGGCGTGGCAAGGGCCAAGGTAATGGTGCTTGGCTTGGCGTGGCGTGACTAGCGTAGCTAGGGCCAAGGCAGAGTGCGTTTGGCATGGCGCGGCTAGCTCGGGCTAAGTGTGGCTGGCATGATTTGCCATTGGCACGGAGGTGCGGCTAGCATGGTTGGCATGCTTTGGCGCGTTTGGTGTGGCTGGCATGGTTTGCCATTGGCACAGAGGTGCGGCTAGGGCTAAGGCAAGGATGTTTGGCTTGGCGTGGTGTGACTAGCGTAGCTAGGGCCAAGGCAGAGTGCGTTTGGCATGGCGCGGCTAGCTTGGGCTAAGTGTGGCTGGCATGATTTGCCATTGGCACGGAGGTGCGGCTAGAATGGTTTGCATGCTTTGGCGCGTTTGGTGTGACTAGCATAGCTAGGGCCAAGGCAGAGTGCGTTTGGCATGGCGCGGCTAGCTTGGTCTAGGTGTGGCTGGCATGATTTGCCATTGGCACAGAGGGGAATTAGGGTTTTGTTCATTGTAACCCTAATTTGAAAAATACCCCCTATTAATTACTGACTACATGCATTGAATGTTCTAATAAATGTGTCACCGGTGACATTAGGTTATTCGGGGTTTTACGATTTTACCCTTTGTCTAAAAACCACCATCAACATTAAGTCCCCTGCTTAGCTCGGAACATGATCTTTGTTGCGAGGTAAGCATAAGATGGTGACAAACTATCAACAGTAAATCGTAAAGAAAATTGAGGAGGCTTGTCTGACCTTTTATAAATAGGATTAGGAATCCTTGCCTCTGGCAGTTTTACACAAATCGGGAGGCTGGCACAATTGGGAAGTCAGCATCATTGAGAGACAGGAAGCTGGGCGGCATTGAGAAGTTGACGCGAGTTGGGAAACTGAGCGTGCTAGCTGGAGGGACCGGCGCAAGGTGGGGAAGGCGATCGTGCTAGGCTGGTGGGGACCAGGCGCAAGGTGAGGAAGGCGGCGTGACTTGTGCGGTCATTGGGAAGTTGGCGCAATTGGTGGGGCCGGTGTAAACAAGGAGGGAGTAGGTATGTCTACGAGATAGCAAAGTTTCCTTATTTTTGCCTTCCTTCACGCGCGACTTCAATCAGGGCATTATCCATGCTAAAATCTGGAAGCGTTATGTCCCTCATTGCTTCCTTTCCTTTTTAAGGTTCCGTATTCATACCCAACGTCTCCCTTATTTGAGAAAATGTTCTTCTTGTTGAGTTTCTTTCTTTGCCTAGAGACGAATCATCCTCTAAACAGCCAGATTCTCCAAGTGGAGGCGCGAGGTCTGACTCTTGCAAAAGCACCCTGACTAGGGTTATTCGGGGTAAGAAGATCATACTGGTAAGTTTTCTTCTTCTTCTCTGTCATGTTATCCTCTTTTTATATGTGTATAGATAGGGTGGAACTTGATCATTTTCCCCATTTTTTGCAGTGTATGATGGGACCCTCCAGGGATAGCCGCGCCTTTAACTCTTCGGAGAAGGACTTGAGTAGCGAGAGATCGATCTTCTTCTCTTGAGGAGGCCTTTAGTTGGGATTGAATATCTGTTCCATGAAGCTAGTGAAATCATTAAGGACCTCCCTTCCATCTATCCCCATGAAGAACAGGTGCATGTTCGGACTTTCTTGGGTTCAGTGAGCATGGAGGAGGGGAGAGAGAATGAGGAAGAGTCTTGGCATATTGAGAAACTTCAGTGTGGCAAAACCTTTCTTCGGTCCGGGTATGGTGCGGATCGGACTGTTTCTAGGTTGAAGCGACGGAAAAGCGAACGTGTGAGGCCCTTGGAGGAGAGCGCCATGATTCTTGATTTTGATGCGGATGAATCAAAAAAGCTTTCTTCGAAGTGTCAATGAGAAAACCTTCGAAGGAGCATATGACGGAAACGAAATAGCCTTTGAAGTTGATGCCAAAGGTGTCGTTGGTGATACCGGAGGGGTCATGGTGGCGTATCTTTGGACCGGTCGTCGGGGAGGACACTGCTTTGCTTCTTTGTGGTTGCTTCGGGATGGGATGTTGAGGTTCTTCTTTGCTAACACCGTTGAATGGAACCTTTGTTGCCCGAGGGATTCTTTGGGGAAGTGCTTGAATATATCCTTGCCCGAGGGGACTTGTGCTCCATCCTTCGAGGGCTAGTTCCTCCCTTTTGTTATTTCTGTTAGCTGCTTAGTTCCCCTGATGTGTTTTTTTTTTTTTGACGGAAAAGGGAATCCCCAGGGAAAAATACAAACGGTGTATTCATCTTGGGGGAGTACAACTACTAAGAGGAATTGTTAAAGGAAATACTAAAAGGGGGAGGACTGGGAAGTACGGCATTTTAGGGATTGGAGGCCTTGAGCCATCGCGAGTGAATTATCACGCCTTCGGGTGTGTCGCATTGATGAGCTTGCAATATCCTCCCAAAAGGGTATCCGCAACCAGAGATACATCTCGTCTTCTCTTTCATTGGGCGAATCGGTTTGAATAGCCATTTTTCTTGTCATCCTCCCAACTTGAAACGAGCTTTCCTTAACCACTACATCTCCGATTGAAAACGGGTTCGGACGTTGCGCAACCGTTTGAGTCTTGGCTTCGTTGGTTTCAATAGAAGTTTCCAAGCTTCTTGCAAAGTGTTCAAATGGTCCACTCCCCATTCACATTTCTTGACAGCGTTCGTGCCGATGTCGCTTGTAGAGTCCCCATGAGAATGGGGAAGGAAAGGCGGTTGCGAGAAAAGGTTGCTCGGTCGGACTTACTTGCATTTGAAAACCATGAGCTAGCGCTAACGGGTCCTCTCTCGGATGTCCGGGTTCCTTGATAGTTCGTTGATCCGACAACCAGTGGGATGATTTGTTTGAAATTCCTTCGGGCGTGGACGTCGGCAGAGGGTGCACATCCAATTTCGCCTTGTTGTCGAGCACCCATAAGCGTCCCAATATCATGTCATGATCTAGTTCTTTGACAATGTGGAATTTGCTATGCGTTATAGCGTCTCCCATCTTGATCTCTAAGTTGATGTAGCCATGCACGTTCAAAGTTTCTCCTCTCAAGTTCTTAATCACGAACGGGGAATAGGTAGCATCTTGTTTTGTAAATCCTGCTGCCTTTAGTGTCTTGAAAGTAATGATGTTGTGGTCAGAGTCCGTGTCGATGAGCGTGTCGTCAAATTCGTTACCTCTTAAACGGGACATGGTCAGCAGTCCCCAGTTCTCCTTTTTGGTTTTGCCTGTTTGGGAAGCTTGGGCCCCTAGCGTGGTTTCCGGGGAGAGAAAAAGTCGTTTGCCGGATACAACACGATTGAGAGATGCGAAAATATCTTGGCGCTGCATCTTGGAAAGATAGAGAATTTTGCATACATGTTGCATCATGGATTGTACAGTCTCGTGCACAGAGTCCCCAGAGGACCCGCAGTTTCTTATCGGGAGTGGGTCTCGATGCACTCTTTCGTCTCCTGGTTGGAGTCCTCCCGCTTCTATCCTTTCTTTGAAAATATGCTTTAGTCTCATTGCAATCGCTGGTCGGGTGGTGAACGAACCCGTGGTAATGGCGTGCCCAGGGTTCGCCATCTCGGCCTCGGTTGGTGGACGTCCTGGGAGGTGGCGGTCGATAACATCATCTTGAACCCGAGGCTTCTAGGAGGTCAATCACCTCCTCGATGGGAAACGGGAAATCAAGGGTATCTCCTTCGGTATCATGACGCTGCATGGGAGTTTTAGTGACGGTCTTTCATGGCGGGGGTTCCCGTTGCGCCGGCGCTTCACGTTTTGGCTGGTGGCTCGTAGTTGGGGCTTTCCTTTTTCCCCTTTCGTTTAGTATTTTCACGGAGGATGAGCCGGCATTAAATTGCTTGCTGATGAGGCGTATACTCCCGCGAGTTTCACGCGTGTTTTCGGTTCGAATCGGCCTAGATCTTTCTAGTAATGCTGGTGTTGTTGTTGCGGATCGTCTGGCGGCTTCATGGAGTTCGGAGAACGTTTGGAAGCGTAAGTTTTCCAGCAGGGCGCGGTAAATAGGAACCATACCATTGATGCACGCGTTCACCATTTTTGTTGCTCGGTCACGTTTGGGTCATGACGGTCGAGTGCTTGAACCACGAACCTTTTGACGAAATCATTCGGATGTTCATTATCCCACTGGTACATTCTTCCGAGGTGCGAGAAAGTAACTTGTTCGGACACGAAGAAGTATTTCTTGTAAACGCGCGGTGACCATGCTACTCCGGTTGGGAATCTTTGTTCGGTGGGATCTTTGTTGTACCATGTATACTCCCTTCCAGTAAGTGACTTTGAGAATTACCTTAAACGAAGAACGTGATTATATTCATGTTCACCTAGGGATTCCAGGAAACGGGAGACATGCTCATGTGCACTCCCGGTACCATCGTACATGGTAAATTGAGGAGAAGAGTACCCCCTTGGGAGAGGGATTCTCTACATTTTGGATGGGTAAGGGGGTTGGTGATGATGCACGTCCAATTCATCATTCTTGATTCGGTTGCATAGAAGTTGTTCCAGATCTTCTCGCGTGACGAAGTTAGGCGGCTGATTTCTTTCCAACGGGATTCTAGCGCGAGTTTCCTCATCCGTGGAGGCGTGCTCCGCCGAGGTGCTGGCGTCGGGGTTGTTGGAGACGTTCCTAAGAGACTCTGGAGGACGCGACTCACGTGGTATTCGCTCTGTCAGGGCCTTGAGAAAGATGAGTACCTCCTTCTGCGTTGAAACCATATCCGTCTGGGCTCTGGCAAGCATCTCTTGTCGTTCCATCAAATCAGCGATGGTGACATAAGGACGACTTCCTCTGGTCCCTCCGGTCTCTCGTCCCGTCGGCGGGGTAGTTGGAACCTTAGTTGTGGTCGGAGGCGCCATGCTAGACGAAGCATTCGGGGTCGTAGCGGCGGCTCTGGCCCTGGTGACTGGTGGCGTGACACCCGAAGAGATATTTTCGTTTCCATGATTAGAGGGTTGTGCAGAGACACTAGAGGAGGTAGCGGCTCTGTCCTTGGTGATTGGCGGTGTTACGCTTGAGGGAGTGCATTCGATGTTACTGTAGTCAGCAGGTGATGCAACAACGTTATTGGGAGAGACGCTAACATCAGGGATTCGTTCTTTGTCTTTGGTGTTCTCGCGGTCGCTCGGACACGAGTTCCACCATGTTGGGATTTGACGTTCGGGAAACGAAATCGGGAGTCGGAGTTGGTATTGTAACCGATAGATCAATCCTCATTTGTGGTCGCCAATTGTTTATGGGTAAAAATCGTTTCCGCCGATTTCGGTAAATTCGGTAGGTGAGTGAGAAACTGGTTTAAACCCTAAACAAATGTGTTGCACGTGAGCACTTTCTAGATTCGAGAGATCAATCTGTACAAGTCCGGCCTAAACCAAGAAATAACCGTTCCAGACTTGCTTCGGTCACAAAGTGGAGGAGAAAGGTTGATTTGGGGAGGAAGCAAAGAAAGGTGTTGAGACCAGAATAGTCGAGAGATTAGTATCTCGACTTGTATCAGAAAGTGAAAGCTTCGGAAGCTTGCAAGAGATGAAAGCTTTTTTGGAGAGCTTGCAAAGTTGCCTTTTCTGAGAGTGTTGTGTTTTTATCCTGACCGAGACTTGTGTCTGGTGGAAATATGTAAGACCTATTTATACAAGTCGAGATTGAAACGTACCCTGGCCTCATGAAGGAAGAGAGTAAAGGGTGAAATAATGGGAGGAGGTGGTAACCACATGGTGTTTATGGGTGAAAACGTTTTCACCATTATAACCTCATTTATTTGACCGCTTTATTCCTATTCACGCTTTCTTAATGTGAGCGTAATGTACGTTGCATGCTGTGACCGCCAAACCAAAACCCTAGAAAGCATCCCCCAGTTTGTGTTGATGTCTCGAGTGTTGGTTGCACCTTGAGTGCAAGTGGCGCTGCTAGTGGCGCGTGTGGCATGTGCCACTGGCATGTGCAGAATGCCTTTGTGCGGGTTGCACCTTGAGTGCAAGTGGCAATTCCAGAGCTGCTAGTGGCGTGTGTGGCATGTGCCAATGGCATGTGCGGAATGCCTTGGTGGTAGGTTGTACGTTGAGTGTAAGTGGCAATGCCAGAGCTGCTAGTGGCGTGTGTGGCAAGTGCCAATGGCGTGTGCGGAATGCCTTGGTGGTAGGTTGAACGGTTTGCAAGTTAGGCTACCAGTGTGCGTGTTTGGCATGTGTCAATGGCACGCATGGCCATTAGGGCTATGTCCTGGTAAGAAAAGCTACCAGCGATGCGTGTTAGCATGTGCCAATGGCATGCTCGGCCATTAGGGCCATGGCCTGGTAAGAAAAGCTACCAGTGATGCGTGTTGGCATGTGCCAATGGCATGCTCGGCCATTAGGGCCATGGCATGGTAGGAAAAGCTACCAGCGAGCGTGTTGGCATGTGCCAATGGCATGCGTGGCCAATTTGGGTCACGGCCTAGTAAGAAAAGCTACCAGTGATGCGTGTTGGCATGTGCCAATGGCATGCGTGGCCAATTTGGGTCGCGTCCTGGTAGGAAAAGCTACCAGCGAGCGTGTTGGCATGTGCCAATGGCATGCGTGGCCAATTTGGATCGCGTCCTGGTAGGAAAAGCTACCAGCGAGCTTGTTGGCATGTGCCAATAGCATGCGTGGCCAATTTGGGTCACATCCTGGTAGGAAAAGCTACCAGCGAGCGTGTTGGCATGTGCCAATGGCATGCGTGGCCAATTTGGGTCACATCCTGGTAGGAAAAGCTACCAGCGAGCGTGTTGGCATGTGCCAATGGCATGCGTGGCCAATTTGGGTCGCGTCCTGGCAGGAAAAGCTACCAGCGAGCGTGTTGGCATGTGCCAATGGCATGCGTGGCCAATTTGGCCTAGGTTGCATGGTTTGCAAGCCTAGGCGCGGGCGTCATTTTGGCATGGCGTGGCTAGGGCCAAGGTAAGGGTGCTTGGCTTGGCGTGGCGTGATTAGCGTAGCTAGGGCCAAGGCAGAGTGCGTTTGGCATGGCGCGGCTAGCTCGGGCTAAGTGTGGCTGGCATGATTTTCCATTGGCACGGAGGTGCGGCTAGCATGGTTGGCATACTTTGGCGCGTTTGGTGTGGCTGGCATGGTTTGCCATTGGCACAGAGGTGCGTCTAGGGCCAAGGCAAGGATGTTTGGCTTGGCGTGGTCTGACTAGCGTAGCTAGGGCCAAGGCAGAGTGCGTTTGGCATGGCGCGGCTAGCTTGGGCTAAGTGTGGCTGGCATGATTTTCAATTGGCACGGAGGCGCGGCTAGCATGGTTGGCATGCTTTGGCGCGCTTGGTGTGACTAGCATAGCTAGGGCCAAGGCAGAGTGCGTTTGGCATGGCGCGGCTAGCTTGGGCTAGTTGTGGCTGGCATGATTTGCCATTGGCACAGAGGGGAATTAGGGTTTTGTTCGTTGTAACCCTAATTTTAAAAAATATCCCCTATTAATTACTGACTACATGCATTGAATGTTCTAATAAATGTGTCGCCGGTGACATTAGGTTATTCGGGGTTTTACGATTTTACCCTTTGTCTAAAAACCACCATCAACACCTACGTAATAATTACCAGGGTACCTTTTTTTTATATATACATGTGTCATGTTCCACGGCAGAACCCTTAGTATTGACCGACAACATCTTCGTATATACCAAACCCTAATTTTCTCACCACGTGCCAATGGCAAACCATGCCAACCACGTCTCCCCGCCAAGGCATGCCAACCATGCCAACCGCACAACCGTGCCAATGGCAAACCATGCCAGCCACGTCTTCGCGCCAAGGCATGCCAACCATGCCAGCCGCACCACCATGCCAATGGCAAACCATGTCAGCCATGTCTCCGTGCCAAGGCATGCCGACCATGCCAGCCGTACCACCGTGCCAATGGCAAACCATGCCAGCCACGTCTCCGCGCCAAGGCATGCCAACCATGCAAGCCGAATCACCGTTCCAATGGAAAACCATGCCAGCCACGTCTCGGTGCCAAGGCATGCCGACCATGCAAGCCGCACCATCGTGCCAATGGCAAAACCATGCCAGCCATGTCTCCGCGCCAAGGCATGCCAACCATGCCAGCCGCACCACCGTGCCAATGGCAAACCATGTCAGCCACATTTCCATGCCAAATCTATGCCGGCCCTACCACATGTCGCTGACTTCCAAACAGAGGGTTGCAATGATCAACGGCTACCCTTCCATCTGAGATGCAGATCTCAGCCGTCCAAGTTCGCCACCTAACGCATGGAAACTTCTAGCCCAAGGCCAAACATCACGGTTTGTACCAAACCCTAATTTTGGCCGCGCCTAAACTACGCCAAAGCTTGCTGGTCCCCTACTTTCATTGACCAATCAGGTTGCTCCAAACCTGCCATGGTCTCAAAATAGGCTAGCTTCCCAAAACCGCGCCAACATGCCGTACGCGGATACCAAAAGGCCATGCCATCCATGCCGCCATGACACAGGCGCGGCTATGCCACCTCGGGCCCGCAACATCCCTCCTAAATTCTTCCTGAGTTTTACTGTCGGGATATTTTAACCTCCCGAACGAGCTCACAACCTAAATATCCTCTCGTGGGGGGAGATAGGAAATTCTTTTCCGGTCGAATGGAGGGGCGGACCATCAAAATTCGAGTCCGTACGAGAATTCTACAACGATTCTAGTAAAGGGCGCTAATTAGGGTTTCAGCATGCCAAACCCTAATTTAGACAAAGTTGTCAGGCTACAAATGGAAGGTAGCCGCGATTAATGACTGCCCTTTCTCCTGAGATGCAAATCTCAGCCGTCCAAGTTCGCCACCCAACACGTGACAACTTCTGGCCCAATGCCAAAACTACACGGTTTGTACCAAACCCTAAATTTTGGCCGTGCCTAAAACATGCACGAGCATGCCAAAACCAGACCGGTCATGCCACTGGCTGCCAAACGAAGGGTTGCAATAATCAACGGCTGCCCTTCCATCTGAGATGCAAATCTCAGCCACACAAGTTCGCCACCTAAAGCATGGAAACTTGCGGCCCAAAGCCAAACATCACGGTTTGTACTAAACCCTAATTTTGGCCGCGCCTAACACATGCCAAAGCCATGCACGACGCTGGCTGCCAAAACAAAGGGTTGCAACAATCAATGGCTACCCTTCCTCTCAAGATGCAAAATCTCGACCGTCGAGGGTCACCACCTAGCCTGCAAGTCTCCAAGCTCAAATTGCCAAGCAACAGCAACATGCTACACGTTTTCCACGAAAACACTCGAGACATCAACACATGTCACAAACTGGGGGATGCTTATTAGGGTATTGGTTTGGCGGTTTACAGCGTGCGGCGTACACTATGCCCGTTATAAGAAATTGTCATACGAATGAGTCGGTTAGTAAATACAAGGAGTAATGGTGAAAAATTTCTTTCATTATGGAACATCAATTCCAGGCGTTACACGTTACCACCTCCTTCCACTTTACTCAACCGTTCCCATTTCTTACGAGACCAGAGTACGTTTTGTTACGACTTGTATAAATAGGTCTTACCTATTTCCACCAAACAACAAGTTTTGGGTCAGGAGCATACAACACTCAGAAATCACTTGCTAGCTTTCCCATCTGTTAACTTTCACTTTCTGATACAAGTCAAACAACTACTTTTCCAGAATCAACTATTTTGGTCTCAACACTCTCTCCGCTTCCCTCTCTAAAACCAACCCTTCTCCTTCACTTTGTGACCGAAGCAAGTCTGGAACAGCCATTTCTTGGTTTAGGCCGGATTTGTACAGATTGATCTCTCGAATCTAAAGTACTCCCTTGCAGTACATTGTTTAGGGTTTAGACTCGTTTCTCACCCACTCACGCGAAATTACCGAAATCAGCAGAAACCATTTTCACCCTCAAACAATTGGCGACCACAGAGGGATATTAATCTCTCGGTTACAAATTCAACTATGGTTTCCATCATCCTACCAGCGAATGGGTTTCAGGAGAATTGCGTCTGGGGACTAGGGATTCTCCGCTTTACCATGGATCGTCATGAAAGTGTTCCACAGACAACAAAAGAGCGACTGGGGACTTTGCACAACAACGAGGGCGTCGCGTGAAAACTCAGATTCACTCCCTGAAAATTCAGTTTTGGTGAAAGACCCTAAAACGAGTAAGTTTGCCAGATGATAATTACATAACATGTCGTTTGGATTTTCACATTTTCCATGGAAGCCGATGACCCAATCATCCCAAGGTTTCTTATCTTCACGTGCAACATTCACGGTTTCACAATTTTCCCGGATGATTTGCTACTTAAACTCGCAAATTCAGACTTTAACATACCAATTGATCAAAAGGCTATTATTCCAAAATAATCCAAAACTCTTATAAAAAGCAATCATATATCAGTCCCAAAAACCAGAAAAAACCGAACCATAAACTAGGTGTTTCTTCGCCTTTCAAAAAAAAAAAACCTAAGGAAAGGAGGTTCAGAAAAATAAAACGCTCAAGGAAAATCACTCAACAACGACTCGTTCTTCTTGGAGAAAATATCTCTCACGCTTTGAAGAGCCGCCTGCTTCAGCTTCAACTCCTGGGACAGCTTCTCGATTTCTATCTCTTGTTGACTGATTAAATCCGCGGAAGGACCATCAACCGTTTCATCCTGCAGTCTTTGGATCTCGGAAAATCCCTTGCAGAACCAGGAGGTATTAAACTCAAAGTCTACGCACATATCCCGGTGAAACTTCCAGCTTGAGATCACATCTCCGGAAACAGTATGACCAGTCACGTTGCACATATGATGAATTGAAGATAAAGCTTCTTCCACACGCTTGACCAACGCAATTCGGCTAGTGAGCTTTTTGGTTGTGGCAATATGTCTGTATTTTTCCCATATCCTGGTATACAACTCTACACGCTTAGCTGGTACACTGAAGCCTCCAATCAACACGTGGTCTTCATGGGGAGTCAAATATGAAGGAGTAAAAATGACGCCCGCAACTGAATCTGTGACTGGCGGATTCCGGCTACGGTTGCGCCAACAGTCGCCGGAATACTTTCCACTATCTGGTTCGTAGTGTTATCAACCTCCATTTCCAAACCACCAGCAGGCGCGGTTTCCATGGTTGGATCTTCATCGTGACGGGTCCCCACCTCAAGGCCATCTTCGGAAATGATTCCTCCCTGCGACATTACGTTTTAGTTTTGTTTCAAAAAATAAAAAGAAGGAGGAGAAGAACGCGTAAACTTACCGACTCATTTGCGGGCTCGCCTGAGGAAGACTCAACGTTACTTTCAGAAGCGTTTTCATCATCTTCATCAATGGCTCAGTCACCAAACGGTTCAGTTACCAGTTATCACACGACAAGGAGTGACTGGGGACTTATCGCAGTCAGGACGGCATCTCCCGTAAAACTATGGCGGACATGCCTATGGCTATGGTTTGCACCAACAACAGAAGAGCAAACAGAAAGAAGAAACATGGAGATACGTACCTGGAATATGTTCACCTGCTTTATTGCTACCACTCTAGCACCAAGACATGGAAATAAAGCCAATAATACGAGCGCTAACAGCTTGCGTCCTTCTAGCGCCGACATCTTGCATCTCTTCCAGTGCTAACAGCTTACATCTTTCCAACGCCAGCAGCTTGCACCTTTCCATCACAACTTCTCCGCCCATAGCCGATTGCATCGACAGCTCCGCGTCCCAAGCTGAGCGACCGACGTTGATGGCTCACCAAGCCAAGATAGCGCACGCCGAGCCAATGCTAGCGGTTCCACTTCAAAAACCAACACCAGCGGCTCCATGTCAAACCGAAGCCAACAACTCGCGTCCTAGCCAACAACGCCATGAGCCATTCCCTAGCCAGACGGGGCAGCGCCATCCCCCTTTTCCATAGCCAGCCAGAGCACCGTCTCACGGACCAAGTTGCAGTGCCACCACTACCGATCAGTAGCCAAAGTTGCAGCACTGCCGCCAACACTCAATGGCCAAACAAAATTTATGCCAAGCCGCAAATGCAAGGATCGTAGATTCTTCATGCCTCCTAACAAAGTGACATTAATACGCCACCTGTCAACACCAGTGACGCAGAAAATGTTCCTTCAGGTGTTACACCTCAGTCACCAGAGCCAGGGCCGCTGCTTCCCCAACATTTCTTCAAACGTGACATCTCCAACCGTCACCAGAAGCCGCTCCGCTTCAACATTCTCTCGGGAAGCCGCTCCGCTTCCAGAGCCAGAAGACGCTCCGCTTCAGCATTCTCTCAATAAGCTGCTCCAGGATCCGAAGCCGAAGCTTCAGCGTTTTGCTCCATAAGCCTCAACATCCTCTCCAAGAGCCGAATCCGCTTCAACGCCACTTCTTCCTGCCAAAGATCGTGTCGTAGCCACCACACTCCTCCTTGTCAAGGATCGTGATCACAGCCAGCAAAGGATCGCAGTTGTGGACACTTTTTGATCCATCTCGCTAAACCTCGTAGCCGTGGGAAGTTTACTCGGTTACGCATCCAGCCAATCCCTTTGCTTCCATGGACGCCCGTGCAATTCCAGCCGACCTATTTTGTTGCTACGACAATGTAGTCTCTACGATCACAGCCGCTTCCAAGAACCGCTGCTCATTTGTTGATACCAGCCAGAGCTTGACCATAGCAACAACCACTACAAGGGTAATCTGTACTTCTCCATATTTCAGTTTCACATGGAAGAAGTAATAGAGTCACCGATGACGGATGCGAGATGGTGATATCTTTATCATGGTCAACCCGCTGACCATACCGGATATAAACATGTAAACTACACATGGGGACTATCAGCATGGGACGCTTTCACTCCCCTCAACCTGGTTATTTCTGATTTCAACATCATCATTGTCGAAGTTTTACGAGCCGCAGGAATTTCTCAACATGAAGCCGTACATGTGCATCGAAGACTCCAAAGGCACGCCACAAAGATGCATTCACATATTCGGCCATGCCATCGGATCTAACAGAAATATAACCGGGGAATGCTCACCGCATCCTATTCCACACGATAGTCCAAGATTCAGAAGCTGGTTCGAAGGATATCTCTTGGAACAAAGTCCTTGAAGACTTGATAGCAGCACATCGGCAACAGAATGTCTCCCAACTCATCTATTTCATCCTGTGGCTTTGGAAGATTTCTACCATACAATCATCCACAAACATATCATCATCGCGATCGAAGGTCCAGGACAACGAAAAACCTAAAGTCAAGGATGGACCGACAACGCAACTACAATCTCCAAGATTAGCCCTGACATAATCGTTACCGAGCATATATTTCATCCATCCATCCCAAAAATTCAATGGAGTTTGATAAATTTTGGAATCCACTGGATAGACACTGCAAACGAAAGAACAGATCCAGACGAGCAACCGAAAGCAGAAGAGGGTCGATACCTCTTTTAATGCGGGCGGAGTTTCTAGAGTTTGAACATAATAAAGGTTCCTTCTCGCTCCATGAACGGGAATAGATGACTGGGCGCGACTATGCCACCTCGGGCCCGCAACATCCCTCCTGATTTCTTCTTGAGTTTTACTGTCGGGTTGTTTTTTCCTCCTAAACGAACTCAAAACCTAAATATTCCCGCGAGAGGAGATAGGAAATTCCTTTCTGATCAGAATGGAGGGGCGGACCGTAAAAATCCGAGTTCGTATGAGAATGCTACAACGATTTTAGTAAGGGGCGTTAATTAGGGTTTCGGCATGCCAAACCCTAATTTAGACAAAGTTTCCATCATTCCAAGGAACTGAAGCCAGTCGTCATCGTTCCACGGAACTGAAGCAAGTTGCCATCATCCCACGGAACTGAAGCCAATCGTCATCCTTCCACGGAACTGAAGGAAGTTGCCATCATTCCACGGAACTGAAGCCAGCACTCAAGCCAACGCCCGCGCCAAGTTTATGATAGCGTCTCCTTTCCAAGCCGACCAACGCTGACATTTCCTTTCCAAGCCGACCAACGCTGATGGCTCCCTTCCAAGCCGACCTATTCTGACGGCTCCCTTCCAAGCCGATCGCTAGCGGCTCCATTCCAAGCCGCGCAATGCCTGCGGCTCTCATTCCAAGGTAACACATGACCAAACCAAGCTGACATCCTGCATCTCAACTAGAAACCGCATCTACTATTTCATGGTCTATCCAGTAACGACGCAAGTAGAATTCATGCAAGGCCGCCAATACAAGGATCACGGATTCTCAAAACACTCTCGAAAAAGGTTAGATGAATCTTCCTAGCCATCTTTCATGACTTGCCGTTTCGATTTTGTCCTTGCCTGTCACCATCTTATGCTTACCCCGCAACAATGCTCCTGTTCCGAGCTAAGCAGTAGACTTAATGTTGATGGTGGTTTTTAGCTTAGGGTTAAAATCGTAAAACGTACATCTGACATGACGTCACTATGACCACTAGCGCATTTATTGAATCAAACATCATGCCTACGTAAGAATTACCAGGGTAGTTTTTTTTTTTTTATATACATGTGTCATGTTCCACGGCAGAACCCTTAGCATTGACCGATAACATCTTCGTAGATACCAAACCTTAATTCTCTCACCATCGTGCCAATGGCAAACCATGCCAGTCACGTCTCCGCGCCAAGGCATGTCGACCATGCCAGCCGCACCACCGTGCCAATGGCAAACCATGCCAGCCACGTCTCCGCGCCAAGGCATGCCGACCATGCCAGCCTCACCACCGTGCCAATGGCAAACCATTCCATCCACGTCTCTGCGCCAAGGCATGCCAACCATGCCAGCCGCGCCACCGTGCCAATGGCAAACCATGCCAGCCACGTCCCCGCGCTAAGGCATGCCGACCATGCCAGCCGCACCACCGTGCCAATAAAAAACCATGCCAGCCACGTCTCCGCGCCAAGGCATGCCAACCATGCCAGCCGCACCACCATGCCAATGGTAAACCATGCCAGCCACGTCTCCGCGCCAAGGCATGCCAACCATGCCAGCCGCACCACCGTGCCAATGGCAAACCATGCCAGCCACGTCTTCGCGCCAAGGCATGCCGACAATGCCAGCCGCACCACCGTGCCAATGGCAAACCATGCCAGCCACATCTCCATGCCAAATCTATGCCGGCCCTACCACATGCCGCTGACTGCCAAACGGAGGGTTGCAATGATCAACGGCTACCCTTCCATCTGAGATGCAGATCTCAGCCGTCCAAGTTCGCCACCTAACACATGGCAACTTCTAGCCCAAGGCCAAACATCACGGTTTGTACTAAACCCTAATTTTGGCCGCGCCTAAACTATGCCAAAGCTTGCTGGTCCCCTACTTTCATTGACCAGTCAGGTTGCTCCAAACCTGCCACGGTCTCAAAAGAGGTTAGTGATAAGCACGTAAGTGCTACATTTTATACCCATATTTATATTAGCTAGGACTCGATATTTTTGCTAATATCATTATTTTAGTGCTTTTGTAGAAAGTGCAAATGAACCCAATCGCCGGAGAAATAACTAGCTAAACTGGGAGTTATATTGGCATTTGCGGCAAAGGCATCAATGCGGCAATTCACTGTGCCAAGAAGACATAGAGCTTAATGGACTGTGGGCAGCCTAGTTAACCATTTAAGCTAGTGCACCACACATTCATCGCAAGGCCAGGGAAGGATATAGATGAAAAGAAAGAATTTTCTTTGTCTACTTTAAGCACGTGAACCACCAGGGTAGTGAGTTACCAAACAGTGGCATGAACAGAATGGGAAGTGTGGATATGGCTTTACCACCTTTACTTATGCGTTAGTGGTACTGTGAAAGAAGAACATCTGTTGTTCTTATCTATTGAAAAGAGAAGTCTGAGCAGAGGGAAGGTAGGTGAATGGATTTGGCAAGGAGCTGAAGTTAAACGTTGAGAAGATGGAGCTGTGTATGGTGTTGGTCGTGGTGCTATGGACGAAGATCTGGTTCTTCGTCGACTGCAACACTCTTGATAACAATGGGTCTTGGTTGAATTTGGGAAGTTGTTGAGATGCAAATGGCAAGGTTAAGAATGGCAACAACTCTTTTATAAGGCATTGATTGGTGATGTTGGAGTTTGCATGCAGACCCTTGACTCAAGTGGAGATAGTGTTGAAATGGACTGGATGATGGCTTCCAATACAACTCGAATGTATTCTGCCTCAAATAATCTTGGTTAGATGGTTCGTTCTGTGAATGGAAAAGAGGGTGAAGCTTTCAGCTGGATCGTTGAGTGAGCTGTGCAGTCAACGGAGAGAATTGGTGCCATGGTTGTTGCTGGCTTTTATGGAATAGTTTGGCAGTAGAGCTCGTGAACGATGGTAGCTGCTGAGAATGAAGAAGAGCTGATGGGCTGTGAATCCTAGCCGACACTAATTGTAGCAGTAAAGCATTATTCCAGGCGAGAGATGATGTTGCTGACGCGTGAAAGAAGATGAAGAGAAGAAGTTGATGTCGTGACCTGAATTGAGAAATAGTTGGCTGGTTTGATTTTACTGCGAAGAATGTACTTGGACCTTGGTTGATGTTGAGAAGAATCAGGTCTTGCCGTAACTGATTCAAATGCAGTGGTGATGTTTGAGTGGCCGAGACAAGGAGCAATGTTGGTATTTTCATGCATGTCCGTGAACAATTCATGGGTTCAAGAAGAATTGAATTGGGCTGGAAATGATGTGGATAGTTCTGAGAGTGATGAATCGAGACTGGTGCTGTAGGTGCAACTGGCGGGTGACGATTTGGAGTTTTCCGGACTTTGGAAAGATGTGCCGTTGGCTGACTGGAGTTAGGAGCTGTTGATGTACTCGGGGAATATATGGAGCAGTTAAGTTGGGGGTAATGGAGCTGTTTGCAGAGGAGATGAAATTATTGACTACCGTTCATTGTTGTATCTAGGTCAATTCAAGGTTTGGTGGATGGCTGCTGGAAGTTGCGGTTAGAGTTACAGATGGACAGAGGAGTCGTTGTTGTGTTCGTAAAGGCGAGTAATGCAGTTGGGTCTGAATTTAGAAGTTTGGCTCCGTGACTGAATTGGGCTTTTGGGCAAATTCTACAGTCCAGTTACGAAACTTGGCAGTACTATATATTTCGGGAGATAGAAACAAAGAATGGAGGTCGAATGCAGAGCCGAGAGGAGGACGCTGACGAACAGAAGCAAAAAGGCATAGCAGCTACAGGCCGAGAACAGAAAAAGGGTTTGATTTTAGTCTGTTTTGGTTGAGCTATTGATTGTATTCGAGATTTATTTATGGTTTTTGAGAAAACCATGTCTTGCTAGATTACTTTGTAACTAGGGTTTATGGGTGAAACCATTTTGGGTATTAGGCTACTTTGATTTGATTTGATTATATAGCATTAGACCATTATGATTTGAATAGATTAATTCTTGAATAATATTTATTGATTGATCGAAAATATAAGTTGTTGCTTCACCGGTTCTAAAAACCTATGTGCGTAATTGATAATTTTACAAATATATTTGTCTTATTATTTGATGATCCATGCTTCGTTAAAAACTTTGATGGGTTATGCTTAGAAAAGCCATACAAAATTTTTGAAATATATTTAGTTTCGTATAATTTTCTCGCTAACGCAATTTGATGGTGCATGCTTTGGTTTAGTCTTTTGATGTGCCATGCTTAGGGTGTCCCAGTGATATTTGCGAGTCTAATACATATAATAGGTGATGTCAATAGAACGGACGATAAATAATTCATGATTTATGTTTCATTTCAGTATTTGAATAGAAATAGTGGTGGATACATTAAACCCTGGTTACCAACTTTCCCATTTGATTCGTTTTGTTACTTTACTCTATTTTTCTCATTGTCTTTATTCTTTCAAAAATCCAAAAACATCTTTATTTGTTAGTCCATTAGAGATATTGATTAGAGTATTTCCACCGCTCCCTGTGGGTTTGACCCGTACTTGCCTCTGTCTACTAGTTGGACACCGTGCGATTGCGGTTATTATATATAGGTATCTCCGGATCCTATTAGCTAGCTTCCCAAAACATGCTAGCTTCCCAAAACGCGCTAGCTTCCCAAAACCGCGCCAACATGCCGCACGCGCATACCAAAAAAGCCATGCCATCCATGCTGCCATGCCAGAGGCGCGGCTATGCCACCTCGGGCCCGCAACATCCCTCCTGAATTCTTCCTGAGTTTTACTGTCGGGCTGTTTTCACCTCCCGAACGAGCTCAAAACCTAAATATCCCCTCGTGAGGAGATAGGAAATTCTTTTCCGGTCGAATGGAGGGGCGGACCGTCAAAATCCGAGTCCGTACGAGAATTCTACAACGATTCTAGTAAAGGGCGCTAATTAGGGTTTCAGCATGCCAAACCCTAATTTAGACAAAGTTGCCAGGCTACAAACGGAAGGTAGCCACGATCAACGGCTGCCCTTTCTCCTGAGATGCAAATCTCAGCCGTCCAAGTTCGCCACCCAACGCGTGGCAACTTCTGTCCCAATGCCAAAACTACACGGTTTGTACCAAACCCTAAATTTTGTCCGCGCCCAAAACATGCACGAGCATGCCAAAACCAGACCGGTCATGCCGCTGGCTGCCAAACGAAGGGTTGCAATAATCAACGGCTGCCCTTCCATCTGAGATGCAAATCTCAGCCACACAAGTTCGCCACCTAACGCATGGCAACTTGCGGCCCAAATCCAAACATCACGGTTTGTACTAAACCCTAATTTTGGCCGCGCCTAACACATGCCAAAGCCATGCACGACGCTGGCTGCCAAAATGAAGGGTTGCAACAATCAACGGCTACCCTTCCTCTCAAGATTTAAAATCTCGACCGTCGAGGGTCACCACCGAGCCGACAAGTCTCCCAAGCTCAACTTGCCAAGCAACAGCAACATGCTACACGTTTTCCACGAAAACACTCGAGACATCAACACATGTCACAAACTGGGGGATGCTCATTAGGGTATTGGTTTGGCGGTTGGTAGGTCTTTAAAGATGTTTTTCCTACGTATTACTGCAAGTGCACAGGCCTATTGGAGGCAAGGGCAATCACAGGTCGATCCCACAGAGAAGTGGTGTGTGCTATGATTGAACTAAGGCTTTACTAATCGATTTCGAGGTGATAATGTAACACAAATATGGTTGGATTTTGGTGTCGAAACGACTAGATTGTTGTTCTTTGTGACTCTAAACTAAGGCACTAATAATCAAAAGGTGTTGTAACAGATGGTGAGAGGCACTAGGGTGATTAAATCCACCCTCTAATCCTATGCTAAGTGATACAAAATCTCACTATGTTCTTGTGCCTTCCCTTGAAGGCTTTTAAATGGAAATTTAACTAACTAGTTCTTCTTACTTACCCCTAGTATCACTGGTCTTATTACAGTACCAGTGATCACAGGTGAGTTTAATTCACTAGCTAACATATATTCCTAAACAGTATGCAAATAAAGAACAAAATAAGAGTCTAATCTACTTCACATTGAATCAAAAGGGTTTCATTTACACCCTAGTTAAGTTGTTTAGAACATCATGCAATTGATAAAACAGGATTCAAAATTAAGTTCCTAAAACAAAACCCTAAAAATTCACTGACCTCTCTCTCATGAAGAACAACTCTATTTATATCTCACAAACACTCCCAATAACAATTAACAAACACCCCAAACCTCTATCCTCTCGCCGTCGAATCCGAGATGATGGTTCCCCTCTCTTCCGCCGAAACCCTAACCCTAGTTTTTCCTATCTCAGACTTAGCTTCTAGGGAAGAAGCTATGAGTGAGATAGAAAGCAAATAGGGGGATGAAGGTGGTGCGGACGTGCTGTTGGCGGCTGTGGTGTCAGGTGAAACGGCGGAGGTGGCTCTGCAAATCTGGGTTTGGTCGGGAGAAGAGGGAGGTGAGGCTTTCTCTGGAGTTGTCGGGTGAAGAGAGAGGAGAAGAAGAAGAAATGAGGAAGGGATTGTTTGGTTCGGATGGGATGAAGGGGTAGACGGTTTTGATGTGAAGCGGGAGCATCAAGAGATGATGTGAGGGATGCAGCGAGCATTGTATGTAGGTGGAGCAAATCTGAACGGCTTAGGATTATAGGCGGTTTTGGTGTTGAGCGGGCACATCAAGTGTTGATGGAAAGGACGGAGCGACCGTAGGATGCATAAGATAGAAATCTCAATGGCTCAGGGCGAATCGGGCTGTGGACTCGGGTTGTGGGCCGAGTTTTGGATTGCTTGGGCCCATGTCTTGTAGATGGGTTGCTCCTTGTTGGGTTGCAACTGTTGCGCGCGCGTGCTTTGGCTTTCTGCTCCATAGACGCTTGTCTCCAATTCTTTGCTCTTTTGGCTCCTCAGTTTCTCCGAACTTTATTTATTACCTAAAAACACAAAATTAATTAGTACAAATATTTATTCTTGAAAACAAAGAAAATACAGAATCTGGGATAATATATGATTTCTGAGTACGAAAGATGAGTTAAATGCCAATAAATAGATGTAGAAATATGCAATATTTGGCACTCATCAAATAACCCCAAACTTGAATTTTACTTGTCCTCAAGTGAAACAGAAATTAGGAAATCCTAACTATACCACTGTCGCGGGTCTCTCGAATGCATTTAGCGTATGCACTAAGCCTTTAAACCCCTAGGTGTCCCTAGTGGACGAGTTGTAGTCTCGTGAGGGTTTACCAGAGGTGTACCCACAAAACCTTCTCCAACTTCGAGTGTAAAAGAGTCTCAAGCATCCAAGGATCTATGAGGACATAGAGTTTCGCATGCTAGTAACACGAAGTTAGAACTACCAAAGAACGCATTCTCATCCTTAAGTGTTGAGCGAGAAGTAACCATACCATATGAAAGAATTCGGATTCGATTGTGATCATAAGCCTCGACTTCGCCTCACTAATAGGGTTTTATGATAATTGCACTCAAAAAGACCGCTTTTTTAGTCTCTCATGTGTGCAGCGGGAATAAAAAGAGAAATCCCTGCACACGTTATAGGTAAGAAGGATAACCTTCCGAAATAATTTCTGGAGACTCCACAGAAGTGTGGACAAAAAGAATCTTTTTCTGATGATCTCTAAGAAAGGAAATCAACCATTAGCAAGGGTGGGAGTACTCACTTACCTTCTCACCAATTAATATCACTCTCTCAGCATTCATAGAAACGTCTTCAATCTTCGGTCTTCAACTGTTGATGACGAACTTCTGAACTTCACAAAAACTTGACAAACATATTTTTTTTTTTTTTTAACATACATGACATGAATAAAACAGTAAAACTCAATTTTTTCACAAACTTCATTAATTCTCATCTTCTTTTCTTTTCTTTCCTTTGTTGCACGTAAACCTTGGACTATATCAACTTTTCCTTCAAATATTCTGATGGTGCTCCGCTTGCTGACGATGATGTGTTTCTATGAATGTGTTGATGTTGTTGAGAGGGAGAGAGTGATGCTAACTGCAAATCGATATTTAGAAGGAGTTTTCATCTTTAAACGTCACCCTCATGATTGTCGGAATTAGCACTCAAGAGATCAAAAATAGTGCTGAAAGTGGTGCGAAGTTGGGTAGCTCACCATTCCTACCCGGAATTGACGTACGGTGACACACACTCTAATGACTTTTCTAGAAAGTCACAAAGAGTGAAGGTCGGTACCTCGCTTGATGTAAAATGGGTAGTCTCCACTATGGGTGATCACAATTCTACTACCGAATATCTAAACAGCACCTAATTCGCCCTCCGGTATGGTTAAATCCAACTTTAACGCTCTAATCAACTAAGAAACCCGATTGTGTTCTCCAGTACTTCCAAGTTCTGTTATTTCGGTCAGACTCTCTATGTAAACATAGCTAGAAGCATGCTAGTGACTCTAAAATCTCTAAAAGTTGGAGGTTTTTATGCAAATTTTTGAGTTTTTCAATTTTCAATTTTTTTTTTTTTTTTTTTTTAAGTGAAGTAAAACAAAAAGACTAAAAACTCTATATGCAAATCACACCCCCCCAACCTAAACCAAACATTGTCCTCAATGTGTCAACAGATGATAAAATTTTAAACAGTCACATACCAAGAGAACTATGCTGAGTAGAGAAAAGGGAAGAGATTACCGGATGTACAAGAGTGTTGCTAAACCAAGGGAGGATGAATGCTTTGAAAGCAAACACTCAAGGGGCAAGACAAAAAGTATGGTTAGCACAACTAAGAATTATGCAAAAAGAAAAAGAAAAGGGAAAGAGAATGGATTTTTAGTCCATATGTATGTACACAAGTGAACTAGATCAGTCCACATAGATGGGGTCTTCCAAGTCGACGGTCTCAACTTCTGGTGGAAGATGCTCCAGAAATGGTTTCAGTCTCTGACCATTGACCTTGAAAATGTTCTTGGTTGCTTGGGTTTTCAACTTCTCTTGCTCCATGGGGAAAACAGTGCGTACCAAGAATGGTCCTGACCATCTAGAACGTAGCTTTCCTGGAAACAAATGCAATCGAGTGTTGTACAATAAAACTTTCTGACATGGTGTGAAGGACTTGCACAGAATGCGCTTGTCGTGAAACACTTTCATCCTATGTTTGTACGTTTTGGCACTATCATATGCATCATTTCTCAATTCTTCTAACTCATTGAGTTGAAGTTTCCTATGGGTACCAGCTTTATCAAGATCAAAATTCAATTTCTTCACAGCCCAGTATGCACGGTGTTCTAACTCAACAGGTAGATGACATGCTTTTCCGTACACAAGTCTGTAAGGAGACATCCCAATGGGAGTCTTGTATGCAGTTCTATAGGCCCATAAAGCATCGTTTAAGCGCAAAGACCAATCTTTCCTAGAAGGATTGACAGTCTTCTCAAGAATATGCTTAATTTCCCTATTAGAAACTTCTACTTGGCCACTGGTTTGAGGATGGTAAGGTGTTGCGACCTTATGAGTGATTCCATACTTGCGCACTAGTGATTCAAAGGGTCTATTGCAAAAATGACTACCTCCATCACTGATTATTGCCCTAGGGGTTCCAAAACGGGAGAAAATGTTTTCCTTAAGAAAAGAAAGAACAACTTTATGGTCGTTGGTTTTGGATGCAATGGCCTCTACCCACTTAGAGACATAATCAACAAAGAACAAGAATGTATAACTTACCTTCAGAGTTAGGAAATGGTCCCATGAAATCAATACCCCAAACATCAAATAGCTCAACAATCAAAATGGGTTGTAAGGGCATCATGTTTCTTCTAGAGATACTTCCTAATTTCTGGCATCGGTCACAAGTAACACAAAAAGCATGGCAATCCTTAAACAGTGTTGGCCAATAGAAACCGCTTTGCAAGATCTTTGCGCGAGTTTTCTTGGCATCGAAGTGGCCTCCACATGCATGGTCATGACAGAAAGAAATGACGTCCTTTTGTTCAAGTGGGGACACACCTCCTAATGATTTGGTCTTGTGATTTTAAACAGAGATATGGGTCATCCCAAAGGAAATGTTTAACTTCAGCCAAGAATTTAGAACGGTCTTGTTTAGACCAATGCAAGGGCATTCTACCTGTAGCAAGGTAGTTCACAATATCAGCAAACCAAGGCATTTCAGACACAAGCATCAATTGCTCATCAGGGAATGATTCCCTAATTAGCACAGATTCATCAGCAGATTCAACATTCAACCTAGACAAGTGATCAGCAACAATATTCTCTGACCCTTTCTTATCTCGAATTTCGAGGTCAAACTCTTGTAACAAGAGTATCCAACGAATTAGACGAGCCTTAGCATCCTTCTTAGACAGAAGATATCTCAATGCAGCATGGTCAGAATAAATGATGACCTTAGACCTATCAAATAAGATCTAAACTTATCTAATGCAAACACAATGACTAGCAACTCTTTCTCAATTGTGGAATAATTGGTTAAGCATCATTAAGTGTTTTACTAGCATAGTAGATCACATAAGGAAGTTTGTCTACTACTGGCCCAAAACAGCTCCTACAAAGATAGTCGACGCATCACACATAATCTCAAATGGTAATGACCCGGTCGGGTGGTCCGACTATAGGGGCAGATGTAAGGAGAGCCTTCAGTTGCTCCCATGCTTCCTTACAAGCATCATCAAAGACAAATGAAACATCTTTTGCAAGAAGATTGCACAAAGGTCGTGAAATTTTACTAAAGTCTTTGATGAATCGGCGAGAAAAACCCGCATGGCCTAGAAATGATCCGATGTCCCTCACGTAACGAGGTTGAGGCAAGTGTTGAATGAGATCTACCTTGGCTTTGTCTACTTCTATGCCTTTTTCCGAGATAATATGCCCTAGAACGATGCCTGAGTTAACCATGAAATGACATTTTTCCCAATTCAAGACCAAATTCTTTTCCTTACACCTAATCAGCACACTAGTGAGGTGATGCAAACACTCATCAAAAGAAGAACCAAACACCAAAAAATCATCCATAAAAATCTCAAGAAACTTATCTACCATGTCGGAAAATATGCTCATCATGCAACGTTGAAAAGTAGCGGGTGCATTGCACAGCCCAAAAGGCATACGACGATAAGCAAATGTTCCATAGGGACATGTAAATGTGGTCTTTTGTTGGTCTTCGGGTGCTATGTGGATTTGGTTGTAGCCAGAATAGCCATCTAAGAAACAATAGTGACTATGTTTTGCTAACCTTTCCAAGCATTTGGTCAATGAAGGGAAGGGAAAATGGTCTTTCTTGGTTCTTGTGTTCGATTTCCTATAATTAATACAAACTCGCCGCCCCCGTGGTCACACGGGTGGGGACAAGTTCATTCATCTCATTTTGAACTACAAGTAATGCCAGACTTTTTGGGTACTACCCGAATGGGACTCGACCCACTGGCTATCGAGGAACCGGGTAAATGATACCCGCATCAAGCAGTTTCAGAATCTCACCCTTGACAACATCTCTCATGTTGGGGTTAAGTCTCCTTTGCATTTCCCTAGATGGTTTAGTGTTCTCCTAAGAATTTATGTGATGCATGCAAATTGTGGGACTTATACCCTTAAGATCGGAGATGGTCCAACCTAAGGCTCCTTTATGTTCTTTAAGTACTTCTAAGAGTCGACTTTCTGTTCGTGTCTAAACATGATGCAATAATCACGGGTAAAGTATCGAAGGACCTAAGAATGCATACTTCAAGGTATCAGGTAATGGTTTCAAATCAAGCTTAGGTGGTGTGTCAAGAGGTGGGGCAGATTTGGTATCAGAGAGTGGAAGTGGTTCCACTGCATTCTGCCACTTAGCAATATCCATGGGTGGAACAGATTCAAGCAAAGAGTTAATTTCACCAATGTACTTAGACTCAAAGAGATCTAAGTCAAAGTTATCTAAACATGCTTGCAAAGGGTCCCTTTGACAAAATGTCGGGCAAAGAGTCTTGGATCAGACTCTCAATCATGTTAATCTCATGCAAATCAAGTATCATCACAATCAATGGGTTGTTGACTAGTGTTAAAAACATTCAGACTCTACGGTCATGTTACCAAAAGACAATTTCAACACACCATTACGACAGGTTGATGATGGCATTGGACGTCACCAGAAAGGACGTCCTAAGATCACGGGAATGTGATTACTTGGGTTTTGCACGGGTTGAGTGTCTAAGACAATAAAGTCTGAGGAAAGAAAAATTTATCAACCTTGATTAACACATCTTCAACAATACCATGGGGGATTCTCACGGATCTGTCCGCTAACCGTAGCGTAATGGTGTGGGCTTGACTCCCAAGGCCCAATTGCACATACAGAGTATGGCAATAGATTCACACCGGCTCCTAAGTCTAGTAATGCCTTTTCGACCACATGGTCACCTATGGTGCATGTAATTGTTGGACTACCCGGGTCTCTAAACTTAGTTGGAATCTTGTTTTGGATTATGGAGCTCACTTGCTCAGTGAGGAAGGCACGCTTATGCACATGAAGCTTACGCTTTTGTGTGCAAAGGTCCTTCAAAAACTTAGCATAGGTGGGTATTTGTCAGATTGCTTCGAGAAATGGAATGTTTATGTTAACTCTCTTGAACATTTCCAAAATCTCGTTGTATTGGTTACCCCCCTTCTGTTGCACCAACCGTTGTGGGAATGGAGTAACAGGTACATGACTTGGCAAAGAAACATCTACATCAGTAGGGCTCTTGGTCTTATCAACAGGCTCAGATTCTTTCTCTACATTAGATGTTTTCTGCGGTGTTGTGTGTACTGGTGAGTCCGATGGAGACTCGCTTGACTGTGGTACACCTACATGGTTCTCAACAATCCTACCACTACGGAGAGTGGTGATAGCATTTGCGACTATGTGAAGGTTCATTGCGGGTAGAGGAGCCTCGCTTGAAACACATTCTTTGGATTTTGTTGGGGTTGACTAGGAGTTTGCCTTTCTCTCTCTCATTCAATGCATCAAAGATTTGACCCATTTTAAGTTCTAGACTTGTGAAGCGTTGGTCGGTAGTTTTCGAAGTTGTGAAAGATTTTGGGTCAACAGACGACCACGAGTCTTCTAAGCTAGTCTTTTTCTCTGTGGTACCGAGTGGGTGGTTGTACTTGGGGGGTTTCTAGGATATGAATATCCTTGGTTGTTATTTGTTGGTCCCCGTGTACCGGCCCTTTAGACCAAGAGAAGTTAGGGTGATTCCTCCACCCCCGGGTTGTAGGTTTGAGAATACGGGTTGTTCTCTTGCCTATGGTACAATGCATTGGCTTGCTCGATTTTGGACTCTTGAAATGCATGTAAGTCCGGACACTGTCCACTAGGTGGTCAGAACTATGGCATGCGGCACAAGTGGCCATATCAATTTGGTCACGGAGAGTAGGGGCATTAGATTTAACATTCTTTTGCAATTCAAGCACTTCTATTCTCCGGGCCAAAGATGCCATTTTTGCATTTCCCTCAAAGTCAGACTCGATTCTATGAACATTGTTTGCGGGGGTAGTCCGTCTCGGTTCACGGATGGACTCCCACTGTTGAGTCTTTTCAGCGACTTCGATTAAGAAAGTCCAAGCGTCATCAACACTCTTGTCGATAAATGCACCATTGCACATTGACTCGACTGTGGTACGGGTTCTAACATCTAGACCCTCATACAAGATTTGGATGAGTCTCCATTTTTCAAAACCATGGTGGGACATTGGAGTAGTAATTCATTGAATCTTTCCAAGTATTTTGCTAGAGTTTCATCTTCTAATTGCACAAAACCATTTAGACTTTGGCGAATTGTCGCCGTCTTATGGTTGGGGAAAAACTTTTTGAAAAACTCTTTTGTGAGGTCATCCCAGGTTCTAATGGACTGTGGTTGTAGGGCATGAAGCCAAGACTTGGCTTTGTCTTTTGAGAAAAAGGAAACAATCTCAATTTGAGGGACTCCTCGGCATTTGGTTAAAACGCAGAGTCCCACAAATATCCTCAAAATCTCTCACGTGATGGTAGGGGTTCTCAGCATCGACCCCTCTAAACACGGGTAACATGTGAATGGTGGTTGCTTTCAGTTCAAACTGACAAGCATCGGCTGGCAGAATGATGCAAGAGGGCTGGCTTGCCCTAGTTGGGTACATGTAGTCTTTGAGACTACGGGGTTGGTTTTGTTCATCACCCATGGTTTCTGTTTCGGATGGGCTTGGGCTTTCTGTTGAAGAACTGGGTATGCTTACGATTTCGTCCGAGCGGATTCTAACTAGTCGATTTGTTTGGTCTCTAAAAGACACAATCATAGCCTAGCTAGCGCATTTAGCATGTTAACATACAATCAATTTCAACACAGAAAAGCAAAAACTCAAAAATGACCCACCAATACAAGACTCAAGCCCAAAAGATGGCTTTTTGATGTTGTAAGGCCCAGCTGTGTGGGTGGGTTTCAGTTTGGTTATGTTTGGTTATGTGGGCTTTAGCTGTGTGTAGAGCCCAGGTTGGGTGACAGTGCACAGCCCAGTGAAAAGGCACAGCCCAGATTGTGGGAAACCTAGTGAAACTGGGTTCTAGCCGATTAACGAGGTCTAAATGGTCGTGCACGGGGTTGGGCTTCACTGTGTGCAGCCCACTACTTATGTGCCTGAGAATAAATGAGTTTTGCAACTCGGCTCGGCCTAGGTTGGCAGTTCACACAAATGCACAGGCTAGTTGTTGCAGATGCACAAAGATTGGCCAGGCCAGCCTCTCAAAATTGACACAGCGAGACACTAATTCTCAAAAATAACACAACACTGGTAGAGCACAATGCAAGTAAGATACAGCACAGCACAGCTTATGCACAGGTTGGCTAAAATTTCATGAGGTGCACAGGGTATGGGGTGTGCTCACTCAATGGTGAAGCATGTCTTTGGTTTTGTGCGTGGCATACAACAAATGTGATGCTAATGCAATCTCGGATCTTCAATCATTCATTCCAATGGCACATGCTCATACACATATCACGAGTATAGTCACCACAGATATCACAGTGAACCGTTCAACACATCATAGGTTCACGGATGCAAAAGATCAACAAGCAAATAAACAGAGCCAATTGTTCACAACATGCTCGGTGGTATCAACAAGTCAAAATGTCGCAGGGTCTGAGTATGCTTTCAAAAGTTTTGAGCATAAAGTTTTGCATATGACCTAGCCTTTAACAAGTGGGACTGGTAGCAAGTGAAGATAAGTGAGCCACTGGCAGATTATAATTCATACAAGGTTTGCCAATTAACTTGGCTCAACAGGTCACACTTGGGGAGTGGATGGCTCACATGGTCGGTTGCATCAACTCACTCAGTTGATATCAAGTGGGTAATGCAGCCAACTTGGTTAACCAAGTTGCAGCTCAGTCTCACTGCTTCAGGGGCTGGAGCTGAGCACAAAGCAACGTAAGGCAAGGTGTGAGCAAGGTTGAGCAATTGCTCAGATGCACAGATTAGCCAATGGGTGTCAGAGTTCACGAAAGTTTCACAGAGAGCGACTTAGCTCAACAGAGCAAGGTTTCCTAGGGTTGGCAAGGCTAGCTGAAGTACAGAGCTAACAGCTAACATTCGCTCAGACAAGCAAGCATGCTATCATTCATTCATTCAGGTATGCAAGGTTTGAGATACATTACCACCAAGTATAAACCGGGTTTAGGCAATCCACAAGCTCATTTGCTTTATCTTCTCCTCCTCCTTGGTTGTACAACAACACCACAAGTACCTGCTACTTAAGTGAGAGTTTCAGTTTTCAAAACTTGCACAGTTTGAATCAAGAGAACACTAATGCTATGGCAAAATTTAGAGCTAGGCATAAGAAAATTGAGCCACATGATAACAATAATAACAACAAAGTGCGGTGATACTATGGACCATGCAAGTGAACAGAAGTGATGAAAGACAGCACGCAAAGGAGTGAGATAAGGTGCACTGAGATGAACTAAATGCAAATTTTATAAAGAGCTGGATTATACTAAGCTACAGAATGCAACAAGCTATTCACAGGGGCTACTAAGGTATAACAAACTAACAAGCTTCAGTAGTCAATGATGCAAGCTATGCTAGTGAGATGAATATTGCAGTTACAGCTAACTAAATGCAGATCATGTATGCAACTTAAAACCAAAAGTGAACTAGAGAAGCTAAATACAACACGGAATTAGTATTAAACTACAAACTACATTGCTGAGATGATAAGAGACAATGAGCTAAAATATGCAATATTTTACGGGGCAATGATGCAGATAACAACAATATACAAGGATGGTTGAAATAACTAAGTTACACTAACAAAGATGGTAAACAAGGGAGGTTTTACACAAATATACAAGGATAAATGAAATCGGTGAAGTAAGCTAATGAACAACAGGCACACTACAGTTCCCAAATGCGCGCCAAAAACTTGGTAGGTCTTTAAAGATGTTTTTCCTACGTACATCGCAAGTGCACAGCCTATTGGAGGCAAGGGCAAGCACGGAGTCGATCCCACAGAGAAGTGGTGTGTGCTATGATTGAACTAAGGCTTTACTAACTCGATTTCAGTGATAATGTAACACAAATATGGTTGGATTTTGGTGTCGAAACGACTAGATTGTTGTTCTTTGTGACTCTAAACTAAGGCACTAATAATCAAAAGGTGTTGTAACAGATGGTGAGAGGCACTAGGGTGATTAAATCCACCCTCTAATCCTATGCTAAGTGATACAAAATCTCATTTGTGTTCTTGTGCCTTCCTTGAAGGCTTTTAAATGGAAATTTAACTAACTAGTTCTTCTTACTTACCCCTAGTATCACCGGTCTTATTACAAAGTACCGGTGATCACAGTGAGTTTAATTCACTAGATAACATATATTCCTAAACATTATGAAAATCAAGAACAAAATGAGAGTCTAATCTACTTCACATTGAATCAAAAGGGTTTCATTTACACCCTAGTTAAGTTGTTTAAAACATCATGCAATTGATAAAACATGATTCAAAATTAAGTTCCTAAAACAAAACCCTAAAAATCCACTGACCTCTCTCTCATGAAGAACAACTCTATTTATATCTCACAAACACTCCCAATAACAATTAACAAACACCCCAAACCTCTATCCTCTGCTGCTTCGAATCTGAGATGATGGTTCCCTCTCGTCCGCTGAAACCCTAACCCTAGTTTTTCCTATCTCGAGACTTAGCTTCTAGGGAAGAAGCTATGAGTGAGATAGAAAGCAAATAGGGGGATGAAGGTGGTGCGGACGTCTTTGTTGGCGGTTTGTGGTGTCGGGTGAAACGGCGGAGGTGGCTCTGCAACTGGGTTTGGTCGGGAGAAGAGGGAGGTGAGGCTTTCTCTGGAGTTGTCGGGTGAAGAGAGAGGAGAAGAAGAAGAAATGAGGAAGGGATTGTTTGGTTCGGATGGGATGAAGGGGTAGACGGTTTTGCTGTGAAGCGGGAGCATCAAGAGATGATGTGAGGGATGCAGCGAGCATTGGATGTAGGTGGAGCAAACCGAACGGCTTAGGATTATAGGCGGTTTTGGTGTTGAGCGGGCACATCAAGTGTTGATGGAAAGGACGGAGCGACCGTAGGATGCATAAGATAGAAATCTCAATGGCTCAGGGCGAATCGGGCTGTGGACTCGGGTTGTGGGCCGAGTTTTGGATTGCTTGGGCCCATGTCTTGTAGATGGGTTGCTCCTTGTTGGGTTGCAACTGTTGCGCGCGCGGGCTTTGGCTTTCTGCTCCATAGACGCTTGTCTCCAATTCTTTGCTCTTTTGGCTCCTCAGTTTCTCCGAACTTTATTTATTACCTAAAAACACAAAATTAATTAGTACAAATATTTATTCTTGAAAACAAAGAAAATACAGAATCTGGGATAATATCTGATTTCTGAGTACGAAAGATGAGTTAAATGCCAATAAATAGATGTAGAAATATGCAATATTTGGCACTCATCAGCGGTTTACAGCGTGCGGCGTACACTACGCCCGTTACAAGAAAGTGTCATAAGAATGAGTCGGTTAGTAAATACAAGGAGTAATGGTGAAATGTTTGTTTCATTATGGAACATCAATTCCAGGCGTTACCCGTTACCACCTCCTTCCACTTTACTCAGCCGTTCCCAATTCTTACGAGACCAGAGTACATTTTGTTACGACTTGTATAAATAGGTCTTACCTATTTCCACCAAACAACAAGTTTTGGGTCAAGAGCATACAACACTCAGAAATCACTTGCTAGCTTTCCCATTTGTTAGCTTTCACTTTCTGATACAAGTCAAACAACTACTCTTCCAGAATCAACTATTCTGGTCTCAACACTCTCTTCGCTTCCCTCCCTAAAACCAACCCTTCTCCTTCACTTTGTGACCGAAGCAAGTCTGGAACGGCCATTTCTTGGTTTAGGCCAGATTTGTGATCGCTGTCGTAAGCGTCAAAAATAAATTACACTTTCTTACTACTCAAAATATAAATATAGCAAGGGCAAGAAAGGATCGATCCCACAGAGAGGTCTAGGTTGTCAATATGTTTTAGTTTTCTATATAAATTACCGGGTGTTTTCTGATTTTTATGAAATTAAACAAATATAAAAACAAAGAAACAAATAAACAAATAGATTCAAAGATAAGAGATATTGGTTAAGGATTTCGTTTTCATTCACTAACATGCTTTTCACAATAACTAGAATTGATTTTTAATCTCAACTTTTATCAAAAGCCCTAGAATATCTTGATCGCAAGAATATCCCATAAATCTCCTTTTGTTATCAACAAACACATTAAAAGATGCGAGTATGAGTTCTATCTAAGAGAACAACCTAACGTGTAAAAGCACTAATCAAGTTTAATTCCCTAGATGCATTAAGTTCTATGAAATCAGGCTAATCAAAAGCAATTGAACGTGGAAAGCGCACTAATTCAATTTAACTACGGTTACGATTCACATATGATCATAAGAATATATCACTACAAACTATAATCATATTATGCTACTTGTATTCAAGGAATATCACTTTTACGTATAATAAACCCTAAACTAGCAATAGATGTGATTAGAAGTTCTACCAATTTGCAACTTGACAAAACAATCAATCAAATCATGTAACTATATTTTCAGAGAATTGCAAACGATAAATATGAGACAAAACTAATATATTGAATCAAAGAATCATATTATGTGAAACAACTATTCCATAACCAAAAGATAATTAAGTACTCATATTCAAGGAGTTCATAACAAGGAGGAAGAGAAACCCTAACATGTTTCTAAACCCTAGAACAAAGTAATAGCGATTATAAGATAGATTCAAGATTATAAGTCCTCTCTTTTATATGTTTCTCAATTTCCATAAAGGATACTCCTTCCAAAATTAGGTCTTCTCAAAAGTCCACTAGATAGAAGTCCTCCAAGCCCATGTGTGAGAAAACCCATGTAGAAAATTATGTCCAAAACCGTCACGGAAAACTGGGATTGTGGCGGAAATTGGCTAGGAAAAGTCGCCGGAAAGTGTCTCGGGTGACCGGCAAAGTCCACCCGGTCACCGGTCAACGGGTCAAAACGGTCCGATCAACTCGGGTGAGTCACCGAGTCAAACGGGTCCAGTCGATTTGAGTCGATTCGGCTATTCGATTTAGAGTCGGCCCGGCTCGATCCCGATTCACTTTTTGGCTAGGCCATTTGCACTGGCCCGACTTTCTTCGCCGCACCATGATTGTGCTTCCAGCCATGATGGCTCTCTTGCAACTCTCTTGTTTTCGCTCCTCTCTTTCGTTCTCACCCATTACAAGCAACTACACCAACACCTTCACCGACTTCCCATTACAAGCTCGAGCCCTTCTAGCACAACCACCAACGAAATCTGCAAACTGCGACATGCCCGCCCCGCAAAGCCATCTCACCAGACTTGCACCACCTGCTATGCTTCATTACAAAAGCAACACAATCTCGCTTCGATCTATAGCTTTCCCAGTCATGACTCCTAGTCTTGCTCGATTCATGACCTAGCACCCCAGTTCATCTATAATTGTCTCCGTAATAACCCGCAATTCATGATTCATCCGAGTCTCATTAGCCCCCAACATTCATTGAGTTCAAGACCCTTCTTTCTCGGCTCACAAAACCTCAAGACAACCAACACAACCCAAATCTCCATTTCACTCAGCCTAACAGACTCTCCCTTGAATCTCCACATTCCCTGCACTGCACTTCTGTCGCCACAACACTCCATCAACTCCCAGCTGCGCTAACTCCAATCGCCCTGTAGTTCATATACTCCTTCAAGATAAGCCTAACATCCAGGCTTCAACCCCCATCTGCAGTTCTGTCTACTTTGCCTGTCATTTATCACCACCAACTGAACCCCAACTCGCCACTGAAACAGCACCTAATTCACCTCAAGCAATACCAATTATCTCAAGCTCAGTTGCATCACTGCAAGCTTAATTCAATCTCACCACTCCACCAGTTTCACATGATTGAGATAATCACCAACATCATCTCCTCGTTCTTCATTGCAGTTCACACAAGCATACTGTGAATCAGCAGCATCTCGCCACCTCTAATTCTTTCGAAATCAACAGCCACAACCCATTTCTGATTCCTCGTCAATTTCATCTTCTTCTCAGCATCAATAGGAACACAGCTTAAAACCCAAGCATAACCACCAGTCTCATACCCACTTGCACACACCACTGCAAAACCACCATCAACACGTAATTCAACAACAGAATCGACCCAAATTCAACCATCAAACCCTCAAATTCCCTGCTGCAATCGACCATTCATCCACAAGTAACCACCACCAATTTCTCTCGATCTTCATCTCAAATTCAGAAGTAGGCTCGAACCCTAACCACCAATTCCAGCAAAACCCCATCTTCGATTCATTCCAACGACAACAACATGAATCAAATCGCCTTCTTCTTCTTTCTTCCAAATCGAACCCATGAATGTCAACAACATCATTATCTCTTCAATTCGATTGCTTCATCTAATTTCGAGAACAATCCATGTTTCATCTTCCTCTTTTGGTGGCGTAACACCAATTTCTTTTTCTAATTTCCGGATCGAGCTCAAACCCAATCTAGTTCTTCTTGATTTCACAGAAACAACATCTTCTTTATTTTGATTTCAACTTCACGGCAAACCCTAGCCTCATTTCTTCGAGCTTCAACAGCAACGACCACCAGATATCATCAATTCTTCTCTCAACTCCCTCTTGATTTCCTATGGCTGCGCCTCTATTTCCCTTTTCTCAATTTCAGGTGAGTGCTTGGAATGAATGATTGTGAGAAATCGAGAAGATTACCTTCTCGATTTTGGTTTAGTTTGCAAATTGGGGCGGATTGTTACACCCCAGGATATTACACCCTTTGATAAATGATAAGGGTTACCCAGATAGCTACCCCTTAACCACAGCTGGTCTTTGTTCAGTACTCCCCCAAATAGAGTCGCCCCTTAACGCTGACTTGGCTCCCGATAGTATTTGCCCCTCGAAAAGACAATTCGCCCTTTTCGCTCTAAATGAGTAGTTTCTCCTTCTTTTCCTCCGTACGACTCCAAAGCACCTAATAACTCAAATTCACACATAAGATACATAATTCACACGAAAAATAGCAAAGAAAGCATAAATACTAGATAATAAATACGGTGTATTCTACACCTATCAAATTCCCCCACACTTAGACTTTGCTAGTCCTCGAGCAAATCAAACAAAACTAAACTAAAACAAATACATACAACTCCGTGATGTCGAGGCTACGGTTAATTTTAGCATAAATAACAAGCCTTTAAACCCCTAGGTGTCCCTAGTGGACGAGTTATAGTCTCGTGAAGGTTTACTAGAGATATACCTACAAAACCTATATTTCCAACTCCGTCTATTTGTGACAAATCAATGAACGAATCCAAAATGACTACAGGAGGAGGTACCTTGCAAATTCAATTCAATTATTAGTAAATAAACTCTAATTAGATAGTCGAACAAGCCACAATACTCGGAAACTAACAAACCACAATCACAATGAAAAGATTAAGAAGATGGGTAAAGATGTAGATGTTGGCGAATGTTCACAAGTGTTCGATGTTTCCCATATCTGTCTGAAGGTCATTTGCTAAGATGAACCTAATCCTATTGGATTGAGCTGTTGGTCTTTGAATGCTACATCAAATCAATTGGCATATACAAGGGAACCAAGAGTGACTTTATTCAACACAATAATAATTTCTTCTCTTTTTTTTTTTTATATGATTGGATCAAACTGGATCCAATTTCTCTTTTTTTTTTTTTTTTTTTTTTTTTTTAGACGGCATGATTAGATCTTTTGGATCCAAGCGCATGCTTCCTTGTCAACACGTATATGATAGTTGCCTTGGATCCTGCATTCCACGCTTGTTTAGGCGACGGAGACAGGGACTACGTTTCACACATACTGCTATTCCCAAGTGTCTTTTTATTCCGTTTTGGTCTAATTGGTCGGTCTTTTTTTTTTTTTTTTTTTTTCATATATATTTTTTCATCATTTTTTTTTTCTTTTTCTAGTAACTCAATCACTCTATTTCATCCTAGCAGTAATAACACGTCGATGTTTAGTGACCCACCAAAGCACTTAGAGAACAATAGATAAATATGGAAAAATAAAAATAGAATGTGATATGGCGATATTCCGAGATATGGTAACAACTATCATGTTAATTTGTGATTTCTGAGCTATATTCTTCCCTTTTAGTTAACTGGTTCCTCAACTCCTACATTCAAAATGGTTCCATCCACTAATGGTGTCATCCTAAAGGCACAAGTTCTAGATTTCGGAGTTCAAAAAGCACAAATTTTTCTGATTTTTCTATTTTTCTGATTTTTTTTTTTTTTTTTTAAAAGGAATAAATAAACTATACAAACATATAAATGCTCCCCCACACTTAAACTTCACATTGTCCTCAATGTGTAAAACCGAAAGTTCTGAATTCTGACGTAACAGCAGATAAAACGCAAAAACTGTGCAAATTGGTAAGGAATTTGGAAAAACTCCATTTCACAAAAGTTGTTTACCTACGTGTTTTCTACACAGTGTCAAAATTTCACAGTGTTTTGATAAACGGTCTGACAGTTATAGTCTCTGGACTGAAATACGCGCAGTCTGAATTTTTCTGACGAAAAGGTATTCGTCATAATTCTCTTCTAAGATAGATTCCGGACTCAATGAAATTAAACATGGGGATGCAAATATGATATGAAAACTATAAAAATAAATAAATAAAAGGATTTAAGATACAAAACCTATGGGTTGCCTCCCATTTAGCGCTTGGTTTAAAGTCGTCAGCCCGACTCTTTTGTTATCGTCCATATACCAACAATCTGAAAAGTTGAGGATCCTTCCATAGAACCTGTTTTGCAAACACTAGCTTCACACAAATATTAGTAATATAAAACAAAAGTGAAGTTATGAACCGATAAAAGCTTCCCCCACACTTATTCTTGTCCACACTTGGGAGTGTATAAAGAATATAGAAGTCGGGTACTTCCACGGTTTCTTGTTCCAAAACCTGCATAGTATGAGAATCAAGTATCTCTAATGGCGGAAATCGAGAAACAAAGTCATTCAACAATACTCTCGAAGCACATACATTCAAACCAATAAGAGGTAAAGGAGAAGAAACAATAGGCCACGGGTTAGACAAACCTTGCACAATCTCTTGTATTACGGAATCCTCTTCATCCTTAAAAAACTCAAGTGAATTATTCACCTCTTTTATATCATGGTCCTCTATTAAACCTTGCAACCATTCTTCGTCCGTTTCTGCCGTAACCAAAGTGTCGACATAGACATCATCATTACAATCCTTTGCAAGCTCAATTGGGTCTTCCACAATAGTGGTCATAACGGTCTCATTCTCAACATATTCCTCCTTATTGTTGTAAGGCACATACTCTTTTGCGGATCCAATTTTTAGTATAAGAAACTTTTTTAGAACACTCGAAAATGCATCATCCTCAAGCTCCACCCTTTGAATAGGCTCTTGATCATTATTAAGATCAATGCTTGAGTAATCTACACAAGTGTCGACATATTCCTCTTCGTCCTCATCTTGATCCCAAAAAGACTCCATCGTACACTCCTCGGAGATGTCACCATGAGTTGTTTCAAGCAATGTATCATAATCACCGTCACTATCATAGTCAACATAAGAATGGTCCTCGCTGAATTTAGTGTCGCTTATCTCTAACTCATCCTTTTGAATAGGTGAATGATCATTATTAAGATCAAGAGTTGAGTTAACTACACAATTATCCACGAAAGTGCCCAAGGATTGGCCTTTTTCAACATTAGCATCAATCAAATATTCATCACAAACCATATGCACATTAGAATTATCCATATCTTCCTTGTATTGATCAATGCCTCTTCGCAAGCTAGCCATACCTTCACGAAGTTCTTGGAGTTGCTCGTTTGTAGTCTCTTTAGCTTTTTTAAATTCCTCTTGTAAAAAGTTGGAAACTTGATCTATAAAATTAGAGACCTTTTGTTCACGAGCATAAGAATCCTCCCATCCTTGTGGTTGTTCCCCGCCATAAGGTTGTTGAGGAAAACCATAAGGTTCCATGGAATATTGGTCATAACCAATGAATTGGTTTTGATTATACCCCTGGAATTGGTAGTTGTCGTATTGTTGAGGTTGTTGAAAACCGTATCCATCCATGTAGTATGCTCCTTCCATGAGAAACAAGCACCTGAAATAAAAATTCTCAAACCAAGGTTAAAACCCAGAAAATAAGAAAAATAAAACAAAAACTAAAAACAAAACAAAAAATAAGAAACCAAAAACAATTGACAACCGCTGCCTCCCCGGCAACGGCGCCAAAATTTGATCATTGTCAGTAAGCGTCAAAAATAAATTACACTTTCTTACTACTCAAAATATAAATATAGCAAGGGCAAGAAAGGATCGATCCCACAGAGAGGTCTAGGTTGTCAATATGCTTTAGTTTTCTATATAAATTACCGGGTGTTTTCTGATTTTTATGAAATTAAACAAATATAAAAACAAAGAAACAAATAAACAAATAGATTCAAAGATAAGAGATATTGGTTAAGGATTTCATTTTCATTCACTAACATGCTTTTCACAATAACTAGAATTGATTTTTAATCTCAACTTTTATCAAAAGCCCTAGAATATCTTGATCGCAAGAATATCCCATAAATCTCCTTTTGTTATCAACAAACACATTAAAAGATGCGAGTATGAGTTCTATCTAAGAGAACAACCTAACGTGTAAAAGCACTAATCAAGTTTAATTCCCTAGATGCATTAAGTTCTATGAAATCAGGCTAATCAAAGCAATTGAACGTGGAAAGCGCACTAATTCAATTTAACAACGGTTACGACGATTCACATATGATCATAAGAATATATCACTACAAACTATAATCATATTATGCTACTTGTATTCAAGGAATATCACTTTACGTATAATAAACCCTAAACTAGCAATAGATGTGATTAGAAGTTCTACCAATTTGCAACTTGACAAAACAATCAATCAAATCATGTAACTATATTTTCAGAGAATTGCAAACGATAAATATGAGACAAAACTAATATATTGAATCAAAGAATCATATTATGTGAAATCCAACTATTCCATAACCAAAAGATAATTAAGTACTCATATTCAAGGAGTTCATAACAAGGAGGAAGAGAAACCCTAACATGTTTCTAAACCCTAGAACAAAGTAATAGAGATTATAAGATAGATTCAAGATTATAAGTCCTCTCTTTTATATGTTTCTCAATTTCCATAAAGGATACTCCTTCCAAAATTAGGTCTTCTCAAAAGTCCACTAGATAGAAGTCCTCCAAGCCCATGTGTGAGAAAACCCATGTAGAAAATTATGTCCAAAAACCGTCGCCGGAAAACTGGGATTGTGGCCGGAAATTGGCCGGAAAAGTCGCCGGAAAGTGTCTCAGGTGACCGGCAAAGTCCACCCGGTCACCGGTCAACGGGTCAAAACGGTCTAGTCAACTCGGGTGAGTCGAGTCAAACGGGTCCGATCAGATTTGAGTCGGTTCGGCTATTCGACGAGTCGGGCCTGGCTCGATCGATTCACTTTGGCTAGGCCATTGCACTTTGGCTCGACTTTGCTGCTGCACCATGATTGTGCTTCCAGGCCATGACGGCTCTCTTGCAACTCTCTTGTTTTCAGCTCCTCTAACTTTGTTCTCACCCATTACAAAGCAACTACACCAACACCTTCACCGACTTCCCATTACAAGCTCGAGCCCTTCTAAGATGACCACCAACGAAAGCTGCAGAAATGCGACATGCCTGCCCTGCAAAGCCATCTCACCAGCTTGCACCACCTGCTATGCTTCATTACAAAAGCAACACAATCCTGCTCAGTCTATAGCTTTCCCAGTCATGACTCCTAGCTGCTCAGTTCATGACCTAGCACCCCAGTTCATCTATAATTGTCTCCTGCAATAACCTGCAATTCATGATTCATCTGAGTCTCATTAGCCCCCAACATTCATTGAGTTCAAGACCCTTCTTCTCTGGTTCACAAAACCTCAAGACAACCAACACAACCCAAATCTCCATTTCACTCACCTTAACGGACTCTCCCTTGAATCTCCACATTCCCCGCACCGCACCTTCGCCACAACACTCCATCAACTCCCACTGCATTAACTCCAATCGCCCGTAGTTCATATACTCCTTCAAGATAAGCCTAGCATCCAGGCTTCAACCCCCATCTGCAGTTATGTCTACTTTGCTGTCATTTATCACCACCAATCGAACCCCAACTCGCCACTGAAACAGCACCTAATTCACCTCAAGCAATACCAATTATCTCAAGCTCAGTTGCATCACTGCAAGCTTAATTCAATCTCACCACTCCACCAGTTTCACATGATTCAGATAATCACCAACATCATCTCCTGTTCTTCATTGCAGTTCACACAAGCATCTTTGTGCATCGGCGAAGCATCTCGCCACCTCTAATTCTTTCGAAATCACATGACCACAACCCATTTCGATTCCTCGTCAATTTCATCTTCTTCTCAAAGCATCAATAGGAACACAGCTTAAAACCCAAGCATAACCACCAGTCTCATACCCACTTGCACACACCACTGCAAAACCACCACCAACACAGAATTCAACACAGAACTGACCCAAATTCAACCATCAAACCCTCAAATTCCCTGCTGCAATCGACCATTCATCCACAAGTAACCACCACCAATTTCTCTCGATCTTCATCTCAAATTCAGAAGTAGGCTCGAACCCTAACCACCAATTCCAAGCAAAACCCCCATCTTCGATTCATTCCAACGACAACAACAGAATCAAATCGCCTTCTTCTTCTTTCTTCCAGTCGAACCCATGAATGTCAACAACATCATTATCTCTTCAATTCAGTGCTTCATCTAATTTCGAGAACAACCCATGTTTCATCTTCCTCTTTTGGTGGCAGTAACACCAATTTCTTTTTCTAATTTCCAGATCGAGCTCAAACCCAATCTAGTTCTTCTTGATTTCACAGAAACAACATCTTCTTTATTTTGATTTCAACTTCACGGCAAACCCTAGCCTCATTTCTTCGAGCTTCAACAGCAACGACTACCAGATATCATCAATTCTTCTCTCAACTCCCTCTTGATTTCCTATGGCTGCGCCTCTATTTCCCTTTTCTCAATTTCAGGTGAGTGCTTGGAATGAATGATTGTGAGAACTGAGAAGATTACCTTCTCGATTTTGGTTTAGTTTGCAAATTGGGGCGGATTGTTACACCCCAGGATATTACACCCTTTGATAAATGATAAGGGTTACCCAGATAGCTACCCCTTAACCACAGCTGGTCTTTGTTCAGTACTCCCCCAAATTGAGTCGCCCCTTAACGCTGACTTGGCTCCCGATAGTATTTGCCCCTGAAAAGACAATTCTGCCCTTTTCGCTCTAAATGAGTAGTTTCTCCTTCTTTTCCTCCGTACGACTCCAAAGCACCTAATAACTCAAATTCACACATAAGATACATAATTCACACGAAAAATAGCAAAGAAAGCATAAATACTAGATAATAAATACGGTGTATTCTACACCTATCAATTTGTACAGATTGATCTCTCGAATCTAAAGTACTCCCTTGCAGTACATTGTTTAGGGTTTAGACTAGTTTCTCACCCACTCACGCGAAATTACCGAACTCAGCAGAAACCGTTTTCACCCTCAAACAATCGGTACTCCCATCGTAAAGTGGAAAATCAACACGAAAATTAATTTTGATTCTTACCATGAAGTTTAGTTGATGTAAGACTTTTAAGAAACTCGCTTTTCTTTTTTTTTTTTCTTCATCCTCATTTTCTTCCTCTTCCTCTTCTTCATCTTCTTCTTCCTCCTCATCCTCTTCTTCTAAAGCCTCAGGTGAAGGTGTAATATTTTTCTTCGTCTTCGGCTTGGATGTATGAGAATAAATATATTCAGTCAATTCTTCATGGGTGGTTTGAATCGACTTCATGTCTGTTTGTAGCGTAGCCACCTTTTATTTCATAGTTTTTGGTTCGCTTTGCTTAGGATCGTCATCTGACTTCGTCATCCTTGACCCCCCTTGTTTTCCTAACGTCTTCTAGCTTCTTGAGTACCTCACCAAGCTTTATGTAGAGAGATCTAGTGAAAACCATAAACCACAAGAATTCATCCTAGAAACTAACCTTGCTCCTGGTACCAACTTGATACGTATGATCTCTATACCTTAGTGACTATTATTATAGAGACGGAATTCAGAATAATAATAGACAAAAACTTAGAAAACATAACACAAAGAAGTAATTCGAAGAAATATATCTTCTCTAGATTATGAACGAGAAAACGATTTATAATTCTCTCTTTGTTATGCTCACAATCTCTCTAAACAGTAGTGTTGATGGTGGTTTTTAGATTAGGGTTAAAATCGTAAAACCTTGCATATGATGTGACGTCACTCTGCAAGGAAACAGAGCCACGTTTGCTAAGCTCTCCACTGGCATACTTATTGAGACGCTCAATACACTTACATGAAATTTATCCAGACTGGCGAATGTAGCAACCATCCCAGATGTTCTGTGAATTTCGGAGCCTCGCTTATATTCACTGAATATAAGTTCCTCTGAATGCCTTCTATGTTATGTTCTCCGGCTGAACCCTTAATGTTTATATGGCATGACGATTTGTGTTCACTCGCAGCAGAGTAGCACGAATCTCCAAGTATCAAGGATAAGGTCTGTGCATAAGGTATTCGAATCAGAAAAGCATGCTGCTCTCTGGCAATGAACTTAAAAGAACTCTGTGTCAACACATAGAACTCAATAAATCGTCCTGACTAACTTACATAAGTTAGGGTGCCTCGCGCAATATACCATACCTTGCTTGTCAAAATCAAGCCTAATCCGCCATGGATTAGCAGGTGCAGAACCTCGCCCAGAATAAGAAAACAGGAGGCAATGACCCAAAGAGAGGCGTGGCTATGCCTTAGGCCAGCTAGCACCATTAGCCACGCCCCGACCCTATTTCTCTCGATCAATCAGGTCGCTTTAAACTCGCCACACGCACACAAGTTGTGGATGGGCCCATGCTTGCCGGCCCCACTTCTAATCGACCAATCAGAACGCGCCAAAGCCGCCATACTCTCACCAGAAGTGTGGTCGCGCCTTGTGTTTGTCCGGCCCCCTTTTTTGGTCAATCAAGTTGCTCTAAACTTGCCACCATACGTTAAAGGCCAAACACACCTGCGCGCGCCACCTTGTTAAACCGACAAGCCAAACGCGCCCTACCACAAAAACATATTGGTCGGCATGCCAACATGCCACTCTAACACGGTAGCATGCCAACACGCCACTCTACCGCGACAACTTGCAACATGCCAACTTCACAACATGCTACCTCGCAAACATGCCACTTAGTGGCAACCTGCCATAAATAGCCACCCACGGCAATTCCTACTCCTATGGACGTTTCCACACTATGGCCTTGCCATAGTTCCTTTGGCATAGCCATGGCGCCATTTGCATAAAAGTAGCGCCATGCCGCAGCCGCATGCCACATGCACTAATTAGGGTTTCGACTTGCCAAACCCTAATTCGGGCAAATTGCTACCAAAGCCAAATAGCGTTTCTCGGATCAATGGGATTGGCGTGGCCACAGGGCCAATGTTGCCACGCCACATGTGGGTCCGACTCCACGGCGCCAAAACCAAGCCTTGGCCACGCCAAGCACTAATCCTTCCACGGCGCCAAAACCAAGCCTTGGTCACGCCAATCCCTAATTCTTTCACGGCACCTTGGCCACGCCAAGCCTTAATTCTTCCAGGGCACCTTGGCCACGCCAAGCCCTAATTCTTCCACGGCGCCAAACCCTAACTTTGGCCACGAAGATAATTTTTAGCTTTGGCCATACCGCAACATCACCGGCATACCGCTATGCTACGGCTACACCATTGGCATGCCATTAGCATGTGGCTGACGCCACTTCGCTATACAACAAGATATGGCCATAATCAATGGCCATCCTTCTTCATGAGATGCAATCTCAGCCATCCAAGTTCGCTACCGAACTGATGGACTTGTGGCAACTCTTAGGCGACCAACCACCTAAACCCAACGACCATGGCTACGCCAGGCGCCACTTGCACCATCGTGCCACTGGCATGCACAAGTCATGCCGCAATGCCACTGCGCCATTGTCAGGTGCCAACACAAGGTAGCCACAATCAACGACTACCCTTATTCATAAGATGCGATCTCGGCCATCGAAGTTCTCCACCAAACCGGTAAGCTCGCGACAAGTTTTAGGCGACTAGCCAAAATGAGCCTAGCATCACATGTTATTTACCTGCGGCAAGCCTCTCGATTTTAACTTGCCACACGTAGCAAAGTGATACATGTTTTCCACGAAAACACTCGAGACATCAAAATATGTCATAAACTGGGGGATGCTCATTAGGTATTGGTGCAGCGGTTTACAGCGTGCGGCGTGCAATGCGCCCGTTACAAGAAAGTGTCATGAAGTGGGATAATTAGTGGTGGTGAAAAGTAACGGTGTAAACAATTCATTTCCTTCATCATGGAAGCGTAATGACTGGCGGTTACACGAATTCAATTCCCTCATCATGGAAGCATAACATCTAACAGTTACACGTTACTCTTTTCTTCCACCACTCAATCGTTTCCACTTCCTACGAGACCAGGGTACGTTTCACTATGACTTATATAAATAGGTCTCACCTATTTCCACCAAACAAGAAGTTTTGGTCAGGATAACAATACAACATCCAGAAATCATCTGATAGCTTTTCATCCGGCTAGCCAGTTCAACTTTCTGATACAAGTCACAAAACGCCCACACTTCCAGAATCAACTATTCTGGTCTCAACACTTTCTTCGCTTCCCTCCCTAAGACCAACCCTTCTCCTTCACTTTGTGACCGAAGCAAGCCTGGAACGGCCATTTCTTGGTTTAGGCCAGGATTGTACATATTGATCTCTCGAATCAAAAGTACTCCCGTGTAGTACATTGTTTAGGGTTTAGATTCGTTTCTTATCCACACACACCCAAAATTACCAACACCAGCAGAAACGGTTTTCACCCACAAACAAGTAGTTAACCCTAAACTGTTTGCTAAGCTTTCCATTTAAAATAACACGAGTATTTGTCCACAAGCTTTCTCTAGGTCTGTCTAGTTTACAACCAAACCTCCATATTTATATACTTTCATCGTAGTTAGCCGACTAGGTATTCTATTAGGAATCTATTTCCTAAACTAAGAGTGTTGCCTAAAACAAAACTCTTTCCTAACTAGGAATTCTGCCCAAACAAGGTTTCTTTCCCAATATAGGATTCTTCCCTCAACTTAGCTTGAGGTTTACTAAGTTCCTAAGAGGAGTACAGATACACCTGTATCAGTGTTGGTATCCCACGCGCATCCTATGTCTGACACGGACACGACGTCAATACTGGTGTGTCAGTGCTTCACAACCGTCTATGCCGCCAGTGGGCCCGGTCAGGCGTATTCCCCTTTATTATTATTATTTTAATTTCTCTTTCCTCCAGTTATAACTTTTCCATATCCTCGCTTGTCCATGTTTTTTGGTGCTCGTTTGAGCATTATTACTAAATACACCTGAGTCATTTTTTTGGGGCTTATTCGGTGGTGGCCATATGCTCGATATGTGAATATTCATTGTTAATCCATGGAATTCAGTAAATCCGTAAACTGAAGTCATAATATTATGGTGAAAATAGAATAATTTCTCGAAATTCAGTTGATGAAATAGCGCTATCAATTAAGTATTAGGGGAAATATTGACAAAAATCCTAAAATGACCGTTATGCATATGCGGACCATGCACCAAGTAAGCTTCATAGCTTAGTCGGAAGAGTATAAATGATGCATAAGGCTCATTTATAGTTGCGTAGCCTCGCGAAGAAGGCATTTGATGCTTAGGAATCGTTATGCCATATTGCGGACCAAATACGCATTCCTTGGATGCATTTTGACGGAACGGCCTATCTGAGACTAGGCCATTACCATTATTGCTTGGTCACGGCCTCGCAAACGAGTTTGGTTAAGCTTTTGTCCTTTCGATGATGAACTACGGTCTGTGCTTGATCCATTTAGAGTAGGGAAGGGTACGTAGGCAGCCGCAATGAGTTGAAAGCATTGCTTAGGTCAAAGCACGTTGTCGCTCATATCATCTAATTTAGAAATGATTGCGGCACTTTGGCCCCTCATATCATCTGTCTCGGTAGCTCGACGAAAGAGATGATTGTGGCCAAACTTGATGAGGCAAGTTGCATTCCATTCATTGGATGCTCATACTTCCTATCAAGGCGTTCGACATAGGCTAAAAACCCGAGTGTCGTAATTTAGCTCAAGAAGAGTCCATTTTGATGGGAAACAGCCCAAAGATCAAGACATGTTGATTTATATATCCACATGGTCACCAGAATTTAGCCAAGTTCCATCGTTTAGTGCCTCAAAAGGTCGTTTTGCCGTTTTAAGAAAGTTTTTGGTTTACTTAATAAACCCTTCGCAGAAAAAGGGTAAGTTGGAACGGTGTGGAGCCTAAGATAGATGCATCATGCTCAACGAGCATGCTTGCAAAAGCGGATGAACGTTCATTTTCCTAGGGATGAGTCCCGGATCGTAGCTTCATCAATGGCGCATCGGGGAGTTACGGCTGAGTGGAGCAACGCGCCAAAGGCGTAATTTTTCCGGTCCGTCACGGTTGGTATCGAGCAAGTTCCGAGATAACTCTACGGATTTGTGAGTAATGGACTCGTCAAGCGAGTATTTTCCTTAATGGAAACTTAAAGTTGGACAGTAGGCCAACTTTTGCACGGAAAGGAGTTTGTAACTGCTATGCTAGTTACTATGCGAATCGAGTTGAGCTTGTTCTAAGTACTGTGAGTTATCCTGGCCTAAGTGGCACCCCACTTACGAGTGGATATCCGGAAGACCGTCAGGGACGGTGGGTAGACGATGGGACTGATCATCCCCACACGTTGGGCGGCCAACGGTGTGCGTTGTCGAGCCCGGCTAGCATCCCACTTACGAAAGTGGCAACTGGATGACCGTCGGGACGGTGGGCAACTGGATACTGTTCCACATAGTACTGTGCTAACATCTTGTCATTTCGATGACACCTTTCAACTTGTGAACCTTAGGGATTCCTGGGTGGTAGTATGGGATGCCATCTAGGATACCTGGTCGAGATATCCTCTTGGCACTGGCCAATTGCGATTCTTGGTATTGTTGTGGGCACTTTTGGATTCCTGGGCAGGCGGTATGGGACGGTTGCTCAGAAGGTCTAAATTGTTGTTCACGATAACTTGAAGAAACCAGTGATTTCTGAGCAATTGGTATGTGACTTTTCCTCAGGAAATCCAAACCGAAGAGATTGTCCACAATAGTTTTTGTTTTGAATTTCGGGGACGAAATTCTTTAAAGGGGTGAATAATGTAACACCCCGTGTTTTTAGCATGGCGCATGCTGAAAGATGCGCTATGTCCTGAGATGAAGCTTCATCCAAAGCTTCTGTTGCGTAGGAAAAGGAACATTGGCCCTTGGCCAATGCGTTGACATTGTTCATCCAACATGGCCGGAGATTGGGTTGGCGAGTGGACAGCCAACATAGCCGGAGATTGGGTTGTGGAGAGGACAACCAACATGGCCGGAGATTGGGTTTGGAGAGGACAACCAACATGGCCGGAGATTGGGTTGGCAGCGGACAGCCAACATGGCTGGACATCGGGTGGGTAGTGGACAGCCAACATGGCCGGAGATTAGGTTTGCAGCGGACATCCAACATGGCTAGACATCGGGTCGGCAGCGGACAACGGACAACCATCATGGCCGGGTATATGGCAACGACCATGAATAGTAAAAGTGGGGAGTTGATGAATGATTTTTCCTCCCCTAATTAAAGTTGTAAAAATGTTAAGTTAACATATATAGGGAGGGGTACTTGTATGGAGGTGCATATACATACCATGCACCAAGTGAGATAGCCTTATAGATGTACAACCATCACGGCTGGACATTGGAGTGGCCTATGGGCCAAAGAAGAAAGTACAGCCATCACGGCCCTTCACGGGACCTGGCTCAGGAAATGTTCAGTCGTCATGGCCGGACATTAGAACTGACCTGTGATCTAGAATTGAATGTACAGCCATCACGGCCGTACATCGTTGTTGGCCAGGGTGGTGAGGTGCATCCATCACGGCCTGGGGAGTTGATGAATGATTTTGGTCCCCCAATCAAAGTTGTAAAATATCTTTTACACATATATATGGAGGGGTAGTTGGTTGATGATGCATATGCGGACCATGCACCAAGTAAGCTTCATAGCTTAGCCGGAAGAGTATAAATGATGCCTAAGGCTCATTTATAGTTGCGTAGCCTCGCGAAGAGCGCATTTGATTCTTAAGGCATCTTTATGCCATATTGCGGACCAAATACGCATTCCCTGGATGCATTTTGATGGAACGACCTATACAGACTAGGCCATTACCATTATTGCTTGGCCACGGCCTCGCAAACAAGTTTGGTTAAGCTTTTTTCCTTTCGATGATGAACTACGGTCTGTGCTTGATCCCTTTAGTGTAGGGAAGGGTACGTAGGCAGCCGCAATGAGTTGCAGAATTGCCGGTCCAGCACGTTGTCGCTCATATCATCTAATTTAGAGATGATTGCGGCACTTTGGCCCCTCATATCATCTGTCTAGGTAGCTCGATGCAAGAGATGATTGTATCCAAACTTGATGAGGCAAGTTGCATTCCATTCACTGGATTCTCATACTTCCTATCAAGGCGTTCGACATAGGCTAAAAACCCGAGTGTTGTAATTTAGCTCAAGAGGAGTCCATTATGATGGGATGTCAAGACATGTTGATTTATAGATCCACATGGTCACCAGAATTTAGCCAAATTCCATCGTTTAGGGCCTCAAAAGGTCGTTTTTCCGTTTTAAGAAAGTTTTTGGTTTACTTAATAAACCCTTCGCAGAACAAGGGTAAGTTGGAACGGTGTGGAAGCTAAGTTAGTTGCATCATGCTCCACGAGCATGCTTGCAAAAAGCAGATGAACGTGCATTTGCCTAGGGATGAGTCCCGGATCATAGCTTCATCAATGGCGCATCGGGGGAGTTACGGCCTGCGGAGCAACGCGCCAAAGGCGTAATTTTTTCCGGTCTGTCATACAAAATGAGTATTTACCCTTCGCCAAAACCCCACCATCAACAGTAGGAAGCCATATTTCCCAATTGATTGGTAACTGTAATTGATTCTTTATTAATTAGTTGTGATTTTGTGTTATAGTGTATGTTAGACTAAGAGTTTTTGATGCACCATGCTTATAATTTACAATTTATGTTCTAGAAATCTACTTTTGGCAAAGAAATAGAGTCCATATAAGAGGTATAATTGTTAAGAATCATTAAATGCATCATTTGATTTTGATTAATAGTGGAATCCTGAGTCCCAGTTTCTCTCAATATTGATATCATCCATTACATATTTGCTAGTTTGAATCACAATTAGGTCTAAAATCAATCTTTACAAGTCTTAGTGAATAATACTTTATTTACCACTTTCTACAACACATCAAGCATAAAAATTGTTGACACCCACATCGAGTAATTTTATTTTGGACTCACTATTAGTGATGTGGTAGCACCAAGTCAAACTGACTCATGTGAGGTGCAGATAGGACTGCTAAGTTACTAAAAGATGTTTTGGTTATAGAAACTCTTTTACCGACTGGTCATAACAACTTATCAAACAAGGATACATCTCCTGGTAGCACGGCTCAACAGTTTATGAGATGTATATTTCAGTCTTTATTGATATAATCCACTAGTTTTGCCTTTTCCTTCAGTGTTTGTTTCAAGAGAAATTAACAGACAAACATACCCTCTTCGGGTTGTATTCCCAACACAAGGGAAAGATGAGAACCAACTAGAGGATTATTTCATAACACACTTCCTCCCACTATGTAGGGTTAGGCGATTTTTGAAGAATAAAGAAGTTTTTGTAAAACACTTATTCGTGTGATGTCTTTCATATAAAGCAAGGGATCAAGAATAAGGTTAGAAGACTTGCCGAGGACTTTGTTTGTCTCTTCAAATTTCGTAACTTGTTCCTTAGTACTTTGACAGAGCCTCGACGATCGAGTATGATTTTGTCCATTTCTCTTGAAAGATCCATCTCTTTTGATTTCCTAGTTTTCTTCATATTCAAAGAGTGAGAAGTACGAGAGCAAGGTTTTCTGTAAGGTCTGATTCTCATAATACATTGATCATCTAAATGTCCATATTATTTACATAAGGAGCACTGAGATATGTGTTTTGTGCCCTTGCTGATAGATTAGTATTCCTTTAAACTGGAAATGAAGGAATTAGGCCAATGGACATGTTTTGAGGAGTCTTGCAGAGTGCTCTTATGAGTTTTTCTCGATTTCGTGGATCGATTCTTATCACTACGAGCCCTAGGATCACGGATACGCTTATTAGTTTTTCAAAAGATTCAGCTGACATTCCAAATCTTCAACCCTTTTTGTGAGACTTTCTTTTTCATGATGGAAGTTAACCTTCATTAAATGAAATTCTTCTATCAAGAGGTTAGTTTTCTCTTACGGAGCAAGAAGGTTATTTCATGAGGAATTGTTAATGTTGTCAGAACTGTGATCGTATTTTGTATTGTGGTAAGTAGGATGTCGTTCACTCGGACTTGATGAGATTGATTTTTAGAATTAATAAACGAAAATAATAAAAATAAAGAAGATATATACAAACTATAGTAACAAGATGAAGAATTTATTGGGACTCAGGATTTCATTGTTTTTCATATTCAAGTGGTTCAGAAATTAATCCTACACAAGTATAGCCCAAACAAAAGAAATATCAACTCTTATTATTTGCCAAAGGTAGATTTCATAAAATATTAGTTGTATATTGCAAGCATGGCGCATCAAAATTACATAGAACTAAGCATGCGTCATCAAACAAAGTCACAGTAATTAATAGAAATCCTAAATCAATAAAAATCAGTGAAAAAAGTAAATAAAGAATTAATTAAATTACCACAAGGATGAAATCCAGCTTCCTCCATTGTCCCAGTGTTTGGGGTTTAGCTCCTCATGTTGTAGACACGCACAAAATTTGATTTTATTGCTCAAAATGTGAATATATGAGAAAACATAGATTTGTAACGGTGCAAGGCCGTTACGGAACCCACTGTTACAAATACAGTGACTGTTACAAACAAACTATAGCACACAACTGTTGCAGAGCAACAGTCGCAGAGAGATGAATAGATGACGGTTAAAACAGCGACAAACTACAAGTGTAGTATGTGCGTCTTCTTCCTCTCTTCTCTGCTGATGAAGAACAAGCTCACTGCACTTGATTTATCGCTCTATCTTTCTTCCCTAACTCTCCATCCCTATTCTAATCAACTCCAACACCTTATATACTCCTCCAGACACTAGAATCACGTACGCGTCATAAATCCATATATTCTTCAATTACTCAATAATATTCTTACTGCCAGTCATGGGTTTTCTTCCCTGATTTATCTCCCCACGCGTTAATCCTTAGATGTCATGCTCCAAACATGATTAAACACGTTCAATAAGTCACCAAAACCCTGCTTCCACACGCAAACATCCAATTACAGCACATAATTCCCGGAAACAAACCCGAGAAGATATATCCTTCATGTTTTGCTCAAATATGATTCCCATCCCAATTGGATTGAATCCAAGCCCCGTACCATCCCTGTCTAGCCCAAAGGAACAAACCCAAACAATTTCAGCGGTTTAGTCTCTAAAACACCCCCGAAAATCAAACCCTAGATTTTCCCGCTAAAATTTGGATTTGAATTTAAAGAAGATGAAGTGGACTTAATCCATTCTGCGGGTGCTTTTAGTATCAGGGTGCCCTAGGGGACGCCCTTATCCAAAACTGGGGTGCCTTTAACAATTTCCGAGGTGCCTTTAACGCATTTATGGGGCGTCTCTAGTACGTCTTCTGGGTGCCTTTAGTAATTTCTTTGGTGCGCAAATGTCACTTTTCGAGCAACTTTTTCCACATGAGTTTATTTCTCCAAAAACACCTAAACACGTACATAAAACACCATCATAAGTACAAAAATCGAGCACTAATGATACAAACATTGAGGACAATTCAGACACAAAAATGTGTCTATCAAACTGTGAACATGATCATCAGTAAATTAAGTAAGATACTCAGCCTTGCAGATATGGTCATCCTTTGGACAATAGTCTAGAATGGCCGTAAAGGTTTTGGCTTTCTTACAAAACTCCTTGTTAGGACATACATAAATATGATGTCCAAAACCAAGACACTTGGAACAAAGAGCAATGTTCTTATTGATCCAAACCTTGCTATTGTTTCAATTATTTGAAAAGGGATCTTAAGAGATTTTATTTTTCGATGTCTAAGAGTTTTCTTAATTTGTTGTGCAAACAGTGATAGAGGGGTATTTAAGATATTCTCATCTTCTTTTTCAATTAATTCTTGACAAAGAGCGGAAGAGTTGTCAACATAAGTAATAACAACATTACCCAATTTGTGATTGTTATTTTTGTTACCTAGTTCGTGATCAAATATCTTTAACTTTTCAACGAGGCTGCTTTTAGAAAGTGTTGAAAGAACATTTTTTATGTGATGGCATGTTTCTTAGACTCATATCGAGCTGGCAAAGATTTCTGAATTTTCATCATAATATCCCTTTCGGAAATAGTTCTACTTACCGCTTGAGAGGCATTCACTATCTCAGATAACTTGTGATTAAATTCCTCAAACGAATCTTCGTCAGCCATACAAAGGATTTCCCAGTCGGAAGTTAGGTTTTGAAGCCTTGATTCCTTGTCTGAGGTATTCCTTTCAAGTACAGTTTCTAAGATATCCCAAGCTTGCTTCGAAGTTATACAAATGGACACATGATGTTGAAGATCTTGGCTTATGTCATGGACAATAACATTCAATCCATCAGAATCATGCTTTACAACACCGACTTCAGTTTCGTTATATACAACTATGTCCTTAGCAACAATTGTTTCGCCTTCTTGAACTGTTGGAGTATTATACCCCTTTACAACAAGAACCCATGTTTGAAAGTCACGAGCTTGAAGGAATGAGCGCATAACTATTTCCCACCATAAGTAATTTGTGTCATCAAATGCTGGTAGTACGTTAATAGATCTTGAAATCTTGTCCATAGGTTCAGACCACCATAAACAAAAAGTTGTTAGGTCTAATGGTGTTTTCCTGCTCATATACCAATTGAAAATGAGAGGGGAACATTTTCGTTCTGCAACATGTATGGACAAAACCTAATACAATTATAGTTTTTATCCTTTTCTTCTAAAATACATATTTCTTGACTAAGAAGTCCGAGAACCTGATTGTGTAAAAGAGTTCTTGGACGATATCACGATTGGTTAGGATGTCGAACTGGTATTACGATAGCCAATACAATGAATATCCGTCTGAGTTTCAAAATGGACATTATTCTTACTGTGACCATAATCTGGATAGTTTTTGGGAACACCAACCTTTTTGAAGGTTATGACTCGTACCATAGTGAGCAAAATTACTATTCGCATGCGCCCCGGTCATACGAGCAAGAAAATAAGGAGTATTATAGTACTAGTTCCCCGTCTTTGGAGGATTCATTCAAACAGTTGCAACCTAGTACGTCTTATGATCCTTATATTCCTAATCCTCCTCTACAAGAGTCCCTCAAGAAGTTAACTGACATGACAAATAAGTTTGAGTTAGAGATGAAGAAAAGAATTGCAACGATGAGTATTGCTCAAAATGATCGTAATTGTCAATACAGTGTTTCTGATATTACCCTTGAGATGAGGATAGTTATTCACATAATCAAGATGATGTGGTTAGAATTGGTAACACTACTTGTAAAGATGAGGTTCGACCATCTTCATGTTATTATGACGAGGATAGTGTAGGATCAGAATATCGCGACATCAATACCTCGCGAGATTAATAAATGACGACATTGCGAGGGAGTCGCAGGGAAGTAAAATAAATGACGCAATGAATGACGACAGCCAGAACACGAGAAAGATATGATGGCAAAGTTTAATAGTATCGCGAGATTGTATACTTGTACGCTTGCGATATTTATAAGCCATTCGAAAATAAAGGACAGCTTATTTGTCATCCATTATGTACTACCCTATATAAAGGGTTGAGTAAGTCTGTTGAGGTGAGAGTTCTTTTTGAATTATTAAGCAAGTCTTTAGGAGAGAGAAAGTTTTAGAGTGATTGTAATTCTTTAACTCATTTCTATTTCATATTGTAAAGATTCAAACATTTGATTAATAAAAAATCATAATCATTCATCTAAAAATGACTTAATTGTATAAATTCTAGTGAGGGGTGTAGTGTAGGATTTCCTGCAACTACATAATGGCGCTAGAAACAGGGACTGAGTAGAGATCAACCTTGTGAATTGAAAGAATCAGGAGTGACAAGAAAGAAATTTCGCATAATTTTTAACAATTTACTGAAATTGAGAAATGGCTAGAAGAAGGAATGCATCAGAACAACCTACAATTGTAAGAATAAGCGGGAGATTAGATGGAGAAATGAGAAATAGAGTAGGTGAACCATAAAGAATAAACGCAAGAGATAGGGAAGAAGGTCAAATTCAATCACCAATTCAACCAGCACCAAATAGAGTAATAGATTATGATAGGGTGAGTGTGCATACATGGAGATCAGATTCTATGGAACAAAGAGAAGAAGTGCAACAATTGATAAATAATGGACAAGAGGAGAGAAATCGAGAAGAAATGGGAGAAACAACTCATAGAAATGAAGAAGTCGCAGCATTAGAAGCATTGAGGCAAACAATACATGAAGAAAGGCGATTAGAAGCGGAAGAACGTGCAAATTTGACAAGGCAAAACCATGAGTTAAAAAATGGAAAATATGAGGTTGCAGAATAGAAGGTCGAGAAGTAATACCAGGTCAAGATCAGGATCGATTAGAGATGATATGAGGAGAATATTACATGTAGAAAATGTTAATGAAGAAAATCTAGAAAGAAAGCCAAATCTCGGTGAAGGATGCTGCGAAAGAAGGGAAGTGGTGTGTATTCCACGTCCTGAGATTTTCTGAGAATGACCAAAATGATGGAAATCAAGGAAATAGGTGAGAATAGTCCAATTGGTGAAGAAAATCAGGAAGAAGGAAGAAGAATACTGTATGGGAGAGAAACACAGAGGAAATAAAAGGAGATTGAAGATGACATCGAAAAGCATTATATCGAACAAGATGATCGCTGTCGTAAGCGTCAAAAATAAATTTACACTTTCTTACTACTCAAAATATAAATATAGCAAGGGCAAGAAAGGATCGATCCCACAGAGAGGTCTTGGTTGTCAATATGTTTTGGTTTCCTATCTTAAACACCGGGGGTTTTCTGATTTTTATATACTAATATAAAATAAAAACAAAGCAAAGAAATAAAGCACCCAAATCAAGGATGAGAAAATATTGGATAAAGGTTTCATCTTAAATTGTAAACAAGTTTATGAATATATGAATAGAATTCGTATTTAATCTCGCTATCATCAAAAGCCATAGAATACCTTATTACAAGAATACTCCGTAATTTCCTAAGTCATCAACACACACATTAGGGCTGCGTATGTGAATTCTACCTAAAGAATAACCTAACGCCTTGCGCTAATCAAGTTCAATTCCTAGGAGCATTAAGTTTCAGAAATAGGCTAATCAATGCAATTGTAATACATTGCGCAAACAATTCGAACAAAGGTCAATTTCTACATATGATTACAAAGATGTATCACTACAACCTAGAATCATATCATGCTACTCGTATTCAAGGTTATCGCTCGATGAAAACCCTAAAATAGCTATAGATATGGATGTGAGTTCAATCAATTCTAGACTTAACTAAACAAACATTCAATCATATTGCAATCCATCAATCATGCAATTATTGTAACCCGTAGAAATCATACGATAATATTGAGAGAAAACTAATTCATAAAAATCATAACTTGGTTGCAAAATCCAACTACATCTTCAACCAATAATAAAAACTTAGTTACTCATGGCATAGGAGTTCATAGCAAGAAGAAAGAGAAAACCTATCATGTTTCTAAACCCTAGAACCAAAAGTATGAGTTCTCCCTAATGGAGATATATCTAGGTTTAGAGAAAAGTTCTATTTATATGCTTCTCCCAAAAGGATACCCAAAAGTAGGTCAAGTCTTCTCCAAACCCGTCTCAAATTCGTCCACCAAGCCCATGTGTGAGAAATATGTCTCTGGAATTTTGGGTCCAAAAAGTGTCACCAGAATTAATGACGTCATCGCCGAATCCGCCGCCACGGAAAACCGACTCAGTCAAGTCGACATATCAGACATTGTCGCCAAGCAATTGCATACTTCAGTGCAGCTCGACTCTAGTTATCTGCAGTTCATATATTCATAGAAATCATCTAAGCCAACTCCTTGTCTCTTGCGAAAACGCACCTAAAAGCGTGTCATGTAGCTTATATTTCCGACCGCCAACTCTTCCATTCGACTCATACCCCTTTCACAATTCAATGAAACATTACGATTCATACTTTAACTTCCGCAATCCGACATCCCGGGCTATGCTCACCGGTGCACCAATCTAGCTGTGTTTTGCACAATTTCTCAGCAATGTTGCACATTCTGTTTCTCAGCCAACACCCTTTACTGCAACCCTCTTCACTGCCATTCAAGCTCAAGCCATTCACTCCAATTCAGTATCCCATTTAGCACCCTCTCAGCCTTGCATTTTAGCTCAAAAGCAGCTGCACCCGCGCTGCCATCTCAATTCTCTCTCCAGCTAGCCATCGCACCATCACTTGCTCCAGTTCATAACTGCACAGCAGCACCAATGCCTTCGCTGCCAACTACGGCTACAAACCATGACGCCACTCCGAACTGCAATCACCATCCCAGTTCATCATCAGTTAAAACTTCACAGCTCAGTTCCATCTTCCCATTAATCTCAGTTGCTTCAAACAAGCCATCTCAACCAGCTAACCCATTTACTCCATTCCAGTTCTTCTCTGCAGACTTCTAATCCATGTATTAGCCATTGCCACTAACACCACCAAACTGCTCCCTTGTAATCAGCCCTGTAATCCATTCTGTATCGCCACCAGCTCATGTACCTGCAACTGCAAATTGAGCCATTGCTTCACTGGCTCGCCATTCTTGCTCACTTTCCGCACAGCTTTTGCAATTTTGGTTGCGGCATCTGTTTTACTTTTCCTCGCCACTGCAACCCTGACCTGACATACCAACACATCCATTATGGCTCAGCTCAATTCTCTTCAACAGCTTCCACCAGTGCCTACAGCTCATCACCACCATATCTTCTCAGCAAACACCCTTAACCTGATCAAATCGACAACATCATCCTCAAACCACCTTAACCTTCCAGTCACAGCCACAATATTACTGCATTCCTGCACCATTACCAGCTACAACAACCTGCAGCTCCACAGCAGCTCAACAGCACCACCAGATGCATTCCAGCTTCCGCAAGCTCCTCTTACGGGCACTTGAGACCTGCAATACAGGCAGATTCCACCTGCCATCTACAGACCACCACCAGTACCACCAGTAAAACCTCCAATCAAAACCACTGTGCTCCAGCTCAGTCATAACCTTCACCTCAGTTCCAGTTCGTTTCCGCAACACACAACACCTGAGCTTGTTATCACTTTATCTCGCTACTTCCCTGTAGCTCCACCAGTACCCTACTCCACCAGCTCTGCCTCATAACCAATCACAGCAACACCAGATTCACAGATTAGAACCCATTTCTTCTCACAATCACTGCTTCAAACCAGAGCTCCTTGTCTCAGTTTACAACATCTCCAGCCACACAACTATACAAGCACCTGCAATTCAGCTCAACCACACTGTCTGCAGCTCAACATCTCAGCTCAAGCCATCTGATCAACCTTTACCAGCACTGCATTGCACTGCTACAAATGCTCATTAACTGCAGTCACCAACACTGCCTCAAAACCCTGTAAAACTGCACCTGCAATTTCTTTGTCAAGACATACATTCCATCTCAGAACCACCCTCTACAGCTGCAATACTCAGCTATCATCACTAGCATTCCTTGCATCCGCCGGGCATTTTATCGAACAAGTCTTTGTGCCATCTGCTTTGGTGTTTAACAATTGTGAATCGTTGTTGATCCTATTACACATCTCCTTCCCTGTTAAGACAATTTCATACAAAGAAAACCCATTCATTCATTAATCCAAAACACTCATTCAATTGCATCCATTCTTACAGATCTCAAATCTCCCGGTGGCAGCACCATCAGGTGTTCTCCCTTGTATTCTTCTCAGTGCTTAGAACCCTAATTCTTTATCATCTTCTCTGCGATCTGGGTTTCTGGTTCTCATTACCAATTCTTCCACAGTATCAAAACAGGTGAGATGTATTACTGAAAAAGGAAACAAAGGCGAGTTGTGCGAGAAGCAGCTCAGCTTAGTTGATTCTAACAAGATGCGGACGGATATTGGCACCCGTTAAGATGGATACAGGCAGCCACAACTCATATATGGCTCGTCGGTTCCGAATAACCGACATCTTAATTCCATGTTCAACTCATTGTCAGTTATGGAGAACTGACGCCTTCACTTCCTATTTGTGCATTCTAGCTGACTCGAAGTATAGCTCGCCTGTGAATTGACCTTTTTGCCTTTTACGCTCCAAACGGACGTTTTCTCCTTCTTTTGCTCATATGACTCCAAAGTACCTAATGAGCTCAAAAGCAAACATAAGATACATAATTTACACGAAAATTCGCAAAGAAAGCATAAACTCTTCATAGAAAATACGGTGTATTCTACACCTATCACAAGCGCGTCTAGCTTGCGAAAGAGAAAGATTAAGGGTAGAAATGGAAGAACGGGAATTGGAGGAAGCAATTCGGCAGAACAATCATGACAATCGAGAAACAAGGCGCGAGCAAAATCGCAACAATGGAAATATCAATGAAGAATATGAAAGAATACAAAGGAGAACTGATAGACAAACAAGAAGAGAAAATGATAGGTACAATGGTGTGCGAATTCGTGAACGAGATGAAGGAGAAAGTCGCAGAGAAAGAAGAGAAGAAAATGCCGAACAAGAAAATCAAGATAGACATGAACGCAGAAGGAGAGAGGAAGAGCTAAAAAGACCAATAAATTCGAACCCTGATGTAAATGAACAAATCTTAAGAGAGTTGGCAGAGATGAGAGGAATGTTGAACAATAGAAGAGGAGGAGGAAGAAGGCAATTGGATGAGGCCATCGAAGAGGCTGCGAAAACCCCCTTTACGCTAGAAGTGCAGTTAGGAGGAATACCCCAAAAGTGCAATTTACCCGCATTAACCAGCATTTTTGATGGAACAACTTGCGCAATACAACACATCAAAGCGTATGTGAGATGTATGCTACAGTAGGAAAATCATGACGCCATATAGTGCAAATATTTCGCATCAAGTTTAACAGGAGAAGCACTGAAATGGTTTGAGGGTTTACCAAGAAACACAATCACGTTATTCAACCATTTACAAGCTATATTCTTAGGGGCATATATAAGTAACAACTCCTCGCGACCAGGAATTGAAGATGTATTTGGGCTAAAACAAAGAGTTGGCGAAAGTTTAAGACACTTAACTGTGAGATGGATGACGATGTGTAGCGAGATGGCTGGAAGAGTGGATGAAAGATATCTCATTTTATCATTCATAAACGTTATGTTCGCAACCAATTTGTTATATATTCAAATCTTTAGAGTTAAGAATACAATTACAATGACCGAGTTGCGAGAACTTGAGGAGGAATATATTGCTTTAGAGGAAAGGCAAAACGAGATGGAATCATACCCGATTGCGAATACAAATTCAAACGCTCGAATGCAAGCTTATTACCCAAGTTGATAAACACAATGGCGAGCACTTCGCAAGGGCAACAAGAAAAGATAATAGATGATGGACAGCCAAAGATAGTAGCTATGGGAAGCCGTGATCAGGAAGAGTTTGAAAGAGAAAGGAACTACTACAACCGTGGCGGCAATAACAAAATTCAAAGACTTGATCATCCACAAGAAACTTATGGAAGTCGAAGGCAGAATTATCATGGAGGGCAGCGAAGTCACAGAGTAGTGTGGGAGGAAATCAAAATGCCACCATTAAATACTAGTGTTGAAAAATATGGGAAGCTATACTCTTGATGGAAAACATACCTGCGCCATGGAACATGGGGAATGAGCCACCACCAAGTGATAGAAGTCACGAGTTCTGTTCTTACCACCGCTTTCATGGACACTTAACAAATGACTGCAGAAATATAAAAAGAATCATCCTCGAATGATTGACCAAGGAAAGTGAGTCATTTTCTAAAAAGTGAAGAGAAGGTTCAGCCATTACCACCACCGCTTAAATGCTGAGAACAAATTCAAAGCAAAGGGGAAAGAAACATTCGTAATAGAAGTTGGATCGAAAGCTAAAAATTTGTTTTGCAATTCCATTGTACACTCATACCGAACAATTGAAGATTTTCATGATAATGTTCTCAGTAGGGTTTTCGCGAGGGATGATGATAATAAAGAAGTGATGAACATTGCGAAGACATCGCAGTTAAAAGAATGGAAAATACAGATTATTTCTTTCACCGCAGAAGATATTCCTGAAGGCAGAGAGACGCATGATAGCCCATTGGTTGTAAAATTGGAAATTAATCCAAAACCTGTAGACGGCGAAGATGATGAAGCATAGAATTGTTGGGCGATCAATAGAATCTTAATTGATACGGGGAGCTCAGTAAACATTCTTTTCTACCATACTTACAAGACTATGGGTGGGAAGGATGAAGAATTGATACCTTCGACGTATAAAATATATGGTTTCAATGGCACAGCGAATAAGCCTAAAGGAGAAGTTCATATGAGAATACCCTTGCAAGGATTATCAACGGAAATTTTATTATGTGTAGTCGATGTGGAGTCCCCTTATAATGCATTGATCGGAAGGCCATGGTTGCATGAAATTCTGGGCGTAGCGTCGACTTATCATCAGTGCATAAAGTTTCCTCATCCTAGCGGTGTCGGAATTATAAAGGGAGATTGGACGGAAGGACAAAAATGCTATGAGATTGACGTGGAGAGTTGCGAGGAGAGAGCTGCGAAAAGAAAGGGCTGGAAGCAACATACAAAATATGAACAAAGAAGAGAAAGGTTGATGGTGGATACCATAGATGTAAGAGGAGAAGATACATTGTGAAGCAAGTGCATGAAAACAGTTGAAAATTATGATGGAAAGGAATCATTAAGAGATTTGAATGGTGCAGAAGCAGAGAGCAGCAGGAGCAAAAAGTGTAAGAAATGAATAAACAATAATTGAAGAAGAAGTACGCGAGAATCTCGCCATCAAGAATGTATGAAAATATGATTGAAGAATTGAAAAACAAAAATGAGTAAATAAAATAAGATTGTGCGATAGCTTCGCAAACAAGATAACAAGAGAAAACAAAAAATGAATGATTGAATGAATTAACAAAAATGAAAGAGTGAGTGAATGGGACGAACCTTTATGGCGTACACCCTAGTTCGCGAATGATATTTCGCAAGAGGCAAATGTAAGACCTAAAGTGCGTCATATAAGGGGGTATCTCTTGACATGGCTCAGTGAAGAGGTTATACCGCTCCTGGAACCTGAGTCATGGAGATTTGGGGCCCATGAAAGCCTATCCGAGAGAGATACCTTGGATTTCCAACTATATATATAAGGTTATACCCTGGTTGGACGCCCGAGGGTCTCTTCCAAGGAGTCAGTGTATGCTCAAGGCGCCGGGGGTACACGGTTGAGCCAAGAGTGCCAGGGCATTTGAAGTGTCTCGGCCATTCTTGGCAAGTCTTGGCATATGTTGCACTCGGCCCGAAGAAAACTCCACTTAGGATGCAGTCTCGTAACCATAAACCATATAGGTATAAGGCATAAGAGACTGCGAAAACAACTGGTTGTTGTTAAGACCGGATGGGAGGAGCTAGTCTTGTATGGCCGATGTACGCCTCCTTGAAGGGGCAACCAGGGAGATGATAAGGGCGACACCCTCCATTAGGGAGCTGATAAGTGTCACAAGATGGCAATGTCATGGGGATTTATATTCGAAAGAACATTTAGACCTGTCATATTGTCGCAAATGAAATATCCTGCAGAGGAAAAAATACTAAAGAAATGATAAGACAAGATCAATGGGTCATTACATGAAAGTGTAAGGATGTCCTGCGATCTTGTCGCAAGACGTCAATGTCATGGGATTTATATTCGCAAGAATATTTAACCTGTCATATTGATGCAAAAGGAGGGGTGGCAAAAAAAGACCTTTACCTAGGAAGGCAAAATAAGACCACACAAAAACAATGATAAGACAAGATCAATGGGTCATTACATGAAAATGTAAAGACGTCCTGCGATTTTGTCGCAATGATGAACTTCAACGTAAATGATGATAAAATAAACACAAGAAATCGAGTAAGCAAACAAGCTTGCGAGTACGATTATATTTCTTCATCTGTGAAGAGTCAGCAACAGCAGTTGCGAAACTAAGAAGTATCATTACTTGAAGATTATCGGTTTGATTTATCTCATATGAAAATAAATAACAGAGGCAAGTATGGGAATGATTAGAATAAAAATTTGTTATTTATTTTCATATGATAAATTTACAATGAGAGATTACAAAATGGAAGGTTAAAGGGATAAATATACAAATATCGCAAGAAGAGAAAGGAAAATGGAACAATCTAGCAACTTATTCTTCTTTATCAGATTCTTCTTCTTCGCTTACATCACTATCAGAGACATCTGAGCAAAGCATATTATCAGGAATTTCATCAAGAAGACAAGGATATGAAGAAAGAGGAATGTCGTGATCATTGCAAATCTGTTCAATAGTTTGGTCATAAAACGAACAAAGATCATTATTGAAATTCGCTACAATAGTTTGTAGTTGCTTCTTTATCTTAGAATATTTGCCATTGCGAAGAGAGAAGTCTTTTGCAAGTTGCGCTTTCTCATATTCAAGTTCCTTGATTCTAGTTTGAAATCTCTTCTCAGATTCTGCGAACAAGTGACAATGAGTTAGCAGCTAATAACAGTTTCGTAAAAAAGAAGTGGAAAAATAATGAAGAATAGTAAAACAACCTTCTCTGTCAGAAATCATATCTTTAACCAAGGCATTATGCTCAAGCATGAAGACCGACGTTAACACCTAAGTTATTTCTGGCATTATCTAAAACCTTCGCAGCCCAAGCGAATTCATCATCATTATTTATGACAAGAAGTGAACGAATTTGATTTTCTCGCTCATTAAGTATGGCATTTTGGCGAAGGGATTCATCTCGTTCAATTTGGACTTCAAGAATAGTTTTTTGGAATTTTGCTAATGCTTGTGCACCTTTATTAGCAATGCGATCCTTATCATCTATGAGGCTTCTAATCTTTTTCCTTAGAATACTATTACTCTCCTGGGAGTCAAGATATAAACGTTTAAATCGGTTGGCTAAACCTAAACTAGATCTATGCTCAATTTCTAAAAGATGAAATTTGGTTCGAAGTTCATTTAATGAGAGAGAATTAGTCTTATTTGAAGAACTACTTAAAGATTCATTGAAATGAGCGAGAAGAGCATCATCATCCATGGGTTCAGGGAATGAATGGAGAAGGATGGCTTCGTCAGAAAGATTATAAATGTCTGCGAAAATAATAAGTCAGGCAAAGGAAAATAAACGGCAAAATAGAAATAGAAGAAAGAAAGAGGGTGTTATACCATAAAGTTGCTGATTAGCACTTTGAAGTGTAGATATTTTGTCTTTCTGGGAAGAAGACTCAACTTCCAATTGTTGGATTTTAGCATCCTTCTTGCGAGATGTCGCGACTTCAATTTCTAGCTCTTTGTTCTTCTCTTTAATTTGAAGATTTTTCTTCTCAAAATTGTTACGTCTTCTCTCGAGGTCTGAGGTAACAACAAAGGAAGCTCTCCCAGACTATAAAACAAAGTAAAGAAATTGTTAAGATAAAGTTTATAATCGAAATCGCAAAGAAATCGCAAAATATGAACATACCAAGGCACTGAGTGCATTTAAAAGACTGGGAGTCATTGTTCGGGAAACTCCGCGAAAATATTCATTATCCTTTAACAGGGGGGCATCGCAAATTTTAGCGAGAGCTTCACAAGTAGCAGATAAATGATCATCTCCTAATCCTTGCATAGAATCGGAGAAGATACTGGACAATTGCGCCATAGTAGAAGTGAACGAATGATTCTCCTTCGCAGAGGAAGTATCAACCTCATTTTCACCTTCGTCGAACTCTCATTTGGTTCGGGAACTAGAACGAGAAGAGGGATGGATTTTCCGTTTTTAGAAGATGGAGCAGAAGATTTATCCTTGCGAAGAGTAATTTTAGTCTTGCCCTTAACCTTCGCAGCTTCGGGAATGACAATTTCTTCAATAACCTTCGCACACGAATGAAGATAAGAAACAGAGGCAACAATATTGTTAAAAATAACAAAAGAAAGTATTTCTTACTTCATCCGTGATTGATCGGAGTATCGCTAGAGTACTCTCCTTGGGACGTCTTTTATAACTCCTTTTCAATTTGGCAATCTGAAAATTTTACAAATCTAGTAAATATGAGAGGAAGGAAATATCACAAAGCAAACCTGAAATAGGAAGTATACCTCTTTTGCCTTCTCAGGCCACTTAAATTCCCAAGGACAATAGTTTGCGAGATTCGCAGGGAGTGTATGCGAACCTGCAATATAAGGTCCACTCAAAAACAGAGGAACAACCCACCACTTCTCATCTTTGGAGTACCGAGGAACGTTATTTTTGCCCGAGTGCCAGTCAATATCTTGCATGAGCAGCTTATCACTGGAAATATTATCTTTTCTCTTCAATCGAGCACCCCAGCGAGATTTATCATTTCTCATATTTATTACTTCATAATTTACAAAAAAAGTTTTCCAAAGTATATTTCTCAGCGTCTATTTCTACATCCGCGAATTTAGGATCTTTGACATCATCAGGATATAAAGATCCCTTGCCAGCACCACGGTTGGCGAATTCAAGCATAAGACGGATGCAATCACCGCTTAGTTGATAAATTGCTCGCGAGAATTTCTCGTGAGCGAGAATCTCATAAAATAAAGGTATCTCGGGATTGTAGAGAGGAATGGGAAGACCTGCGAGGATTTGACCTAGCGAGACTATGATTTTCTAATCATTACACTGATGATCATAAAACAACCTTGCAGAAAGTATAGATGAAGATTCTTGATCAGGAATGGTTGATAGGACGAAGCCCTTTTCTTGTAAATTCTTTTGAGTTTCAGTAAAAAGGGATTTGTATGTACGACCAAGTGAAGCCATTTTTAGAGTATGGGAATGATTAGAAAATTGAAGATCAAGAGAAAACAAAGAAGGGAAGATTTACAAAGCAGTTAGAAGCATAAATTGCGGAGGAAGAGAAGTTGCAGAGGGAAAATAAAAGAGAAGAAGAGAAGGGTGAGAAGACTATATATATATAGGGAAGAATCCTCGAGAAGGCAAATGCATTTAATGCGAGATGGGACGTGAATGGTCAAGAATAAACGGTTGAAAGAGACGTGTCAAGAAAGGAATGGAAGAAGAAACACTTGTAATAAATTCCGTACGGGAGTGAAACAGATAAAGATGAACAATTGCGAGATAAAGATGAACAATTGCGGCATTTTAAAATATTGGTTCTCATGACATTCTCTCCTTCGCAGAGAAGACATGAGAAGAGGCAAGATGTAGGATCAGAATATCGCGACATCAATACCTCGCGAGATTAATAAATGACGACATTGCGAGGGAGTCGCAGGGAAGTAAAATAAATGACGACAGCCATAACACGAGAAAGATATGAAAATATGGCGAAGTTTAATAGTATCGCGAGATTGTATACTTGTACGCTTGCGATATTTCGCAAGCCATTCCCGAAAATAAAGGACAGCTTAGCTGTCATCCACTGTGTACTACCCTATATAAAGGGTTGAGTAAGTCTGTTGAGGTGAGAGTTCTTTTTGAATTGTTAAGCAAGTCTTTAGGAGAGAGAAAGTTTAGAGTGATTGTAATTCTTTAACTCATTTCTATTTCATATTGTAAAGATTCAAACATTTGATTAATAAAAAATCATAATCATTCATCTAAAAATGACTTAATTGTATAAATTCTAGTGAGGGGTGTAGTGTAGGATTTCCTGAAACTACAGATAGTGTTCGTGAAGAATCTGAAATATGTAGGCATAATGATCACGAATTTGTTACTCCTATTGAGCTTCATGAAGATATTGTTATTTCTGGTTTAAATTCTAATAATTTTAATGATTATTCACCTATTCAAAAGGAAGAGGATTTTACTAGAGGTACCACTGTTTTAAACGATGTAGTATTTTCTTGTTACGAAGCCGATGATGGTTTAGAGGAACAGGTTTATCCCAAGAATACTGTTTTGGAGTCCTTCGATTTAGAAACAATGGTCTTAGATAAAGAAGATAAACTCGCAGAGATTTTAAATATGAGTGAGGGTGCACCACCTGATTATAACCTAGAAGAAGCAATTGACCATTTTTAGGAATCTGACGATATAGAAATTAGGGAAATTGTGACTAGTCTATCTAGAGACACTGAAAACTCCAAGTCTGGGGGTGATTATCATTCTCCCTGTGCTTTACCCTTGACTCTTAGAAAGATCCCTCACTTGGGACTTGAAATATGTGCCTCTATAATTTTACAAGATCATCTTCGTATACGTTTTCCTGAACCTAATGATGTCCAGAAAGAAGTTCAGTATTTAGAAACCCATCCTATGGTTAATGTGGGTTACCCAGGCGATAATACCAAGGTTGACTTTTTTTCCACCAAAATATTTTCTTTCAATTGTGGGAATGTATGAGTTTCGAATATGTTAGTTATTAAGTTTTGAAACTAAATCTAATTACTTTAGGAGACTTGAATCGACACATTTGTTTAAGAATGACCACCTCTTTCATTGTCATCAATTGTGTGAGTCAAATATGATTAACTTTGAGGATTCACAGTTATTAAGATTATTATTATGTGCTTTTAAGTTCTTAGTTGAGTTTTTCCAGACTCTACAACCTGATCCTTCGGATCCTGCCAATGAGAAAATCCGGCTTAAAGAGATTTATCTAGACTATGTATAGAGCATGAACCTCAACTAGATCTAGATATAGTTATCTTAAACAAAACACTATATAAAGTTGTGCTCGGTATATTCGTTCTCTTGGCCTGTTGTAGTTTTCTTTTATTTGTGATAACACTATTTGATCCAGATGACCCGCAGTTGTTTCGACTATTTCTACATGATTATATGAGGTGACTAGTTCTGTTCAATTTCTGACTGGAGACTTTAAACTTAGCACTTGATGGGAGGTAACCCACGCTCATGCGACACGGTAATATCCTTCCTTATTTCCTTTCTTTCAAGTGGTAATGGTTTCTCCTTGTTCATGCTTTTAATTTCATCTTTAGAACATTGAGGACAATGTTATATTTAAGTATGGGGATAGGGGAGAAACTTTTAGTTGCATTATGAAACTCAGAAGTCTAAAACTTATGCCAATTCAGGATAACACTAACCAATCTAAGTGGATGGAAACATTTTGGTTGTAGGAGTTGATGGACCCAACTAAATGATATATTCATAAAAGGACAAACTCGGGTGTTAAAAATAACATGATAGTTGTCATAATATCTCGGAGTCATCACCATATCACATTCTGTTTTTATTTTTGCACACTTTATGTATTTCTCTAAGTGATTTGGTGGGGAACTAGTATCGCCTTGTTGTCGCCGCTGAGATGTAATAGAGTGTTTGAGATCAAGCCCCAGTTTTGTATTTTATTTATTTAGACCAATAATTAGGAACTTTTATGTATATTTATCTGTTTAGTTTTAATTTTTTTTTTTCAAAAATACAAATAACTTTTCGGCAACCTAGCAACTAACTGGGCACCAACACCCCTTTAAATAGCAATTCCTAATCTATGAAAAAGAAAATCACCAATTTTAGTATTTACATCATGACTATTTACAAAATTCTTCACTCTCTTCAAGAAATCCACGGTCTCATCTCTTAACTCTCCCAACGTCGTGAAAGCTAGAGTACCGAAACCATAACCATGTGTAGTACACTTGTCAAGGTACTTGTTCCGCTTTCTCGAAACCGCATTACATACAGCCTGCCCTGGTACGAAAGTATGAACTCCACCACCTGTAAAAGGTGAAATTCCAGCTACATCGAAACATACATCACGGCCACTGTCCCAATTATGAATGAGAATATCCGCAGGCCTTAAAGCACCACCTTCAGCTAATAAGAAACCCAAATCCACTTATTTTTACGCGTGTATGGGAGTACGAGAACATATGTCAAACAAAACATCACGAACCAAGTCATGCCGAAATTTTGAACCTATTCCGTGTGCACAATGAAGAGCATGGTCCCCAAACGAATCCATATCTCGAATGCAAAAAGAACAAACACTCCTAGCTATAAAGAGTGGAATACCAAGACGATAACAAAGAACATCAAAAAATTTCCTAGGACCAATGCACTGTCCAAGACCACCTATAGGCACGGCTAACAAATAATCTTGGGCATGAGAGAACTTATTGCACTTCCATAAGACTAAATCCTTAACAGACATGCTATATAAATTTGGCATCTCTTGTTGAACAACATCAAATTACTTAGCTGCCAATAAATGCATAGGATGGGGGGCAATTAACTCAATGTTGAAAGAGGCAAAATCAAGATGACATACCGTCAAGAAAGAGTCTAAAGCAAGTTGGTAATTTAAATCATTGCTACATACACCAGAATGTCGCAAGATAGAATCCTACAGCTGCTTAGATTGGATGCAAGAGGCAAGATAACAATATTGAATAGTGTCTGACATAGAATATATGCCCAGACCACCATCTCGGATAGGCAAAGTAGTGAACCTATGTTGCAATACACCATATCCAGGCCCATCATTCACAATCAAACGTCGCATATAACTAAAAAGATGAGTGTCAAAAATTACTTGGGATTCTTATAGGTATATTGGTGCAGTAGTCCTCATAGTAAAATATAATTTGGAAATACCTGCACAATTACGCAGTAGCAAGAGCTCACTTTGGGGGTCTCCTAAACTGTCAATGACCTGCATCAAGTGTACTGTTTTCTTCACACGATCGAGAACAATATCACTGCAAAAATGATGATTTAAACTGACAGGTCCCCCAAGAAGTTTAACCCCTTCAGTTGGTCTGGCAACTTTTGCAGGAAAAACATCTTCAAGTCAACTTCTTTTATCAACAGTTGGCCAAAAAATTTCAGTTTTATGAAGATTGAGATGAGGACCAAGTGCTGGACCTTCAGACTGTATGATTTTAAGAGCTTTAGAGACTTGCAAAGTATCCCCAATGATGGTACCATCATCTAGGTACCAGGCCTGAAGGTCTAAGGAACATTGTGCAGCGATCTTCCTCACCAAAGGGTGCAAAGCTAAAGCAAAAAGTAATGGTCCTAGTGGATCACCTTGTTGGACTCCCTGAGCCGATGACAGAGTAGTTGTGCCATAATAGAGCCTAGCAGGAGAAGCATAACAAAATTCAACCCACCTAGATATAGTGGGGCATCTGCAGCGTACTTCAGAAATCATTACTGCTCTATCAACAAGGTTAAAAGCATTCTTAAAATCAACTAATAACATAGACATTATTTTTATTATAATTAGTAAAAAATAAATAATAATAAAAATATTTGACACTTAACAATATATGGGTGCTCTCCCTGTGTCTGCCGCCTAAGCAAGCGTGGACTGCAGGATCCATTGGAACTATCATGTACTCTGCTAAAAAAGAGCATGCGCTTGGATCCAATAGATCTAATCATGAAGTCGATTCTCAACATATATACATATATATATATATATATATATATATATATATATATAATAAATTATTATTCAATAAATCGACCACTGAGGCACTTGTATGTACCAGCTGAGTTGATACTAAAATTAGGATGAAGATCAGTATCTCAATCCATTAGAATTCATCTTGGCATTGACGTTCACATATATATTATGGGAAACACTGTTCAATTTACTCAACATTTGCAAAACATCTATCTCCATATCCATCTTCTTAATCTATACACATGTGATTGTGGTTTGTTGATTCCGAATATTGATGTCCATTGTGCTACTATCTGAGTAAAACTCTGTTTACTTATATATGAATTTTAGTACGCTTGAGTGCAAACTCGCGTACATCAATTGGATTCAAATCATGGTAATTCCTCACATAACTAATGAAGTATGCCAACTAAGGATATTGTTTAGTGTCATTCCTAGATTCTTCACAGGTAGCTAGGGTTTGTAGTAAACGTTTTGTGGGTGCACCTCTTGTAAACCCTCTCGAGACTAAAACCTAGCCACTAGGGCCACCTGGGAGTTCAAAGGGTTGTTGGACACGCTAAGTGCAATCGCGATACCTGCGACATTGATTTGGGATTTTATTTGCTCGAGAACTAACAAATAATGACTTTGGGGGTATTTGATAGACACAATTTTTGTGTCTGATTTGTCTCAATTCTTTATAATTTTTAGTGCTCGATTTGGTACTTATTTTGGTATTTTATGTGTTTGTAGGTATTTTTGGGAAATAAACGTGTGTGGAAAAATTGGAGTATTAATGACACCCAAGAAATTGATAAAGGCACCCGAAGGGAAACTGCTAAAAGGACCCCCATTTCCGTTAGGGGAACTCCCCTTCTTTATTTCAAACCTGATTTTGGCAGGAATATTTTTCTTTACCCGTGAGGTTGTTTACGGGAACTTTCGAAGGGGATTTCTACGAGGTTTATAGTCAGGATAATATCCCTAACTTATATACATTGCATCGACGTGTTTTGGATTGAATTCCATATTTTTTTCTTCGCTAAAAAAATGAGAGAAATCGTGAAAACGGGAAAGGAAGTTACGGCTTTGGTTATTTGGCGGACAATTTATCTTGCGGATCAAGGAGGAGGATAAACTTCCAAAGATTTGATTTAATTGAATCTCAGAGAGTTCAATTCAAAACAGGTAATGTGAACAGCAAAAAAAGGAAGAAAAAATCATCGAGATTTCTTTTCTTTAAACCTATGTGAAGATAGGGAGTTGGAGTTTGCTGGTATATGTATAGGATGCTAGATGACTGACAGAGGTTTTGAGGGAGCTCAGCACAAAGAGAAAGCGCTGCAGAGAAATTTCGTTGCAGTAACAGAGAAGAGGGAGACAAGGACATAACACAAAAACAGACCGTCGCAAGAAACCGTGGCTGAATCTACTACAAAACAGGACCGTCGTGTTTTTTTTCGGTCTTATTTTCTGTTTCCATTGTTACACTCGATCTGTAACGCCGATAAAACATTTCACTTTCGTTGTTTTATTTTTTCTTATATTTTCATCTTCTAAACACTTATTGAGCTATGAATTATTATTTTGACAGTGTTTTGAGCATGATGAGCTAAACCCATCACTGGGACAATGGAGGAAGCCATATTTCATAATTGATTGGTAACTATAATTGATTCTTTATGACTTTTTACACTTATTTTAACTGACTTATGATTTTTATTAATTAGTTATGATTTTGTTTTATGGTGAATGCTTAGACTAAGAGTTTTTGATGCACCATGCTTATAATTTACAATTGATGTTTTAGAATTCTACTTTTGGCAAAAAAAAATAGAGTCCTAAAGAGCTATAATTGTTAAGAATAATTATACGCATAACTTGATTTTTATTAATGGTGGAATCTTGAGTCCCAGTTTCTCTCAGTATTTTATCATCCATTACATATTTGCTAGTTTGAATCACAATTAGGTCTAAAATCAATCTTCACAAGTCTGAGTGAATGATACTTTATTTACCACTTTCTACAACACATCAAGTATAAAAATTGTTGATACCCAAATCGAGTCATCATATTTTGAACACACTATGAGTGGTGTGGTAGCACCAAGTCAAACTGACTCATGTGGGGTGCTGATAAGACTGCTAAGTTACCAAAATATGTTTTGGTTATGGAAACCCTTTTACCGACTGTCATAACAACTTATCAAACAAGTATACATCTCCTAGTAGCATAGCTCAACAGTTTATGAGATGTCTATTTCAGTCTTTCTTGATATAATCCATCAGTATTGTATTTTCCTTCGGTGTGTGTTTCAAGAGAAGTTAAACAGAGAAACATACCCTCTTTAGGTTGTAGTTCTCACACAAGGGAAATATGAGAACCAATTAGAGGATTATTTCATAAAACAGTTCCTCCCATTAAGTGGGGGGTTAGACGGTTTTTCAAAAATAGAGAAGTTCTTTAGAAAACAATTATTCGTATGATGTCTTACCTTATAAACCAAGGGATCAAGAATAAGGTCAGAAGATATCAAAAGAACGGAGTTGGACAAAAATATAATTTGAAAATGACTCATAAAACATAATTCGTTTCTTAACTTCAGACGCTGAACCACCATGGTATATCTCCGGAATGATCACGAAAATCAAGCTGAAGATGTGCCGAGTCACATAATGCGTTATCCTACGCAACTACAGGGAAGGAGATCAAGCGACATACGGACTAGGGAATCTTGCTGCGGATACCAGCCAGTTGGGAAACTTCTCAACATCGATCTAGGACCACACAACCCCATCTTGCATCAAATTGTAGTAGATGACTCATCTGGTAAACACACCCTTGTTTAATCAGTACTTATTAATAAAATTTCGCTTTTTCTTAAAAAAATCCTAGCAACCGCCACATCTTTTCTTGTTAATTGAATAAAATGTTTTTATGTTATTTTTTGTGTCTTTAGATGTTTCTTTGGCGTTTTGGGGCAATTTTCCTTCGTTGTTATGGGACGATTTCTTCAAACTATGATGAATGGTTTTTGACTTGCTATTCTTGATTCAAAAATATTGACGATTCTTCATGGCATCGTTTTGAATCCATATCCAAGGGGTTTAGGGCATCCGAGTTCGATTGGACTTACAAGAATATGGGCAAAAAACTCTTTTCTTTTAGGAGAATCTCATATTAAAGAAGAATACAATCATATTAAATGGTCGGAGTTAATTCGGGTTTACACCATCGTTCATCCCTTCTAAATATACAAAAATTGGGTATCTTTGCAGTTTATTTCCATTTCTCTTCGTGATTTACTAGTAATTGATATCTTAAATTTTAGGGTTTTGAGTTTTTTGTTATTCAAGCATATAATCACTTTTTTGATTTGAATTAAAATATGTCTATTATCCAAAAAATAAATAAAAATAAATCATGTTTCAAAAGTAAACTAGATGACCGCTGCCACGGTGGGACGACCGACCGAAAAAATTGACACAAAACTAAATTTTGTACTCACAATTTAGTTCTGCCATAATGGCACGGAGTCGGACTTGTAAATTTGTAAAGCGAAATTGTAAAGCAAAGAGATGTATCACTTTTCCTGAAACAGAGTGAAAGTATCACTTTTGCTGAAACAGAGTGAAAGTATCACTTTTGCTGAAACGGGGTGAAAGTATCACTTTTCCTGAAATGTAGAATTAGTTGATGCATTAAACCAAAATATGGTTGCATAGTGTGTTATGCATCCTTTGTGGTGGTTTACATAATGGATATGCATTCAATTCTCGAAAATTATGCCTAAATGAAAGTATCACTTTTCCTAAAACGGAGGGAGCACATCGTTTTATTAGTTTCAACGGAAAATTAGTTGATGCATAAACCAAAATATGGATGCATAATGTTTTATGCATCATTTGTGGTGGTTTGCATAATGGCTATGCATTCAATTTTCGAAAATTGTTCTTAAAAGGATAAACACCTCTGAATTTTTCATAAAAACTCTAAATTTGATATTGTTGTTTGTAATCATTGCGTAGATTTCTTTAATGGTAGGTTTGTTTGCAGAATTCACGATCTCGAGGATTTATAATCCCATGGGATTACAAATTCCGGGATTCACGTAAATCCCCCATGTGTTTGGTAACTCATTTAAAATTCATAGGATTATCTAGTTTTAAAGTCCATGTACTGTTTGGTATTACACTCAAAATCTTAAAATTGTATATGTATGAGATTTAAAGTTAAAAAAAAGTGGGTCCATAAATCCCTTGATAAGTTTCCTAGCAAATCTTAGGGGGGAGGGGTCAGACTCCATATGGAGGATTTGTTAGAAAACTGATTCCTGTGGTAAACGTGATTCCAGGGATTTCGAAAACCAAACATGCCGAAGAAAACGTAATTCCACCAAATCCCATGGACCCATAAATCCCACCTTTTAAATTCTACATCCAAACCCACCATAAAATCTTTCCAACGAGATAAAATTTGTAAAATTCTAAGGCAAGGATTTTTAGATATGTTATATATTCTAGTTTGCTTTCTAATTATACCCCTGAAAAATAAGATACACAACGAGTTATAGTAATTGGAATAAAAGGGAGCGCAGTGTCGTCCTTTCATCGTTGAACCAAAAAAAATTGGTTACACCAAATCCAATATTTTTGTGTCAAGTGTCAAATTGGAAAAAAAAAACCACACTTCACATTGACACAAAGTCACCATATATTGGGTCCTCCCTCGCTTCGCTCGATCGGCCCAATAAAAAATAATACATTAATACTGCATGATTTTTTTTTTAAGCATGAAAATATTATTAGAATTAAGCGGCAATACACGAGGGTATGTGATACCCAACGAGTCATCCATTACAATTTGGTGAATGCATGGTGGGACTGTATGGTCCCAGAATAAAGTTGTAAGGCTCTCCAATTGGCTGTTGTCCGCCGCCAGGTTGGCCAGTCTGTCTGCTGCCTGATTGCCTTCCCTGTAGTTGTGGTTGACAGTGCAATATGAGATCTGCCTCATGATTTGTTTGGTTTCAGAAATCATTCCTGGGATGTACCAAGGTGGATCAGCATCCGAGTTTAGGAATCGAAGCAGGTTTTCCTAGTCGGTTTCAAATTGAACCTTTGGCCAACTTCGTTCTTTTGCCGTCCTGGACGCAATGAGCATTGCCCAAGACTCAGCTGTGAGAGCAGTTATGATTCATAGTGATTGTGATACGGCTACCAAGGTGTTGACAAAAGTATCCCTGTAAATGAAACCTGCTCCAGCTATTCCCGGGTGTTCGCGCACTGTTCCATCTGTGTTGATCTTAATCCAGTCTATATTAGGTTTGATCCAGCATATTAAGATTGTTGCAGACGCTGGTGTTTCATTTCTTGGGTTTGTGGGAGCTGGTGTTCCAGGTAGCGCGGGAGGGATGTTTTTTTGTGCCCAAGAGAACTCTTGCTGAAGACTGAGAGCCATTTGGGTAATGTTACTTGGATTTGGTTGCCTTTGTCGATAAATGTAATCATTCCTATCTATCCATAAGGACCAGAAAAGGAAGCAAAAGGCTGTTTTGACTGAAGGATGAGTTTTCAATTATAAAAAGTTGCGTGATTGTCATCTCGTGTGGGTGCAAAATACCTCACACTCGATAGTCGTGCGAAATGGTTCCTTTAGTACTACGCGAATATGAACGCATATAACATATTCAAGATGACGAACTGAGTGATGTCACTTAAGTCACGATAAAAGTATGAAGATCTACGCGGCAGTGAAGAGTCCGTGTGGCAATGGTAAAGCCTATGCGACGTTGACGCGCTCCAGATCCGAAAATATTGGCTTTATTAGCTGTCCTCCACTATGTAAACTCCTATAAAAGGAGCCAACCGCCATTGTATGAGAGAGAGATCTTTTTGGTGAGCTAGATAAGATATTTAGGAGAGAGAAAGTTATTTGCTTCCCAAGTTAGGGTTTTAACACATCTTCTTTGTATTTGTTCTAAGTTTTAATAAAAGATCTTGAGCATTTCATTATGGTTTCTTAGATTATTTCATAGATTATCATTAGGGTGTAGTTGTGGGATTTCCTGCAACTACATTTTGGCGCTAGAATACATCTTGGATGAGTAATCCCTGCTTGTGAATTTTTCTAGAGTGATTTTTAAAGTATTATTGATCTAGTCGTAAAAGAAAGTTTTATTGACGTTTTCATATAGTTTAGAGAGTTTCTAATTTTCAAATTTGTTTAAACAAAAATCGATATTTTCACCTCAGGAGGCTAGTTTTGTTGTTAAAATTTCTTAGATATCTTTGAAAGAAACCTTTTACTTTACCAAAAGAAGACATTATTTCAGGAACAAAAGATGGTGATACAAGCATCTGTAGGGGAACAAGTGATAGCAACTAGAAGGAGTAAAAGAATCGCATGAAGAAGAAGAAGTGAAATCGCTGAATCATCAAGGATGGGAGAGAGGAACAATCGAGGAAAACAGATCCAAACTCAGATCCGACGCGAACAGGCGGAGAACAACACCATCAACTATGATGCGGTAAGTGTTCATACTACAGATACAGATACGATGGAAGAAAACGAGCAAAGAACTGGGGAGGAAGGACTAGTACGAGAAAATGAAGAAAACATGACAATAGAGAAGCTCCGACAAAGATTAGTCGCAGAAAGAAGGAGAGAAGAAGAAGCACGCGCGAACTTAACGCGTCAGAATGATGAGCTAAGAGAAGAGAATAACAGACTATAAGAGCAGAGGTCACGAAGCACAACACGTGCAAGCTCAAGATCAAGAACAAGCAGGAGCACGTCGAGGCGTAGCCGATCTAGCCGCAGAGATACTATACAGGAGCAACTTTTAGATAATATTGTTGAGAATTTTCAGGTAGACGATAATATACAGGAGGAGCGCGGTGATAATCGCATAGAACAACAACCAACCGATGATCGGTACGTACAACAACCAACCGATGATCGTTACGTACAACAAGGCGAATATTATCGCATGCAAGAAAATCACAGAGGCAATCGACACGAACAACAAGGCGAACGTAATCGCACACGTTATGATCAGGATGACGAAACTGACGAAGAGCAGGGAAGAATGATATTACAAGGAAGAGAAATGCTACGAAACCAACGCAGCCGCGTAGAACAAGAGGAAAGACATAATGACGCACTGATCAATGTGAGAAATAAAAGAAACGAAATGAATGAAAGAGACAGACAGACGAAGGAGAAGAAGGGAAGAGGCGGAAGAACGATAAGTACAAGAAGCAATGCGTCAAAATAGGCATGACAACAGAGTAAGAAAAGCAAGGTTGAAAAGACCAATGCAACAAGATGCAGATCAAACCATGAATGAAATAATCTTAAGAGAACTAGAAGAAGTAAGAGCGATAATGACCGCACGAAGAGATGGAGGAAGGGGACAATTAGATTAAGCAATATAGGAAGCAGGAAAAACACCGTTCGCAAGACAGATACAACTGGAAGGAGTACCGGCTAAATGTACTTTACCTGTTTTTACTAATATCTTTGATGGAATCACTTGCGCAGTGCATCATATAAAGGCGTACAACAAATCTCTATTGCAATGGGAAGATAACGATGCAGTCCTAAGTAAGTATTTTCCTGCCAGTTTAACAGGAGAAGCTTTGCAATGGTTTGAGGGATTACCAATGGGGACAATCAAATCATTCAATCATCTACAAAGTATATTCTTAGGAGCATACATCAGCAATAACATGTTACGACCAGGAATAGAGAAAGTATTCAGCCTAAGGAGAATAATCAATGAAAGCTTATGCAACTTAACTACGTGCTGGAGAACCATGTATAGCGAGATGGCTGGAAGAGTGGAAGAAAAGAATCTTATTTTAGCTTTCATTAACGCATTTTTTCCGACAGATTTGTTATATACGCAGATATTCAGGATAAAATTACCATAACCATGACAGAGCTGCGCGAATTCCAAGCAGAATATATTGCTCTTGAAGAAAAGCAGAGAGATATGGATTCTTACCCAATTGCGGTTACCAACGCAAAAGAAGTAAATGCAAGCTTACTTCCAAATATGGCAAATGCAGTCGCAAGCACATCCCAAGGGAGCCAAGAAAAGACAGTAACAGAGGATAAGCAAAAGCAAGTAGCAATGAGCAGTAGAGATCAAGAAATGTATGAAAGAGAGTGTAGAGAAAGACAATATAACAATCAAGAAAATAATAACAAGATTCTCAGGTTTGATAACCAAGTAGAAGGGTATGGAAGACAAAAAAAGATATTATAATCAAGGACCAGGCGGGAAAAAAAAGAGTATATTAAGAAATAAAAATGTCGCATCTAAATACCGCAATAGACAAAATATGGGAGGCAGTAATTTTAATGGAAGAAATACCAGCACCACCAAATCTGGGGCAAGAGCCACCACCAGGGAGAAGAAGTCGAGAGTTTTGCGCTTATCATCGCTTTCATGGTCATACCACCAATAACTGCAAAAATGTGAAAATAATCATACTGAGAATGATCGATCAAGGGAAGCTAAACCATTTCTTAGTCGTGCAACCACAAAACCTACCACCACTACCAGAAGGACAAGTACAAGGAACGGAGGCAGGAAGGAAAACATATTTAATTGAAGTAGGTGCGAATGCCAAAAACCTCTACTGCAATTCAATAATTCATTCATACAAGTGCATAGAGGATTTTCACGATAACGTGTTAAGCCGAGTATATGCTAGAGATGATGAAGGAAATGAGATATTTAATTTGGCAAAGGTGTTAAAGCTTGAGGATTAGCATAAGCAACCAATCACATTCAGTGCGGAAGAAGTGCCAGGAGGAGGAGAGCTACATGAAATTCCATTGGTATTCAAGTTGGAAATTATACCAAGACTAAGGATAGAAGAAGAAGAAGAAGACAGCGATAATGACGCATGGGCAATAAATAGGATACTGATTGATTTTGGTAGTTCAGTAGATAATCTGTTTTACCATGCGTATAAGACCATGGGCGGCAAAGATGAAGACCTTATCCCTTCAACTTACAAAATTTATGGGTTTAATGGGTCAGCTAACAAGCCAAAAGGGGAAGTCACCATGCGAATCCCTCTCAAAACAATAACAACAGAAATCACCTTTTGTGTCGTTGATGTAGAATCTCCATATAATGCCTTGATAGGCAGACCATGGCTACACAACATTCTGGGAGTAGCATCTACCTATCACCAATGTATCAAATTTCCACTACCACAGGGCGTAGGAGTAATTAAAGGAGATGCGACAGAAGCTAAAGTCTGTAATGGAATAGATGTTGAGAAGAGTGAAGGACGCGCACGTAAAAGAATAAATTGGAAAGATGTAGCAAAGGAGAATAAGCATAAAGAAAGGCTAATGGTTGATATGGTGACCAAAGGAGAAGAAATGAATAATAATTATACTGAAGCGGCAATGTCAAAGGTCAAAGAGAATATGAACGCAGCGAAGTACGCTAAGGCGGCAGCATGCCCATCAAATCATAACCACAATAAGTGCGTCAAACAAAGTGAATTCATGCCAGGATAACTAGTATTGTGAATAATACCGCATTACAAGAAAGGTCGAGATGGGAAGGGACAAAACACATGGGATGGACCATACGTTATCAAGAAAGTCATTGGGAATGGAATGTACGAATTAATGGAAGAAAACGGACAAGATATAGAAGGAGAAGTCAACCATCCATGGAACCAAATATACTTGAAGAAGTACTCTCCTTAGGCGGTGCGGCAATAATATCACATTTGAAGAAGGTAATCGCAGGAGTCAAAGAACGTAATTTAAAGATACGGAATCTCTATATTAAGAATTTATTATGTAGGCGAATAAATGAGGAAAGAAGAAATCTACAATGTACGAATTAAAAATATGAATGAAAATAAAAGATTTTACTTCTTCAAAAATTGAATGCTTCATAGAAAAAATACAAGTAGAAGAACGAGGCAATAATAAGACCTCAATAGGAGGCAATAAAAAATAAAACCTCTAGCTAAGGAGGCTAGGCATCCAATTGTGGCGTGCACCCTAGTTCGCTTAAACGCAAGAGGCAAAAATAAGACCCAACGTGCGTCATAATTGGGGAAAACCTAGTAATGCATGGCTCAGGTGAAAGCTACACCGACCCTGGAGCCTGAGTCATGGAGAATTGGGGCGAAACTAAAGCCTATCCATCAAAGACTCCAAAGTCGAAAGACTAAGGTACTAAGTTCTCTCATAAGGAGTGTAGAAACTCGATCAAGGCGCCGCGGTACATGGTTGAGTCAAGAGTGCCTGGGGCGTCTGGAGCGTACCTTGTCATTCTTGACAAGTCCTGACTATGATACACTCGACCCTCAAGAAACCCCACTAGGGTGTGATCTCGAACGAGATCACGAACACAGCTGATTGTTGGCAATACCGAATGGGAAGAGCCCACCCTAACCCGGTAGGGGTAAGCTTCCTTGAAGGGGAAGTCGAGGTGAATATAAGGGCGGCACCCTCCATTAGGGAGCTGAATTGTGTCATAAGACGTTAATATCATGGGACTATGACTCAATGGAGAGTATGGGCCTGTCATATTGACGCATCAATACAACCTGCAGAGAAAATAATACGAAAGATGATAAGGCAAGATCAAGGGGTCATTGCATGAAAATGTAAAGACCGCCTGCGATTTTGCCGCCCGACCAAAAAGAGTACCTTGGGGCAAACATAAGACCTATCAACAGGGGGAGGCATAATAAGACCTCTACTTAGAGAGGCTCAATATGACCTCATAATAAACACAAATAGACCCTTAAATGTTGTTAACATTCTTCTGCGGGGAAAACAGTTATTATAAAAAAGCACGCGAAGTTAACGCCCAACAAAAAAGAGGAAAAGGAAAATGTTAAAATGCGAAGATAATAAGTGAAACAAGATAGTTGAGGAAAAATCCCATTAAGACGCAAGGAAAATGCAAAGAAGAGGTAAGAGTAGAAGAGAGGACATTCAGGTATGATGTAGAACTTAAAATTTCATAAGTGCGAACTTTAACGCACGTATAATAAGGGCATGAATAATTAATAACATACATATTGCAAGAATTAATCATATATAGGCGACTAACAGAGGAAAGAATGGGAATGCAACTATAAATATGAAATGTTATTCGCTTCCATATGATATACTCATGCAATATATTATTATTAGTGGATTAACTCTAACTGTTAGAAAGAACAACATTTTGCTTTTGATTCATGGTTAAGTGCAGGGCTAACAACAGCAGAGATAAAGATAGGAAAAGAATTTACATTAAAGAAGAAAAGCCTCAAAAGCTTAGAAGAAAAGACCTCAGAGACTAAGAAGCATCCAGTGTACAAAGAGAAGAACGTATAACAAAAGACAGATAAAGAATTTACAGACACGAAAAGTAAGAGGATTTTCAGAAAAGTGCAGCTACTTCCCGCCCATATCATCTTCACCATCACTTTCAGCTTCAGAACCGCTATTCTCTTCATCGGTTACTTCATATTCTTCGTATTCAGCTTCACTATCTGAGATTTCAGAATCTACTTCATTATCGGAAACCTCAACAAAGTTAAAATATGGTAAAGGAACGTTATGATCAGCACAGATCTTCTCTGCGTTCTTCTTGACGTGTGCATCATGAAGACGAAGCGCGTCTTTATTCAAGTTGGAGACGGTAACCTTCAGCTTCTTCTTAAGTCTGCGGTATTTAGAAAACCTGGAAGAAAATTTCGTCCTTAGACTTTCTCTTTCCTCAAGATACTTCTTTCGGCGTCTGTAAAAGAAAGTGAGAAGATTAAAACCGCATGAAGAATAAAACCGCATGAAGAACAAAAATTGAGGATATTATAGAAGAAATATAAGCAACCTTATTTATCACAAATAATAGTTCTAACCAATTCGGCATGATCGGATTCTAGGCTAACATTTGTAGCTAAACCATTCCTAGCGTTATCAATAACCCTAGCAGCCCATTCAAACTCATCATCATTTTCTATGAGCAGCTGAGAGCGAATCATTTTCTCTCGATTAATTAAGGAGTTCTTATCGCTTATAGCATGATCTCGCTCCATATGAACTTGAAGATTAACAACATTATCCTTCTCAGTTATAAGGGCGTTCTTTTTCGCCTCTAAAATCTTAATCTTTTCCTTGGCATTACAATAACGACGCCTAAAGCCATTACTAACGGATAACATGCTCCTATGTTCAGCTTTAAGAGTTTCGTATTTTGACCTTAACTCCACAGGATTAAGAGCTTCAATCACATCATCAGAAATGTTATTTAAGGCAGAGTTAAGATGCTCTAAAAGGATCTCATCTTCAACTGGATAATTAATGGCTTCATCAGTTAAGTTATAAATTTCTGCAAGCATAGACAATTGAGGAAGCGAAAATGACGCATCTAAATAAGAGCAAGAAAGAGAGAAAGATGCGTACCAATCAACTGATCATTCCTCTCACGAAGTTCAACCATTTTGTTATCATAAGTAGAGACCTCAGCTTTAAGTTTAGCATTCTCAGTCTCAAGAATACGAAGCTTTCTATGAAGATCTGAGGTGACAGCATGGGACATCCGGGAATTCTGCGTCAATATGCAATGAACGTTAAAATAAACACAAAACATAAATGTAATACAATAATAGGTGCGACAGTGAAGAACTTACCAAAGAAACAAGTGCGAACTGGAAGCTCGGACTTAATGCAGAGGCAACTCCTCGTAGAGATTCATGACTCAGAGAAGGGGCATCACAAATCTTAGCGACTGCTTCGCATGTACGGGTCAATTCCTCATCATTAATGGTTGAAAAAGAGTCGGAGAAGATACTTGATAACTGCTCCATAGGAGATGACGATGCAGAATTATCAGGAAGAGGTAGAGCATCATCATAGGAGCTGGTATTTAGTGAACCTGAAGAAGATAATTTTCTCTTTTTAGAGGTAGGCTTCTTGCCCTTATTCTTTATCTTTAAAGGAACATCACCATCTTCATTAAAACCCTCAGCGTCTCCATTCCCCACCTACGCACACAATGAGAGATAAGAAACAGAGGCAACAATATTGTTAAAATTGAATAAAGAGTATTTCTTACTTCATTATTGTGCGAATTTGACGCATGAGACACATTTTTCTTAGCCTTCTTATTCTGCTTCACAATCTGAATATGGAGAAAATAATAAAAGAAATGAAAAGGAATAAAAGAGAAGAAATAAACAAGAGGGCGAAGTTAAAGACAACATACCACATCTTTCTCTTCGGGCCATTTGAACTCCCAAGGTTTGTAAGCGGAAAATTCCGCAGGAAGAGGAAGAGTTGATCCGTCAGCATCCTTACCAGTGACGTAAGAACCTTCCAAAACAAGAGGATATTCAACCCAACGAACATCCTTTGAGTGACGCGCAGAGTCATTGGTTGTATTATGAAAGTCAACATCTCGCATGATCCTCTTGTCCTCTGCGACACCGTCCGTTCTCTTCAAGCGAATACCCCAGCGGTATAATTCATTCTTTACGATGACGACCTCATAATTCTTGAAGAAGTTATCCAACGTATACTCTTCTTTATTAATTGGCAATTTCGCATGCTCAGTATAGGAAGATTCTAATCCTTCCACGCGATGAGAATACTCTACCATTATTCGGATGCAGTCACCATTCAATTGAAATATGCCTCGTCTAAATTTTTCATGTGATAGCAGTTCGTAGAAGAGAGGAATTTGGGGATTGTATAGAGGAATGGGAAGACCGACAGAGATTTGCCTGATAGACGCATTTATGTGTCTATTTTGTTCTCAATTATGTATATTGTTAGTACCCATTTTTGTACTTATTTTGGTATTTTATGTCTTTGTAGGTATTTTTGGACAATAAACGTTTTTGGTGAAATTGGCTCAAAAAGTTGATAAAGGAACCCGGAGGACACCTGCTATTCGGATCCCCATTTTGGATAAGAGGCACCCAGTTGATAAGGGGCATCACACCGTTATTTGCACCCCAAATTCACTGTTTGCACCCACTTGCTATCGGCACACCAGAATCTGGTTAGGGGGCAACCTTTCTTCTTCAATTCAAATTTGAAATTGGCGGGAGAAGAACCAGCCAGCTACATTAATTTCTGGGAGAAGTTTTAGCGAGTTTTAGTCGGAGTTTCTCGATACATTGGATTGGTTGGGCCTGTTTGGATCAAACAGGGAAGGTAGTTTAATGATTCACGTAAAAATGGAAGGTTTGATGGGTTTTTCGTAAAATAGGGAAGGTGGAAACAATATCGGGTCTGGCAGCGATTTGGAAAGAATTGATGCGAGTTTTTCTATGGGTTTGGATTGGTCTTGGCTTGTTGCGGTGAAACAGGGACGCGAGGAGTTTGGTTTTGAAGAAAAACATGATCTCGGTACATTCCCGATTAAACAGAGATGTAGCTTTATTCTCGGAATATTTTCCGAGTTATATATGGCACTGGCGTGAAGGAAGAGGAATAAATTCCCTGGAGATTTGTTCCTATCATTACAAAGAGTATTTAGAGGAGTTTGTACTGAAACAGAGACGTGAAGAAGGATAAAAAAAGAAAAAAAAAGTCCGAGACTTTTGGTGGAGGAAAGTGGAAGATTTTTCGGGATTTTGGGATTCTGCTGAGTATATATATCCTGGATTGAGGTTCAGAGAGGGTTGTCGAGAGTTGGGGTACGCTACAGAGGAGAAAGAAAAGCTGCAGAGGTGAACATCAGCAGCAGAGAAGGAAGAAGAAGAAGACACAGGCGACACTTTCTGTGTGTCGTAAACTGTTCATAATATAAGACTGTTCTTCTGCAGCACTTCATAAGTATAGTTTTTCTGTAACAGTTCAACACCCATTGTAACAGCTGTTTGTAACGCCACTGCAGCGTTGTAAACTGTCTGCTTTATTAGTTTTCTCTTGTTTTTCACCTATTTGGGCTATGAACAACTATTTTGAGCACGTGAATAATATGAGGAGCTAAACCCCAACACTGGGACAACATAGGAAGCTGTATTTCATCCATGTGGTAATTTAGTTAATTCTTTATTTACTTTTTGCACCGATTTTAATTGAATTAATGTTTCTATTAATTACATGTGACTTTGTTTGATGGAGCATGCTTAGTCCTAGGGATTCTTGATGCGCCATGCTTATGATCTACAAGTAATATTTTATGGAATCTACTTTGGCAAATAATAGAGTTAATATTTGTTTTGTTTTGAGCTATAATCGCCGAGGATTAATTTCTGAACCACTTGAATATGAAAAACAGTGAAATCCTGAGTCCCAGTAATCTCTGGATATTTGTGACAACCTTGTGAATATATTTTCTTTATTTTTAGTGTTTTCTTAAATCAAACCTTTACAAGCCCGAGTTGAACGAAATTTTACTTATCACTTTCAAAACAACACCATTGCCCAAGTGAAATAATAATTTTCTGATCACTCCATTGATCAGAGGAAAACCATTCAGGTCCAATGGCGGAAATAGGTAATGATCCAGGAGGAACTGATAATGTAAAACCTCTAGTTTGAAATATGGCATTCAGTCTGCTGAACTCCTTAAGATTCTTCCAACCGGGTTTGGGAGCCATTTATAGAATGGGAATGCAAAAAGGTGAAAGGTTAATCAAGATGATCAGGATAATCAAGATGATGATGATGAAGATTGAAATTGAAAAATTGAAAGGTTAATCAAGATGATCAGGATAATCAAGATGATGATGATGAAGATTGAAATTGAAAAATCAGAAAGATGAGAAGATAATGCGAAGTAGAAAGTGACGAACAATCAAAAATCGAATAGAGACAGATGAGCAGTAACAGAAGACGAAAATCACAGAGAGGAAAAAAGAAAAGAGGAGGAAGAAAGCGTATTTGAGTATATAAAGGATTCCGTTTCCTTTTCCCAAAATATCTCTCTTACAAACGCATTAATGATGAGATAGATATGAAGAGACAGTTATCAGACTCCTCTAAGGACGTGTCGAATGATGAGTGGTGAAGTCAACACGTGGGAAGAACCATGCCGAGATTACGGAAAAATGTCAGTCAAGGGAATACGAAAAATTGAACTGGTGCGGCAAAAAGAAAGATTAGGATTTCTCTTACCGCTCTTTCTTCCAAAAGAACGATACGAGAAGAGGCAAAATGTGGGTGCAAAATACCGCACACTCGATAGTCGTGCGAAATGGTTCCTTTAGTACTACGCGAATACGAACGCATATAATATATTCAAGATGATGGATTGAGTGACGTCACTTAAGTCACGATAAAAGTATGAAGATCTACGCGGCAGTGAAGAATCCGTGTGGCAATGGTAAAGCCTATGCGACGTTGACGCGCTCCAGATCCGAAAATATGGGCTTTATTAGTTGTCCTCCACTATGTAAACTCCTATAAAAGGAGCCAACCACCATTGTATGAGAGAGAGATCTTTTTGGTGAGCTAGATAAGATATTTAGGAGTGAAAATTATTTGCTTCCCAAGTTAGGGTTTTAACACATCTTCTTTGTATTTGTTCTAAGTTTTAATAAAAGATTTTGAGCATTTCATTATGGTTTCTTAGATTATTTCATAGATTATCATTAGGGTGTAGTTGTGGGATTTTCTGCAACTACATCTAGGGGTTTGGAAAGTTCGTAATATTTCGGGTTGTGGCTGAATGAGTATGGAGTCTTGTGAGGAGAATGTTCCATACAGCCACAGCCACTTGACAATGGAGGAGAATGTGACCAGCATGATTTGTTTGTGTTGTCACCAACTGGGCATAACCAACACAGCTCATCTAAATATTACTCGACGTGTTCCAAGAAACATGATAATCTCTTGAGTTTTCTACCGTATTGCCATTGATCGTCTAATTTGAGTCCTTTTCGTCATTTACCGAATGAAAGTTTGAAGTTTTATTGGGATTAATCGGAGAGTGACGGGAGAATTGGATTTTTTTTTTTCTTTCTTTTTTGTATGTTTTCTATTTCTTTAATCTTTTTCCTTTTAAGTAGTAGTATACAGTAAAAACAAGAGATAGAAAATATGCTTCCAAAAAAAAAATCAAAAAAAAAAATTACTTGCATAACCATTAAATCCATTTGTGTTCTCTTCAACCTGATCCAAATAAATCACTAATCTATTTTGAGAGAAATAAAACATTTGAATGACAGAAATCATAGCAGAAACATCTTTAAACAGAACTAAAAGGTACAATCTACACACAGCTTCCCAGAAAGGAAACTAGGAGGATCACACAACCAACACTTGAATACATATTTAGTATATACAAGCATATTTAGCCACAACATATTGCCACAACATCTGCCGCCTTATTTACAGACCGTTTGGCAAATTCACAAGCCACTTTACAAAAGTTCTTACACCAGCAGTACAATCTTGGACGAGTCCTTGCACTTGCCGTTCAAGGTTAAAAGCATCTCCATTGATCATTCACAGCATTAATCTTGGACGGGTTATCTGACACAAAAAGGATCCTGTCTAGACAGTGGATACATTAAGTTTATGAAGAGAATTTGATGCTTTCGCGGCAAAAGCACACTGCTTACCGTAAACATCCACCGAGCTCACATTTTAGCTTGTTTTGTTTGTTTATGTATCTATGTCGAGATATTCATATCTATAGACCCGAGGTTGTGAAACTGCTACCACCTGGGTCTAAGCAGGCTTCACGTGGTTGAGTAGAATAGCACTTCTGCAGATCTTTCAACTTCACTAGCAGTTCCTGGAATGATGGCCGGCATTTTGGCTCACTGTTTTGTTAAATTACAACCAAAAGAAATAGTAAGATACAGGCGCAAACAAATAGGAATATACGAATTAAGAAGGGGGGAAATCTAATTTCCATGTCCTCGGAATCACTATACGAGATACATCTTATTACTTTCTTTGGTGCTAATTGCATTAGATGATAAAACTTAAAAATCAAGTTTATACAAAATACCAATTAACCATTGCTCATTTATGGGGTTTGGCAAAACAAGAACCTGTGCCAGCAACTCTCGATTAGTGATGCCCACTGTGGATCCGTGTCGTCTGGAATCTCAAGCCGTTGGTCCATGAATCCTACAGCTCCAATCACCTGCATATATTTGCACCACCAAATATTAAACATATGTATTCCATGCTATATATAGCAGAAACTGCGCTTGGAGAGATTCTTCAGTGGGAGGACAGCAACAAATAGATTAGATGCCACAACAACTGTATGTTTTATGTTCCATAATGTTGATATAGAATTATTGCATCCAATTTTTTAGTACATGTGCTTGTTGGTGTTGCAAGTAATAAGTTGGCTTCAGCTTTTACCAACACAACTAACAAGAACAGAAAATCTCATTAAAGTTTATACTTTAACTTGTCAGGCCTGCAGGATTTTAAATATGGTATTAGATGACTCTTAGCAATACAAAGCTTCTCTGCTTTATAGGACCAGCAATTCCTTTTACTTATTTAATTGCAACAAATACAAGTTGAAAATGTTGTAGCCAAAGAATAACAGGATGAACCTTACTAATTTGATAGTAAATTCAGGAAGTTTAGTGAGCAAGATTCACAATGATGAAAATAAATACCTGCATTGAGTTGAGGGTATCCCAAGGGATCTTTCCTGTGGCAAGTTCCCATAGTATAACTCCAAAGCTATATACGTCAGACCTAAGATGACCAATATAACCAAAAAAGGGTAACATATGTTGAGCACAAGACATTGGATATCAGGAGTAGACAGAATCTAGATCACATCAAAGCACCTGTAAAAAAGAATTCAACTTACTTCTCATCTGAAGGATCATTACCTATAACCTCTGGAGCCATCCACTGAGCCTGGAGGAAAAAACAAAAAGAAGGATAAGCAGAGTTCAATGAGCAGCCTCAAATCAGAACATATATACTCCCTCCGTTTCTGGAAAAGATGTCTGGAAAAGATGTGCTATCACTTTTTCATTTTAGCCTAAAAATAGGCCAAACCGAAAAAGTGATAGCAACTCTTTTCCAGAAACGTAGGTAGTATTATCTAACCAACAAAAGATATCAGAAATTATAGAGGGAAAATGCAGCAGTTAAGGTACAGCATTAGTACATACCGTTCCTTTCCCCTTCTTCGTTGTAAGAAATGTTGCATGTTTGAGTCTTGAAAGACCAAAATCCCCGACCTAATTAAAACAACAAGGAGATTAACGACAATTCATACGCACAACTCAATAAGATAAGAGAAACAAGAACCGAACCTCAAAAAGTGGCAGACAGGTACCTTCACGGTCCAATTCTTATCAACTAACAAATTTGATGACTTCAAATCACGATGGACAACGGGTGGTTCGCAATTATGAAGATAATTCATACCTCGGGCCTACAGAAGGGTCACCCAAACAAGTACTGCATAAATGTAAAGAGTTAAGGCGAAGATAAAGCATATAAAACCGATGCTTTAACAGAATCAAAAAGAAGAAGAGGCCATAAGAAAATTCTAAGCAGCAGAATGCAGAATCCAAGATTCCAAAGTAGTATCTGAGTTTGTGCATCATGCAGGATTACACGTACGATGTCTAAAGCCATGAGAACACGTCGTCTCCAATCCAATTTACAGGTGCCATGTTTAAGCAACTGAAACAAATCTCCACTACATAAAGAGGGTTTTGCACCCAGTGAGTAGAAAAATGAAAACGTAAACCAACAAATATTTATGAACAAACACGAATCAACAACAAGCATCATCAGCATATTAAATGATGGCAAATGAATTGAACACATAAAAAACGAGAACCAGATTACTCCCAAACAAATTTGAAGTTTTCAGAAGAGAAGTCAACCGTGGGAGGAACTCCGTGACAATGCACATGTGCTCAGGTAAAGTCACTGCCCCCATAAAGAGTAGTACATTGGGATGACGGAGCCCCTTCATAAGTAACACCTGAGAAAAATTATGTGTTAGACCAATGTATATGTCTATCCAGTGCATTGAGCTAAGACACTGTCTCCAGGAAAATTTTGTGACAATGAGGAATACAAAGCTATATATTGATACGAGGCGGAAGTTAATAATTCGAAACAAAATGAGAATGATTAATTCAAATTGATAAAACACGATCAACCAATTTAGTTTCTACTGCCCTTCAAAGAAAGAAAGAAACTAATATTGTAGACTTTTCTGTTATGACTTGACATTCCTACATACTTCAATTGGGGATATCCTTGATGCATTACATATAAGGTAGAATTTGACAATATAACTTGACATTTCTACTCAAATATTTTGATTGGGGATATCCTTAGTGCATTACATATAAGGTAGAATTGGACAACTTTAACATCATCCACGTTCATATGCTCTAGTATGGTAAATCATTACCTAGTCAAGGGTATAATGAAAGCATTTAATCTTTCACGGACGGAGGGAGTAGAACAAATTATTTAGTGAACACGTATTTTCCTCCGCGAACACCCATGTGTTCCATTCTGAGTGTTGTCTTAGGCTCAAGAGTGATGTCTAGTTCTTATGCTCACAGATAACTTTTAAGGAAATTTTCTGGTAGAAAACAGAATCTAGCTCGGTTTAAGAACTACCTCTTGTCTGAAAGAGTGCAGAAGGTCATCAGAGTACTCAAACTTGGAGAATACCTTCAGAGCAACGTCCTGCAAGAAAGTGGAAAACATGCTTGTTAACACCATCAACAGAAATATTTCAAAGTAGTTCCCTTCAATATGCTGCTGACTACTAGAAGTTAACATTACATCTTATGAAATGCAATCGAAGGACCAGCATCATAACCTCAGTTGGAATATATACATTTTCTACATATATTCACAATATACATTATGTACCACAATATAGGCAAAAACTGTGAATCCTGGCAAATGAGTTATCAAAAGAAACACCAGACGTACCGAACCACACCACAGCCCGTGATACACAGTTGCGAATGAACCTGATATCGTCAATTGGCAATCACAGGTCAGAAAAAAGGCACACATATTCCTCAAACAGCAGGGAAAAACAGCAATACTCAAAGTCCATAGTACCTCGCCCTACTCGTTCACAAATCGTCAACTCTTCCCATGATATGTCATAATGCAAAGAATCTCTTCTCTATCAAACTTACAAAGAGGACGGATACCGATATGAATGCTGCGGCTTACACATCTTTTAGTGGTCGCCTCAGAAGATGACCACGAACCATAGGCTTCATTTCCAAATCGGTTACTTCCGAATAGCTGAATTTCTGGCTTCTCATAGGATTTAGAACTCTTAGGCTGACAAGAGTTATCTTCTTGTTCATTTCTCATCCAGCCAAAGATACCATGTGTATTCCTTGCTACCAACCCATCATGTTCACTTCCTTTCCATGGCTGTGATATCTGTTTCTTGCTAATCCAAGACTCTCCCCTAGAAGTAAAGATCTTGGGAATTCCAATCTTGCTTTCACCGACATAATCTCTGTAAGATCTTCCTGGGTGGAAAGTTCTATAAGATACACCAAAGGAAGATTGGGGTACGTCCCCTCTAAGCCTACAAGGACCACTTGTAGGCTGACTAAAGATGGAATCAGTTTCCGAAGATGGAACTGATGGAAGTTGAAGAAAGCTTCGTGATTCAGCTGATACGGCGATAATCCCAACAATACTACCATAATCATCATACAGTGGGGTATTGGTAGCAATAACTTCAAATCGTTTCCCTTGTTTATTCTTGACTGGGAATGTACCTGTGCACTTTTCCCCTGCAGCATTCTTTTGTATTATATCAATCGCATCATCAACCGCATCTACTAGAAGGGCACGTATATTCCGACCGAGGGCTTCGGATGCAGAATACCCATAAAGGTTCTCAGCTGACTTATTCCTGTATATGCACAAAGGCAAATTCATCAAGAACAATCTGAAAACCAAGTACATTAATTTGAATAAAGCAACTCTGAAAACTTACCAGTAAACGGTCAAACCAGTGGAATCAAATATATGAATCGATTGACCCATTGACTGCAAAATATTCAAGTGCTGTTTATGACTAGAACTCACACCAGCACCTCTTCTAAGGATTGGTGAGCAGTACTGGGAGGATGAATGTCTCAATAAGTCCATCATCCCCTTTTTCCTACCTTTACAGGAATTCTCCAATTTGGGTCTTGAAGAAACATTATGCTGATGAAGAATAAAGTTGGAGAATGCTTGTTGAAGGTTTGCATGTCTAGCTTCAAGTTCTTGTAATTTCTCTAACAGCACCAACAAATTCTCTTCTTCTTTTGAGGTTTCCATTAACCACCAGACAGATACTAGAGAGAAAAGTGACAAGAGTTTGATGAATCAAAGAACAAGAAGTTCTCTTATGAAATTTGACGGGTTTTGCAGTTCTCTTTCTTTATTGAATATTCTGTAATGGTAATTCCAAGATTCAGTCAACTACCAGCTGATAACTAATCATATTAAGTAAGACAAACAACACAGCAAGTTTGTCGTCACACAACATGATTGCCAGTATCTGGTCATACTGTATCTCAAGTGACTCATATCCATGCTGATCAACCAAGATTGTGCTACACAGCCAGGAAACTTAACCTTATGTGAGGCAAAAAGATAAAATGATAGAAACTAGGTGCTTGCTAGCTAGTTAATTACTGGCATTACCAGGATCCTCAAATCATGGCAGGATCTATGCTTTATGGAGGATGGGCACATCACCATTTACCTGAGCTTGGGACTAATCCAGCAGCCTAATAAGGTTCAACAAAAAAAGAAAAGAGAAAATAGGCATGTTGAGTCAGGTATCATGGAGGCAATTGCCTCCTATAGCCTATGTATGCTCTGCTACCTTCTGAAATCGATAAACAATTTATTCACATTGCTTAAAAAAAAAAATCATCAATACAAAATGGCCAAATGCAGAACAAAAGTACATCAAGAAGATAAAGATTGTGATACGTACCGTTGATCTACTGTTGCCCCAGGAATAAACTCAGGGTTGTGACATTAATAACACTACGGATGCCTTAAAAGCAAAACTCGTATTATTAGTATAAGACAAACTCTAGCGTTCTGTCACTTTACTGATTTTTGCATTAATTGATTGTTTTAAGTACTGTTGTTTGCTTCTGTACAGTATAAAACAAGTTTCTTACATACCTCTATATCTGGAACCAAGTTCTGATAACCATTTATGGCATTTAAGGTAAAACACCTGAAAAATGGTGCATATTCCAAGGAACAATCAATAATTAAGGACATATTAACATGAACTGTGTGCATTTCCAATTGAAAATTCAGACTAATTTAAGCCTATAAAGTAGTCCTTAATTCAAATAAATTATAGCAGAAACAGGAAAAAAAGGATGCATCAATTAAACAGAACTACAAGATACAATCCATAAGGAGTTTCCCAGAAAGAAAACTAAGAGGACCAGACAACCAACACTTAGATACATAATTACAAGCATATTTAGTCATAGCATATTTAGTATTACAAGCATATTTAGTCATATTTAGTATTACAACCAACACTTAGTAATACAAGCATATTTAGTCATAGCATCTGCCGCCTTACTTACAGACCGTTGGACATACTTACAAACCACTTTTACGAAAGTTTTTAGACCAGCAGTACAATCTTGGACGAGTCCCTACACTTGCTTTTAATCTCCATTCACAGCATTAATCCAATACAGCTATCTGACACAAAAAGGACCTTGTTTAGACAGTGAACACATTATGTTTATGAGGAGATTTTGATGTTTCCGCGGCGAAAGCACACTACTTACGATAAACATGCGCAGAGCTCGAATTTCAGCTTGTTTTTCTTTCGTTTGTGTTTCTACGTTGGGAGATTCATATTTATGGTGCTGATTTCGTGATACAGCTACCACCTGGGTCTAAGCAAGCTCCTCGTGGTTGAGAAGAATAGCGCTTGCGCAGATCTTTCAACTTTTTTAGCAGTTCCTGGAATGATGGTCGGCATTTCGGCTCACTGTTTTGTTAACTTACAACAGGACGAAGCAGTAAGATACAGGTGCAAACAAATAGGAACGTATGAAGTAAGAAGGGGAAAATATCTAATATCCATGTCTCTGGAATCACCATATGATACCTCTTATCACTTTCTTGGGTGCTAATTGCTTGATTAGATGATGAAATTTAAATACTAATTTTGTGCAAAATAGTAGTAACCATTGCTCAATTATGCTCGGGTCTTACAAGGAGAAAAATCACAAGTAAATTAGAGGACATATGGCAAAACAAAGAACCTGTGCCAGCAACTCTCGATTAGAGATGCCCATTCTGGATCCGTGTCTTCTGGAATCTCGATCAGTCGGTCCATGAATCCTACAGCTCCGATCACCTGCACGACATATTCACCACCAATTATGTGAACATATGGCCTTCCTTGCTATGCAGCAGACAATGTGCCCTGGAGAGATCCTTCACTGCGAAGTCGTTTCAGGAACAAGCTAATAACATCAACAAATAGATTGGATGCCACAACAACTATGTCAGGAGTCCTCAATTTGCTATTCCATGATAATGAGGTAGATATATTTGCATTCATTTTCTTATTAGTACATGGGTTTCTGTTGGTTCTGTTAGTATTAAGGTGACTGCAGTTTTTATCGAACATACAATTAACAAGAAAATAAAAACTCATTGAAGTTTATACGAATGTACTAAACTTGTTAGGCCTGCAGGATCATAAACATGGTATTAGATGACTCTTGGTGATGTAAGGCTTTCTGCTTTATTGAACAAGATTCACGATGATGACAATATATATACCTGCATTGAGTTGAGGGTATGAGTATCCCAAGGGATCTTTTGTGTGGCAAGTTCCCAAAGTATAACTCCGAAGCTATACACGTCAGACCTATGTTGACCAATATAACCACAAAAGGGTAATTGGATAGCAGGAGATGAAGGAATTGAAATCCCATTGGCAAAGCACCTGGAAAAAGTATTCAACTTACTTACTTCTCATTCGAAGGATCATTACGCATAACCTCTGGAGCCATCCACTGTGGCTGGAGGAAGAAACAAAAAGAAGGATAAGCAGAGTTTAATAAGCAACCCCAGCCAGCAAAAACATCAGAAATTAAAGCGGAAAGCTCAAGAATTAAGGCACTACGATTATATATACTGTTCCTTTCCCCGACTTCGTTGTAAGAAATGTTGCATGTTTGAATCTCGAAAGACCAAAATCCCCAACATAATGAACACAGCAAGGAGATTAACGGCAATTATGTCCTATCATAAAAGAAACAAGATACTCAGTTAGTGGCAAACAGGTACCTTCACAGTCGAGTTCTTATCAACTAACAAATTTGATGACTTCAAATCACGATGGACAACTGGAGGGTTGCAGTTATGAAGATAATTCATACCTTGTGCCTATAGAAGGGTCGGCCAAACAAGTGTTGCATAATGTTAGAGTTAAGGTGACGAGAGAACATACGAAAGTGGTGCTTTAACAGCATTAAATAAGAGAATATAAGAAAATGTATGCAGCAAAATACAAGACTCCTAAGTAATGTTTAAGTTTTTGCATCATTTAAGAAAAAAATAAAAAGTTTGTGCATCATGCAGGGGTATACGTACGACGTCTAAAGCCATGAGAACATGCCGCCTCCAATCCAATTTACAACTGCTCCGTCAAAGCAACTGAAACAAACTTCCACTGCATAACAAAGGTTCTCAACTCAGTTAGTAGAATTATGAAAACAGAAACCATATATTTATAAATAAACACGAATCAACAACAAACGTCAACACTTCAAACCACATTACTCCAACAAGTTATACGAACCACATTACTCCAAATAAATTTCATTTTTTCAAAAGATGAAGTATAAGAATAAACCGTGGAAGGAACTCCGTGACAATGCACAGGTACTCGGGTAAAGTTACTGCCCCCGTAAAAAGTAGTACATTGGGATGTCGGAGACCCTTCATAAGTAACACCTGAGAAAAATATGTGTTAAATGCATATGTCTATCCAGGAAAAACTTGTGGCAATAAGGAATACGAAGTTATACATTGATGCAAAGCAGAAGGTAATATTTGGAAACAAATGAGAATGATAAACTAAAATTGATAAAATGAGGATTGAATTTCTTCAACACACTGAAGAACCTAAATATGGAGACTCTTCTCTTAATAATTAGAGATTTCAAATTTGTATTCAAACTACTTGGAAAGAGGCATCTAGTTGAATCCCTAGAATTAGATCACCTAATTCCCGCTAGAGATATAAATTAGGTCTGAAAGAAGAAAACTCGTGGCACTGCCAGATTTATGATGCCTCACAGGCAGATGGTCTGACACCAAGTAAATAATACCGTCAGCCGTTTGTAGAACCCCGGTGGAAATAGGAACTTGTGGTAGAACAAACTTTTATGCGTTCAGATGTTACGATTTTAGTTTACAACTGCTCTTAAAAAATTTTGAGGGGATTCTTTAGATTTGGTGCTTAGAGACTGGAAAACAGCAATTATGTATCTTTTGTGTTGCTTCTCATTCAGTTTCTCTGTGTTTCAGTCAGTCTTTTAAAGGAAATTTGGGTTAATTTTTAATTTATTTAGTGAACAACTAATTTCCTCCACAGACACCCATGTGTTCGATTCAAGTACTATTGCCTTAGGCTCAAGGGTGATGTCTCCGTTCGTTTTCAATGTCACGGATGATTTTTAAAGAATTATTAACAGAATTTAGCTTGCTTAAGAGCTACCTCTTGTCTGAAAGAATGCAGCAAGTCATCAGAATACTCAAACTTGGCGAATACCTTCACAGCAACGTCCTGCAAGAAGGTAAAAAAATGCTTGTTAACACCAAGAATGTAGCAAAGGAAGTTATCCAAAGAAACACCATACGTACCGAACCACACCACAGCCCATGATATACGGTTGCGGATGAACCTGATATCGTCAATTGGCAATTTCAGGTTAGAAATGATTGGGCTAAACAGCAAACATATTTCTTAAACAGAAGAAAATAAATAGCAACATTCAGTCACTAGTACCTCGCCCTATTTGTTCACAAATTGTCAACTCTTCCCACAAGATGTCATAATGCGAAGAATCTCTTTCTGTATCAAACTTACAAAGAGGATTGCTACCAGTATTAATGCTGCTGCTCACACATCTTGTATTGGTCGCCTGCAAAGAGGACCACATACCAATGGCTTTATTTCCAAATCGGTTACTTCCAAATAGCTGAATATCTGGCTTTTCATAGGAATCAGAACTCTTCAGCTGACCAGAGTTATCCTCTTGTTCATTTGTCATCCAGCCGAAGTTGTCATGTGTATTCCTTGCTACCAACCCATCATGTCCTTTCCATGGCTGTGATATCTGTTTCTTGCTAATCCAAGACTCTCCCCTGGAAGTAACGATCTTGTGAATCCCAGTCTTGCCTTCACCACCACAATCTCGGTAAAATTCTCCTAGGTGGACTGTTTTATAAGATCCACTATACGGAGATTGGGGTACGTCCCCTCTAAGTCTAAGCGTACAAGATCCACTTAAAGTAACTACAACTTGCTGAGGTTGTTGAGAATCATGATCAGCTTTCAATGTCGGGCCACTTGTAGGCTGACTAAAGTTGGAATCAGCTTCCAAAGCTAGAACTGATGGTAGTTGTAGAAAGCCCCGTGAATCAGACGATATGGAGATAATCCCAACAATACTACCATAATCATCATACAGTGGGGTACCGGTACCAAAGACTTCGAATCGCTTCCCTTGTTTATTTTTGACTGGGAATGCACCTGTCCACTTTTCCCCTGCAGCAATCTTTTGCGCTATATGAATCCCATCATCAACGGCACCATCTGCCACAAGGTCAAGGCCATTCTGACCAAGGGCCTCTGACGCAGAATACCCAAAGAGGTTCTCAGCTGCACTATTCCTGTATAAATGACGAGTATATGGACAAATGCATATTTATCAAGAACAATCTGAAAACCAAGTACTACATTAATCAAAAAAATGAAAGTCAAAAAACTTACCAGTAAATGATTAGACCGGTGAAATCATATATATAAACAGCTTGACCCATTGACTGTAATATATTCAAATACTGTGTATCACTAAAACACATGTCCATGCCATTTTTCCTATCTTTACAAGAATTCTCCAATTTGGGTCTTGAAGAAACATCATGCTGATGAAGAGTTAAGTTGGAGAGTTCTTGTAGGCTTGCATGTCTAGCTTCAAGTTCTTGTAATTTCTTTAACAAGGACAGCAAATCTTCTTCTTCTTTTGAAGTTTCCATTAATCCCCGGACAAGGACTAGAGACATGAATTTAATGAATCAAAGAAGAAGTTCTCTTGTGAATTTTTTGGTGGTTTTGGAGTGCTCTTCTTTATTGAATATTTTGAAATGCTAGTTCCAAGATTCAATCAAATACCAGCTGATAACTAATTATTAAGTAAGACAAACAACGCTTAGAGTTTGTCGTTACACACCATGATTTACAGTATCTGGTAGTCATATCATGTCCCAAGTGACATATATCCATGCTGATCAACCAAGGTAGCACTACACAGGCAAGAAATATACTCTTTATGTGAGAAAAAATAACAGAAATGATAGAAATTAGGTGCTTGCTAGCTACTTACACACTACTCCTGAGTGGCATTCCCGAGATCCTCAGATCATGGCAGAATTTAGGCTCTATGGAGGGTAGGCACGTCACCATCTACCTGGGTTTGGGAGCAAGTAGGTAGCATCCTAGTAAAGTTTAGCCAAAAAATAGAAGAATAAAACAGAGTGAAATAGTATGTTGGGTCAGGTGTCATGGAGGCAATTGCCTCATACAGTATATACCAAATAAAGAACAATTAAGATGCCATGTATTTTTGCCTGGAAAAAACTCAGGGCTGAGTAAACACTGGGCACTTCTGTCAGTTCACTGATTTTTGCATCAATTGATTGATTTAACTACTGTTGTCTGCTTCTGTACAGTAAGTATAAAACAAGTTTCTAAGATTTCTCTATCTATATCTGGAACGAAATTCTAACCCATTTATGGTGTGTACAGTAAAACACCTGAAATTTAATAGGTTGACCCAGCAAGCTTATAATGTTTGGGTTTTAATGCTCACAGTTGCAAAAATCTTACTAATACGGAGTATAAAGAAAAGAGGTATTTTGGTTGGTCACAAAAGGACAAAATAGCTTGGTGTAACCTTGATATTACTAATATGACCTTAAATATCAACCACTACTATACATATGTATTCAAGGTTTAAAAGGTACATTAAATCAATACTTACATAACTATAACCTTATATATTCACATATTCACAGAAATGTCATTGTTATAAAAATAAATCAAATTTTTTAAAAACTTGATATCTTTCGAAATACACACCGGATTTTTATAAAATTAACGTGTTTGGAAAGCTCTTTCAAATACCAATGCAATGAATACAAATAAGAATATTAAATTTTATTTTACGAAAAAAATATAATTGGTATCAAATTTGGTGTTGTTAAAAGAGTAAAATTCAAGCATGTGCATCGCACATGTGGCATCACTAGTGTGTATAAGAGTAAGACCCAATTTATTCCTGCTTTCATTTCATTTTGTTTATTTCTCATGAGAGGTGCATTTGAGTAATTTTAAGTTCCAACCTTTGGAATTCAACTGAAATAAGTCAAATAACTCCCATGGTATCCCAACCATTGAAGGGACTACACAGGCCCATATTAGGCCCGCTTTTGCATAGAATTTCATGACACGTTTTTCACCCCACAAATTCTTCGCCTGATCCTAAGCGAAGGTTCGGATGTTACTCATTGTCTCTGACAAACAACAGGAACAAGGCCTGCATCAAATCATCAAGCAATACCACGCCTAGATTGAAAGCATAACTAGTAGGATCCAGTGCATGATCCCAGACAGCAAGGTACTTAGCAAACATCATCACACTGCACACTCCAGCGAATATTTACAACACCTAGCAATACAAATAAATATACACAGAAATACCAAGCCCAAGTGTACAAACCAGAAAAAACACTCATGAGCTGCGACCCCGGTCTATAATTTTAAGAACTCACTTAGAAAGTACAACATACCTGGCAATACCTATGAACAGAGAAAACCAACATCAGAGATCTTTCAACAACATTCTTCGAGTGCCTTAACGGTGGTGCATATTTACATGATCTGTGTACAATTTCAGTTGAAAGTTTAGACTAAATTAAGCCCACTAAGTAGTATTTAATTCAGGAAAAAAGTTGTGGCAGTAGCCACATTATTGAATAAACAAAAACTCATAGCTTCATTTAGGTCTAACAATAGTAAGTTACACAAAAAGATATAAAACACATTTGAAGTAATGAAGCTGCCTGAACACAAAGATGTACTCGTAGGAATGTTCATCAAAAAACAAACTATATACTGATCTATGTACTCAAAGTCTAGTCTTTACTCTTTGTAGTGAGATTTTAAATTGGATGTTTAGCCATTTCCCTAGCGCATCCTTATAAGAAAATCTTATTATTACAGTATGTGAAGACACTAACTTCTACCATTTTCAAAGAATGATTTACCTGTCATGTTAAACCAAGATCAAACACTACAATATCATCATGTGAATCCGTCCACCAGAAATCCAATCAGCTAATCATAAACCCATCAGTATACGGTAAAAAACAGCTTAAACAAGTACAGCAACAGAATAATAACTAATACAACATCCAAGGGAACTTACCAAAAATTTATTGAGTGTGGAGGAATTATACCCTAACTAATTTCTGCTGATCCTGGCTTAGACCTTAATGATCCTTCTCTGTGAGGTTAAAATGCCGACACATTTTATCACTGTAAACAAAGCTCAACATGCAGACGAACTAGTTTGTTACCTCCTCAAGAATCAAGAATTTTTCTTCTACATTAGTAGAGGTGAGTAGAACAATATTAGTAGAAAAGGGAACTGACAAAGGTTTATATAGCATGATACGAACGGACAGCATTACTTTTCTTTCTTTTTGATTTATATCTACTGCACAAAGCTGTTACAAAATACAGTCTCTTACTTGACAAAGAGCTCGTTACAAATACAATGATACATGCATCTTACCACATCCCAAAAAAAATTACAATGAACAACATAACCTAACTAATCAAACCATACATTAGATAAAAGAGCAAGCGAGCCAAAAATTATTACTTAAAAGAAGTTAAAAGGCAGTTAGAAATGGTGGAGACTTTAAACCTTTGTAGATATACTGAACCCCTTTCACCTCCAACTAGTTTTCCTTTCCTGAGTTCTAGCCAAAAAGCTTCTGCAATTTGCCGACCCACAGAAGCATTGCTTCATTCTGCCAGATTCCACATAATCATAAGTCAACTCTGTCATTGGAGGAATGTGTTTAAATGCATAAAACATGATATGCGGAAAAGAATCCTCGTTTTGACCACGTAAAACAAGTTGCCAAAAGACATTTGGAGAGCAGCCATGGTTCATGAAACGAGCTACATTTCCCATCTTCTTTGCACTGATCATCATAGGTAATGCAGGCTTGAATGCTTCATTCAAATCCACAGGCTTTTCTTCTCCTATTAACTCTGGCACATAATTCCATTCATTTGAGTAGTCCCCCACATGGGTAGCATTGAAGATATAATCATCGTCTACATGTGCTCCTCCTCTGTCATCTTTATCTATGACTTCTCCTGCATATTCACAAATAAAAGTGCCTGCACGTATAGGATCCCAAGAACGAAGACCCCAACCTTTATTCTTCGTCATAAACACCTCCAGGCGCACTTTCGGACCGTTTTGGGACACTTGATTTTTGCAGTTAGGGTAACATGAACAAGAAGGACCACACTCGTGTATCAAAGACTTTTGGATCGCGAGGACCCCATTGGCATATGGAGGATCACCTCCATTTGCCAGAATACAAGAGCAATTGGAACTTGGAAGACATTTACCGCCTTGACATTTGCAGCCAATCAAGGGATTCACAGGTTTAAGATACTTGAGACCAGTATGATAAAGAAAATGTGCAGGTCTTCTATCACCAATATCAATCTCATTTACAAGCGGAACTGGTACCTTCTCTGCTCCGGCGGTTATGTCTTGTAATATAAGCCCAGGACGAGAATTAATGTCCTCCCTCCATGATTGAATTGATTTCCAAATAGTGAATGCTTCGGGTTGCCCAGGCACCCTCACCATTTTAAATTTGAAAACACCAGCACCTGTTTTAGTTTTCTCAGTCCATGACTTTTGTATTTTATAAAGACCATCATACATATATACTTTACCAGTTGGGTTAGCAATATCCTTCACACCTCTAATAACCCTCACTTCACAAGCCCGATGCAAGCTTTTCTCCAGTGCAAGATTTCCCCTTTCAAGCTTTTGATCACCTTCATCTTTTCCACCCTGCCCACTATAAATCAACACATTCCCATCCCCAACATCATCCTCATACCCTCCAGATGAAACAACACTTAAAGCAATAGGTTCTTCACCTTGATCAAACTTCAAAACCATATAATCAATCCCCGCCATACTCTGAGCATGTAATCCCACCAAGCAAAGTTCTATCCTAAAATAAAATATGTCTCCAACTTCAATCCCATTAACAATCCCAACCCTCTTCCTCATATTCGTCCTCAACCCTTTTGCCATCATTATCGACCCCGCTGTTAAATCAGGTCGCTTATTAATTTCACCTTCAACTTGAGCAAGCCTTCTTCTAAGTGCATCAAATTTCATCAAAATATTCCCAACAGATACACTATCCCCTTCTTGTGATGATAACCTAACCTCTTCACTAACTTTCACTCTCTTATTAGGTCTAGTAATACTAGTAGACCTTTGCTTCCCTCCATTACTAGCACCAGTTGGATCTATAATTGGTATACTACTGTTAGTACTATTCCCTTGTTCATTCGTGGTAGAGGAAGGGGTTTTTGGGTTTTTCTTGCGGAGATCGGGTTTTGCTGGTGTGTGAAGTGGGTACTGAGGGATCGAAGGATTAAAAAAAGGTTGATAAAACTGAGAAAACTGAGCAAACCCAGTTGGATTCGGTGGTGGTTGTGGTGGTGCAGGATGAGAAACTTGGGATCCAAATGGTGGAAATGAAGAAATCGGAGATATACAACGTAAAGGCTTTACATCTAAAACTCTATTCTTATCAAAAGTAGGAGGATCAGAACCCAAACCTGTTTCCATTGCAATCCTTTTCAGCAACTGAAAGTAGTTAGATTTGAAGCAGTAGAATCAACAGATCAGAAACAAATACAAGAATCTTCTAATCTGAGAGTGATTTTTGAATTTTGCAGGCAATTCTTTTTTTGGTAACTTCGGAATAAATGAAACCCTAACTGAAATGAGAAAGATGAAGTGAATTTGGCAAGTCAAAAAATATGCTTACTACTTTTACCAAAACTGTCTGTTCCCCAATCGTGTGAAGAGTCAATAGTCAACACACACCTCCAAGTGTGACCACGCTCACTCCACATGTGTGATCAGTAGTTGGTGTGTATGACATCGATTTTGGTTGGGGAAAACCAATCGGGTCGTGCTACCCCACGCGACAGGATTTGAGACCAGTCCATTCAATGAAGCAAAATTTGAGAAACTCGGTATTGGAAAGAAAAAGTGTACTTGGTACTTATAACTTATAAGTCTATAAGACATTAAAGCGTTCCTTTTTATGTCTATTTCTTTAGTTTTTGAAAGAAGGCTATTATTGTCATATGAGTTCACATTCCATTGGCACCTATAGGACAAAACGCGGTCGTAAGTAATTTCAAAATCCCTTATCTCAAATAATTGTGCAATGACTAAACAATCCTTGTTTGGCTTTAGTTTAATTAATTAAACCTAGCTACTTTGAGGGTTTCCTAAATTACGCTCCGGAAAATCAACTAAACGTAGGCGTAAATTGGAATTACGCCCGGAAATCAATCGGGAAGATCAACCTGGCGTAAAATTGGAAGTCTTACACGGAAAACAACTAACTAAACCTAGGCGTAAAATTGGAATTACGCCTAAAACAACTAATTAAACCTAGGCGTAAAATTGGAATTACGCTAGTAGCAAGCAAACCTGAAATCCCTAAAGGTCGAAATCAACTAAACCTAGGCGTAAATTGGAATTACACTGAAATCAACTAAACCTAGACGTAAACGACATGCAAATCAAAGTTTACGCTTGAATTGAACTAAACCTAGGCGTAAGTTCTTCAAAAACTAAATTACGATTGAAAAATCTAATACCGTACCCAGCGTAACACTAGCGAGAAAGTAAATAAAATCCTAATTTTACTTCGATTTCATTCGATTTAAGCACAAAAACGGGTACAAAAAGATGGGTTTGTTTGATTATTACCTTACATACACCATGGGTTGTTGTTGAGGAGTTTGAAAACATGATTCTTCAATTGATTGAATCGGTGGAATGAGTTGAGGATGAAGTTGAGGTTGATTGAGTTGTTGATTACCATCACTAGGATCAGTTTGCTTCTTCCTCATCTATTTTTAGTAGTTTTAATTGAAGGGTAATTTTGACAAATTGCTATGGAATCAAAATATGTGAAAAATACTATAACCCCCTTACTATATGGGTTCAACATATAGAAGCCCCACAAAATGGATCATTCACTATCAACTCCATACTTTAGGAAAATGCTATTAGTAGGCCCAAAACTTTAAAATTCAGGGCTTATTAATAAAAAAATTATTTCATAATGCCAAAACTACCCTTTAGTATATATATAGGTAATAAAACTAGGTCTAGCTTTCATTTTCGGTTTCATTTTCTTTTTCAGTTTCTCTCTCCACTCTAAAGAGATTTCTGGTTTACAAGCAGAGATATGTTGTTCATGGCGCCGTTCTACGGAGAGGAGGAAAATAATTATCTCAGTCGAATCTCTGATATTTTATATACTGATGATATTATAGATTTCTACTCGATTCAATGATTAAATCTTCCAACAATCAAGATTACTTCGAAAGGTTAATTTCTATGTTCGATTAGCTCCGTTCAGCAACAAATCGGAAGAACAAGATAAGTTTCTCACCTCTATATTTTATTCTATTTGAAATCTCGCTGTGTTTTAAACAAAATGAATGTCTGAAAAAGTTGATTTACGGTTTCAAAAGGCTAATTAATTTGATTTTACTTCGAATTTTCGATCCGATTTATAATCATATTTTAGATCTGTAATCATCTTATCTTTCTCTTAAGTTTGAACTAATTTATTCGATTTTTTTGTGTGTGAAATCTTTTTTACGGTTCGTCCGTTGAGGTTTGATAAATCTTCCAATTTTTCTCTAAACTTAAATGATTTCAGATCCATAATCGTCGTGTTATAATACCTTTACCCATATGAGATCGGTGAGATCGGATAAATTTTAATTTCTTTTACAGTTAGATTTCTTACAAGGTATGTTTACAAATCACGATAATGTTTATATATCATGATTAAGAAGTGAAATTCACTAATTGTATGTTTGGTAATTAGTTCATTTACTTTGATTTTTGAACTGATTTTTGCTCCTCTAATGTTACCTGTTCTTAAAAAATGATTTCTAGTTCAATCTATATTTGCTTTGGTTGTTCAAATTTAAACAACATGATGTAGTACGATTTCAAGATTTAGATTATATATCTAATCAAAATTTTATGTCAATATCTTCTACAGAGCGTCAATTATCGCAACGGTCTTTGTCAAATCCATAGAAACTAAAAATTTGGAGAATAAAGAGATATGGAAGGAAAAGTTGGATCGGAAGTGATTGTACATGTAAAATGAATTAGGTTACTAAATTATGGCTTGTGCTTCAATTTTCAGTTCATATCTTGTGATGTTGAAAGTTGGAGCAGGTGGTGATGCTGGTAGTGGTACTAAAGCTAGAGAGTTGTTCATTGTGCTTCAATTTTCTCATTTTGATGATTATTCGCACATGTGTAACTTTCGTCTACACATCCAAATTGCATGTGTAACTTGCGTCTACACATCCAAAATGCATGTGTAACTCTCAGTTACACTATTCAGATGCATCTGTAACTCCCAGTTACACTAGTCATACACATGTGTAACTCTTATTTATACTAGGAAAATGCATGTGTAACTCTTAGTTACACTAGGAAAATGCATGTGTAACTAACAATTACACTAGGAAGATGTTGATGATTTTGCTAGATTCAATGTGAAATCTAATGAGAATGTGGTAAAAAAAGGAAAGAAAAGTAAAGTTAGAACCAGAACTATGAGTAGTGGTTGTTTCTGGTGCTAAATTCCTTCCATCTCTGTCTTCTTTCATTGCTTTTAGATTCGGATATTGATTTTGGTTTTCACTTTGAAAATTTTAGGGATCTTGTATTGTCCGGCATCGACTCTTTGTGTTGCAATTTTCAGCGTGATAAATTGTTTCATAAGAAGCATGGGATTCATATTTCTGGGAATAGTGTGTCGTTGCCACCTCAGAGGTAAAAGCTCAACCCTGTTGACTTAATCATTTGTCCTTCATATGAGATAATAATTCTTGAAAACCATATTTTGGATCTCAATTACATGCCTCAGATGAGGTATGACAATAATGCATTGTCTCCAGATTACAGAATGGTTGGACAGGTAATAGCTTTTGCTATGTCACCTTCATGTGAGCCTATTTGCTATTTTAATAGCAAACCACCATTCTGTAGAAAGAATTTCTCCCTAAGTTGTTTCTCTGCTTGTGTTAATCCCCTCCCATGTATATCTTTGTAGTTCATCGCATGTATATTTGCTTGTAAAAAAGTATGATAATACTGATTATTAGACTGATTAGATACATGTGTAACTCTTAATTACACAAGTGAGATGCATGTGTAACTATTAGTTACACATGCTAATTAGATGTGTAGCTACCAGTTACACATGCCAATTAGATGTGTAGTTTCTAGATACACTTGCTAATTGATGGGATATAAAGGTTATGAATGTGTAACTCTCATCGTACCAGTCAGACGCATGTGTAACTCCCAGTTACACTAATGAGACCCATGTGTAACTCCAAGTTACACTAGTCATATGCATGTGTAACTCTTAATTACTCTTTTAGTTGTTCTATAATATTATTTCATTCTTTTTGTTCATCCAATCTAATTTCATGAATGTTTATTTTGTTACAGATATGGAAGCATTTTGTAATGAGGAAGACAAGAAGGGAAGGAACAATAGAGGATTTCGTGGCTCATTTCTAAGATTTCGTTTTACATATTTAGTGTTCTAACTCGTTTATTGTATTCAATAATGACCAATTAATAGATAAACGGAAAAATTATTGTAAATGAATATTAAAGCAATACATATCTTTTTGTATATTTTTCTTCTTCGATAATCGTTACATGCCATATGCATGTGTAACTTCGGGATACTCATGCCATGTGTAACTTCGGGATACACATGTCATATGCATGTGTAACTTCTCGTTACACACTTTTGAATGCATGTGTAACTTCCGGATACACTTGCAATATGCATGTGGCCGGAGGTGGTGGTGGTGGTGGTGGTGCTGGTGCTGGTCGGCGGGGTGGTTGTCGGTGGTGGTCGAAGGCGGTTGGTGGTGGTCGGAGGCGGTGGTGGTCGGAGGTGGTTGGAGGCGGTGGTCGGTGGTGGTCAGAGGTGGTCAGAGGTGATTGGAGGTGGTTAGTGGCGGTGGTTGGAGGAGGTGGTTGGCGGTGGTTGTAGTGGTCGGAGGTGGTGGGAATATCATCACATTATATTTTAATAATTTTGGGCCTAAATTTAAATTTTATTTAATTATGGGCTTGGCAATATGCATAAGGGTATCAATGTCTTTTAATAACTCGGGGCCTAGATTTAAACTTCTTTTAACTAGGGCCTCATATTATGGGTTATCCATGGGTTGGGCCTTAGCCTAATTTTCCCTCAAAATATCCCTTAACCAGATTTTTGGTCACCAAATATCCAAGTAAAGCCCCTCTAATGGAGTGTGACGCCCCAATAATAGCCTTCTTTTGAAACTGCAGTCGAACTGAAATCATAGAGCCCTGGTGTATTAGAACTGAAATAACTGGGGAACCATAACTTCATTAAGTATCCTGGTGCTTTCCATTCAGAAGCATTCTTAAGTGAGAAGGTACATAGAGAATCCATAGAACTCAAGATTCACCATAGAAGTTGGTTTAAGCAGAATAGATTGGAAAAATGTTTCATCACCTTTCATGTAGATGACGGTACAAAAAAATTGAATTTTCAAAATTCATTTACAAAATAACAAAAAACTTCCAGGTTGACTGTTGTTTACCTGTTCTGGTTGCAAGATTTTAACATCAATGCCCGAACCCTTCTTCAACCTTTTCGTCAAAAAAAAAAAATGCTGTAAATCTAAAATTCTCTCCTGTATATCTAAAATTTGTCTACTCCTTGGATCTCCCTTACGTAACCATCTCTTCACCAGTCATTCTTCTCACTCTTCCACCATGTTCTCGTCCTCTGGCTTTCGTCGCTGCGTACATTTCCTTTTCCTCCTAGTTTTCCCCCTCTTGTTATCCAATCTCAGCCTTACCCCTTTCAATACTTTCTTTACCTTCCTCTCCTTCTGCTCTGTTGTTTCGTCTTTCCTAAACACAGTTTCCATCCTACTCTGGAATCGCATATAATCACTTTGGTACTCATCAAATATCTCTTCAGCAAGGGAACATATTTGCTCCAATTCTTTGCACTTTTTCTGCTCAGACAGGTTTTGCTTTTTAAGCGAGGAAACTAATTTCTGTTCCTTTTGAGAATTAACAATTTCTATCTTTAGCTTCGACACTTCAGCCTCTGTTTGATTTATCACACCCTTCAGCATAGATATTTGATTTTGCAGGTTTACAACGTCCCTAGAATAGTTGCCTGATTCCACTTTGAGTAACTCTACTTCTTTCAGAGCTAGATCCTTCAATGATGATTCGGCAGCAACACTCTTCCCCAGATTTAAAACTTTTTCTTGTTCCCTCTTCAAATCTTCTACAAGAACAGTGATGAGGTTTTCATTGTTAATGGTCTTGCAACGTTTCTTTTCTGGACCATCATCTTCTGGAGTCATTTCCTCGCAATCAGAAATGGATTTTCTCTTTGTTGAGGGAGTTTGTAAAGACTTGGAAGTCATTGTAGACATGAGAATGCCGACAGGGACGAGAACTTCAACAGTTGCAAACTGGAGTTGTTTTTCTAACAGGATAGCTTGTGGAGTTGAGATATATGTGCAAACATCACCAGCTGGGGTTGTTGCGGTCATGTCACTTGCAACTTGTTTGTCAGCAAATAATAGTTTTTTTCCAATATGTTACACCTTTGTTGCTCAGCAGTGATCCGCATTTCAAGAGCTGAGCATATAAAAGAAAGCAATTGCTGTTGAGCTTTGTTATTTTCGATCAGCTGCATCATTTTGTCGCTATTCTGATTGATCACATGGTTCTGACTACAAATCTGCTTTTTCATTCTTCTAGCTTGCTCAATGTAGATGGCAGATTCTTTTTTGAGGGATTCTACTTCTTTCAAAGATATTTCCTTTTCAGTTTTCAGATCAGAATTACTATTCTCTAACCTTTTAACCTTTTCCTGTTCCTTCTTTAAATCTTCTTTCAGAGCCTTGACGCTGTTTTCACTATCCCAAAGCTTTTGGGATAATATCTTCAAGCAATAAAGATCATGAAGTAAAACATAATAAGTATGCATAATTTTGTTTGGAATTATATTAGGTGGAAAAGTAAGTTCTACCATACCTTCCAAGCACGATCTCCACCACTGGATTCGACATCTTCACTTCCATCCATTTCTAGAGTCTTTATCTCAGTGAAACTAATTGACTTTCTCTTTATTTGCAGGTTTTTGGTTTCTTTACATAAGGGAGCAGCTTCAGAGGTCGAAATAGTTATGCTGTTACAGACTTTGACAGATGGTGTAGTTGCCTGGGTGTCAGCGGTAAACAGGTTTGCAGATTGAAGTTCCTGAGATGAGGAAAAAGTTAGTTTGTTCACACTAAAATGACCAGACAAGAATTGAGGTATGAAAATTTGAATAGGCAGGGAGTTGGAAAACCAAATAAACTACCTCAACTAAAGATATCCTCTGGGTAGTATTTGGTAATTCACCACTGAGCATCGGCCAGTACTTGCTCAATTCTTTACGAACCTGAAATCAGGAAATCTGGATGTTAGCAAGTAAAAAGTAAAAACAGTGAGCTGCGACGAGAAAAAAAGAAGAGGGAGTAGACACAATTAATTTAAAGAACAATCAAAAGAGAATAAGGAACCAAAGGTCAAGAGCATTCCACCGATTCTATCACACGCCACGTCGACTCCAATGGGGAGGCATCAGACTTAGAAAAGCCAGTGATAGGCCTGTCCTCGAGTAAAGCTTCAACACAGGCAAGGACAGACTTTGACAAAGATTTTAAATGGTATCCTCCCTCCAAAGCCATCACAATTCTTCCACTGGCAAATGCCATTAACTAGAAAAAGTGACAAAAGTAGAGCCACCCGAGGAGTTAATCAGACCTTAAACAAAGATATAACATCCACTAGAAAGATGAGAAAAATTCATTAAAATCCAACCTTCTTTAACATAACAGAATATCCATTTGGTGTAACAAAACAACCCCCTAGGGTATCACCAGCAGCTGTTGCATGGAGCACAAATTCAAAAAGAAACAATCATTTCGCATTAATATTAGAAATTAACAAGACATTGATAAAAATAATTGGCACAAAATGAATATGCCATTTCATATGTGGCGCATCACATGTATTTTGATAAGCAAGCTTTCAAGGTAAAATAGCCAAAATGAGATGTTAAAATACCGCAATCGGATTTTTGTTCATTGAGCTTTGCAAAACATACAGTTTCCCGTATATATACAAAATACTGGAACTGTGGAACATGCTTAAACTTAAACAAAGGGTTGGAAAAGACATAACAGGATACTAGCAGATTAAGAACACAGTCAAAGAAGATGCATATCAAACCCCGGTACAATACCTGCATCGAATCCAGCAGAAATTAGAATGATGTCTGGATTAAAAGCCTTAGTAATTGGAATCAATACATGATCCCAAACAGCAAAGTAATCAGCATCACCACACTCTCCTTGCTCCCACGGGACATTTACATTAAACCCTGTACCTGATCCTTCTCCAATCATAACATGAGAACCATCGTCCCCAGCTGGAAAAAATTCCCCAAAGTCGTGCCTGCGTAAAACAGAAGATGCCAATGGCGTTGCAAGATACTTTTTATACTTGAGGGAATACGAAACAACATCTTCTAATATATCTTCAATACCTATGAACGTTGAAGACCAACACCCGAGGATCTTCCCAGAACATATTTTGAGTGCCATTACCATGATGGACATCCCAATCAACAATCAATATCTTCTTAATACCCAATTCTGGCTGCAAATAAATAAAATAATCAAACAAATAAATTATCAAGTGAAAATGAGGGTTACATTGTAATGATACAGTAAATCCAAACAAAAATTCAAAACTTCATTACAACCATAATCAAGCCTACTCCATACTTTTTCATTCACAAGTACATTTGCTGCAATAGCCACATTGTTAAAAATACAAAACCCCAATGCTTCATCGGCCTCTGCATGATGGCCAGGAGGTCTAACTATAGCAACAGCCGAATCCAATTTCCCTTTCGCAACCTTCTCAGCAACCTACTCAAAAAAGACATGCGAAATTATGTTTACAAGAAGCCTTGAATTAAGACCCCCACAAGAGACAACCAACCAATCACTTGAAGCCTGAGTGAACCCAGTATACCAACACACACATCAATATTACCTCAATAACACCACCAGCAGCAAGATAAGCAGACTGTGAAGATCCTTCACTAAAATATATCGAATTAAAGTCCTCAGCGATGATTTTCCTCTGAGAATCAGTCTTAGACCTTAAACTCTTTATCAAATCAATATATTTCTGTTCATGAACTAATCCAATGTACTTATCTTCAGCTTCTTTAGCTTTCATTACCAAACATCTACGCATACAATTAAAATTCCTTATCAAAAAAAAAAAAAAAAAAAAAAAACTTTCATTGCCAAACATCTACACATACAATTAAAACTCTTTATCAAGAAAACAAAAATTACCCAAAATAAAGAAAATAAAACTAGGGTTTCATTGATTATACCTTTGAGGGATATTAGCAGATTCAAGCCTAGACCAAATAGCTTTGATCCGATTAGGGATCTCAGGATGATGTTCGGTGTCTTCTGGGGGTTTTGCATGTTCACACATCCTCTCATCATACAGTAACCCGACACGTGGACGGACTGCATTGGTCCGTGAGTCGATCTCCATTAGAAAGAGACTGGTATCGGAGAGAAAAGGGAGAAGAAATATGCGTGAAGATGATAATAAATGTGAATAGAAAATAGTTGGGCTTTTGGAGGAAAGTAGGTCTCCAGATCTCTTTCTTGTTTTTTTATTTTTCAACTTCTCCTGGTAATTTATTGATTTTTTTAGTAGAGGAGAGCAAAATTTGATCTGAAGGACCAAAAATTCTAGTGGAGACCGGAGAGTTGATTATACAAACAAGGGCTGTGGGATGGGTTATGGAGGAAGTGAATTTTTTTTTGGAGACCTAGTGGAGAGTTGATTATACAAAGCAAGACCGGAGAGTTGATTATAAAAGCAAGGGCTGTGGGATGGGTTAGGGAGGAAGTGATAGTGTGTTTTTTAGTCCATGGGAGGAATTAGAAGAAGGGCATGGAAGGAATTTGAATTCTAGAGGATTCCAGCTAGGTTTCACCTATTTGCCACCCACAGATTTCCTATTCACCACCCTTTCACAAATTCTAAAATAATTTCACTTTTTGATTCCATTTTTTCCTATTTACCACCTATGGAAAAAGCTATTACCACCCTTGTTTATCTTCTTCATTAACCTCTAACTTAAAGAAATCACTAATTCTAGGTTATAACTTTGATTAATGCTAAACATATCTCACTTAGTATATGCCAATAGATTATGAAAGTATTTAATATCGAAGTTAATCAAATGGTCAAAGGCTCAAAGCTAATCATATGGTCAAAGGCTCAAAGCTCATATAAGAACATTTGTAACCTTCCAGTATAAGAACAGTTGTAACCTGCCAAGAGTTGTCATGCATAATCGTTTAGAAATTAAAGACTCCTTTAGTTTTGTATTCGTCAATTAATGAACAACGAAGAACAACAGTAGTTGTATCAAAAGCAGTCCTAAAGCAGTCCTAGTCCGAAATTGACGACCTTAAAGTTAAACTTGGCTTCTCCTAAATCGTTTTCTTTGTGCTAGTCGATGGAGGCAGGATCACTAATAGCTATACAATTCTAAATTCTATTCATCTAATATATATTTAAAATGAAAAAAAAAGGTAAAAGAAAAATTAAAAAAAACAAAAGCAAAAACAAAAACGAATGCAGATGGTGGCCGGTGGGTGGTGATGGAGAAGAAGGAGGTGGTTGGTGGCGGAGATGGAGATGCAAATATTATTTATAACTTAAGGGTTTTCCTTTTTCAGTGTTTTGCTGTTGGGTGTAAACAAAAAATCAAGAGGTGGTATTTAGGATTTATTGAAAATATATGGGTGGTAAATAGGATAAATGGGGTTAGGAATCAATGAGGGTGGCAAATAGGATAAGTGTGGGTGGCAAATAGGTGAAACCTTCCAGCTATACCTTGAAAATGAATTTCACCCTTCCTAAAAATTTGTTTGGCATGATTATAAATTAAATTGATCATTATATTATTTCAATTTTTTTAATATTTGTTTGTTTACAAATTTACTAAAATATTAAACATCATAAATAAAACCATTTTAATGGGTTGTAATTAATATTTGGGATATTTTGACTTTGGGTCACATAAAAGTGACCAGAGTTGCGTTTGGGTCATGCCAAAATTTTAATTAGAGTTTGGGTCACAGGACCATGGTTGACCATCTTGACCGTTACAGAATCAGGTTAAATGTGTAAATGACCGACTAAAACTTGGATTTAAGATTATTTACCAACTTTGCCATATAAACCCCAAATTCAATTCCAAAAGAAATGGTTTTTTCACCTGAAATTGAAGTTGCCAATGAATCGAGTACATCGCCTCAACTTCCCAAATCTTCTGAAACTCTTAGAATTCTTCTTAATCTCGCCCATTGTAGATGATTTTTAACGGCATAAAATCAATCTCAAACTCTAGAATTCTTCTTAATCTCGTCCAAATCATGACTGTAAACAGAAACCCTAAAATCAATCATGATTGCAAAACCTATATTGATAGCTAGGCTTCTTCATCTATAAATAAAATCATGACTGAAAAACGTAATGAATTGAACCCAAAATCGAATCCATCCGCTAATGATTAGTCTCAATTGAATTGAACCCAAAACTTCACCAAATCCACTTCAATATTCGAACAAACACAAAAACTTAATCAAAACCCTAGCCTTAATCGAACTCACCACTTGAATCTTCCAGTTAGTCGAAAAAGGAAATCAAAACCCAAGCTCTCCTTCTCTTTTATCACTTTGTATTTGAACGCAAACCCACTTATCCTAATTCTTTATAGATTCTAAAAACATGCAGACAGGCTACCCATATATGCCATCATTTGCCGGCGTGAATCCTTGGAGTTACAATATGGACCTACTTTTAGTAATTAGTTTATAAGGAGCATGTAGCGGACATGAAACACGATTGATATCAAAGGGCATTAATATCTTTAATGATGATGGAGCCAGTGCTTGAACTGAAGGAGGCGGAGCTGGTTATACCGGAGGTGAAGCTGGTGATGGTTGTGTTAACCCCAACTAACAGAGTTGGATAAATTAAAATTAATTTTTAAAGATAAATAATTAACTAACGGTCAAGACGGTCAACGACGGTCTCGTGACCCAAACTCTAATTAAAATTTTGGGGTGACCCAAATGCAACTCTGGTCACTTTTATGTGACCCAAAATCAAAATATCCCTTAATATTTTATGTAAATATAATTGATAGTTAGCAATTTTACTATTTGATGTACTAAAAAAAAAATACATAGTTGGCAAGCGAGCAACAAGTTGCGCCGCAAGCCCTTTTTGAATTGTAAAAACTATCATTTTAAAAACAGACTTTCTCGAATCGGGGGTCATAACATTATTGTGCATGACAATCTGGACTCTCTTGAGAAGTCCAACCGCCTATGGAGCCAAGTAACCGAAAGTATCAAAGGCAAAGAGGATAAAAACATGTCCGTTATCAAAACATGTTTTCTCATGCTTCGTTATCTTACCTGAGGAAGCCTTCAGTGTTGCTTGTCCAACTGTAAAAGTGTCCTGTCCAATGCTTACTAATAATTCACATGTTTAAAAAAATACATCTCATGTAACGTATTGTCTTTCCTTTTTCTAAATTAATCAAAATTCTTAGAGGAACAATTCTTGTTAATTGTCTTATATACTGATCGACCTATTGTCAATTGTTTCTTTGGACTCTTAACCGAAATATGTTGGTTTAATTCAGTGAAACATAGCTCGTATGTTTTGTTTACAATACTTAGAAGAACTCCAAAGTGTCGAATGTTGGTTGTGGCTAATTGTTTGAGGGTGAAAACGGTTTCTGCTGATTTCGGTAATTTCGAGTGTGTGGGTGAGAAACGAATTTAAACCCTAAACAATGTACTGCAGCGGAGTACTTTAGATTCGAGAGATCAATCTGTACAAATGCGGCCTAAACCAAGAAATGGCCGTTCCAGACTTGCTTCGGTCACAAAGTGAATGAGAAGGGTTGGTTTTGGGAAAGGAAGCGAAGAAAGTGTTGAGACCAGAATAGTTGATTCTGGAAGAGTAGTTGTTTTACGACTTGTATCAGAAAGTGGGAAGCTCACAAATGGAGAGCTAGCAAATGTTTTTTGAGTGTTGTATGCTCCTGACCTGAACTTGTTGTTCAGTGGAAATAGGTAATGTTTTTTCGAAGTGAAACGTACTCTAGTCTCATTAAGAAATGGAAAATGGGTGAGTAAATGGGAGGAGAAGGTAACCGGTAATGCCTGGAATTGATGTTCCATAAAAGAAAGCGTTTCACCATTACTCCCTGTATTTACTAACCGCCTCATCCTTATGACACTTTCTTATAACGGGCGTAGTGTACGCCGCCTACTGTGAAACCGCCAAACCAATACCCAATGAGCATCCCCAGTTTGTGACATGCGTTGATGTCTCGAGTGTTTTCGTGGAAAACATGTAGCACGTTGTTGCTGTTTGGCAAGTTGATCTTGGGAGACTTGTCGGCTCGGTGGTGACCCTCGACGGTCGAGATTTTGCATCTTGAGAGGAAGGGTAGCCGTTGATTATTGCAACCCTTTGCTTGGTAGCCGCTGAGCATGGAAGCATGGCCGGCATGGCTTAGGCGTGGCCAAGCTAGGATTTTGGCGTTGGGCCAAAGGTAGTGGTCATGCGTTAGCTGGTGACCTTGGACGACTAAGATCTGCATCTTAGATGGAAAGGTGGTCGTTGATTGTTGCAACCCTTCGTTTGGTAGCTAGCGGCATGGAAGCATGGCCGGCATGGCTTAGGCGTGGTCAAGATAGGATTTTAGCGTTGGGACAAAGGTGGTCATGCGTTAGCTGGTGACCTTGGACGGCTAAGATCTGCATCTTAGATGGAAAGGTGTCCGTTGATCGTTGCAACCCTTTGTTTGGTAGCCCGGCATGAAAGCATAGCCGGCATGGCTTTATCATGGAGTGGAGCCACTTTGGCAAATGTGTGTGGCTTGGAAGGGAAGCTCTTGCGGCTTTGTCTAAATTAGGTTTGGTATATTGAAACCCTAATTAGCGCCCTTACTAGAATCGATGTAGAATTCTCATACGGACTCGGATTTTGATGGTCCGCCCCTCCATTATGTACAGAAAAGAATTTCATATCTCCCTTCGCGAGAATATTTAGGTTTCAGCTCGTTCAGGAGGTGAAAACAGCCCGAAAGTAAAACTCATGAAGAATTCTAAGGTTACTATGCTTTTTTTGGCGACCTTGGACGGCTAGGATTTACATCTAGGATGGAAGGGTGGCCGTTGATCGTCGCACGCCTTCGTTTTGGTAGCCTCATAGGGAAGGCCGGCATGGTGGGGCGCGGCAAGGTGGTTGGCATGCCATTGGCACATGTGGCATGGCATGCTTTGGCACGGTTTGGTGTGGCCAAAACTAGGGTTTTGGGCCAAAGGTTACCATGTGTTGTTTGGCGACCTTGGACGGATAGGATTTGCATCTAGGATGGAAGGGTGGTGATGAGTGCCAAATATTGCATTTTTATACACCTTTTTATTGGCACTCTACTCATCTTTTGTGCTCATAAATCAGATATTATCCCAGATCTGTATTTTCTTTGTTTTCAAGAATAAATATTTGTATTAATTAATTTTGTGTTTTTAGGTAATAAATAAAGCTCGGAGAATCTGAGGAGCCAAAAGAGCGAAGAATTGGAGTCAAGTGCCCAAGGAGCAGAAAATCGAAGCCCGCGCGCGCAATGCGATTGCAACCCAACAAGTAGCAACTCATCTTCAAGACATGGGCTTGAGCTAGACCCGACCCGTGACCCGGATCCGAGCCCGTCCATTCCAGGCCGTTAGATCTTCATCCAACGGTCGCATCGGTGTCGCATCGGGTTCCCATGCATCCAACGGTCGCTGCCTTACTCACATCGTTTCACGCTACTCTCGCTCAACAGCAGAATCACCCGCCTACATCTTTGGCCGTGAGATTTTCCACCCGAGATCCAACGCCGCTAAGCCCCTCACTTCGACCCTTGCTACACCCGCTACACAAAGAAATCTACCTAACCCTATACCCCCACTCGACCAAACCCCATTCTTCACTCCACCTTCTCTTTCTTCTTCTCTTCACCTCAGTAAACCCATCTCCCCAGACACAGAGCGAGCTGCAAAACCCTCACCACCACCATCTCCTCTTCCGTCACCATCACCCGTACCAGTCTCGGCCCACCAACAACTCATGCATAGCCCGCTCCTAGTATTGATTATCTATTACATAGCTTCTCAACCCTAGAAGCTAAATGATAGATAATTGAAACTAGGGTTAGCCAACAACCAAAGCATGGAGCGCAGGAGACGAATTGACAGAGGCGAGATTCAGAGAGTATGGGTTTGATTTTATCTTTCATTTATTTCGATTTTTGAATTAAAGAATTAGGGTTTGGTAGCTTTATGGTTGCATGTATAAATTGAAGACAGGGGGTGTGTGTAATAGTTACGCTGGATTAGCCAGTGCAGTCAATTAGGTTTAATTGTGTTCTTTGTTAATTTTATTATGTTTTAATTTAAGTGCTAGGGTTTCAATGAAACCCTAATTCCAATTTGGGTTTAAACTCGTTAAATTGTTCTTGAGTAATTAATGTTATTAGATAGCTTCAAATTTAAACCCCTCAACCCTTTTCTCTCACAAAGTGCATGCCAACGCCATGGATGCATCAGTAGTTAGGTTTAAACCGAGTTGAGTGTGTTTCGACTCTTGTTTCGTTAATAATACTAACTCTCTTGATTGGTTGTGCTTCATCGGACAACCAAGTACTCTAGGTTAGCAATTTAGCTGGTATTTGAAGGTTTACAAGGTGAAACTCCTTAGTTAAGTGGCGTAATTGACACACGCCCTTAGCTACTATAGGAACAAGACATTTAACTTAGTTGTAAGCACAATAGAGGTTAGTGGTGGATTTGCATCCCTAGTATCACCCTTTATCTCACTTCGTTTACCTTAGTTTAGGTTCACTTGATTAAAACTTCTGCCAGTATCGGCAACAAAAACATCTCAGTATTACCATCCGTTGTCACTTGTTACTACTTGAAACTCGATCTAGAGCAAGCCTTTGATCAATCAAGCACCACAAGTCCTTGTGGGATCGACCGCACTTGCCGCGTCTCCGATAGACGCCGTGCACTTGCGGATTATAACATGTATGCTAAATAGAAACACCTTTCGAGGCCTACCAAGTTTTTGGCGCCGCTGCCGGGGACTTGGCGCGTGCCCAGTGTTCATTGGCTCGCTTCACTGTTTTTCATTCTCACCCTGTACATATTTACCTTGTCTTTACTGTTTTTAGTCCTTTGCTTTGCATTGTTTTTAGTCTTTCATTGCTGTTTAGCTGTTTTCAATCTCCCTGTACATAGTTGCTCTGTGTTATTTCTTTTAGTTATGTTTTAGTGTAACTTAGTTAAATTGTGTATATCCCTGCATTTTAGTTAATCTTCACTGTATATTTAATCATCTGCATTTTTACTTATCTACATTCTCTCCGTTGAGCTTCTTTGTTGGGCTACGGTGCTTGTGGTGCAACCGAGCAACCCCGCAACTTATAGGAGTCGTGCACTGTGAGTCTGTTGAGCAAAGTGCAATTCGGGCACCTACCCGTTGTGCTACGTGTCTTTGCAGACCGAGGTTAGTAATTGCATAGTGTAATCCCTAAGCCCCGTGAGCCATCCGCCATTTGCATGAGCCCTGTTTGCCATTTGCCGTAACCTTAGTGAGCCATTTGCATGAGCCCTAAGCCCCGTGAGCCTTCTCGCTCTCCCGTGTACCAAGTTGAGCCAAACTCCAGCCCCCGAAGGCTGGGAGTTGAGTATTCTTTGTCTTTGTGAAGTCTTGGCCTTGACATAGCCTTGTGCTATAACCCATGTTGAGCCAAGCCCCGAACCATTAGCCCATTTTGCATAACTCGCTTTGCATGATAATCCGGTCATTGTGCTAAACATTGTTCAAACTTGCAATAATCGAAATTGGTACAATCTCGAGGCACGAATCGTGAGCTTAGCCACGTGCATAACCAATCTGCCTGGTGAGCCAAGTTGTGCCAAACCCCCCACCGAAGCTGTTGAGGGTGATTTGTAACTCGCATGACCAAGTTGGCTGCAAACCTCACCCGAGCCACCACCCCGTGCCTGTGCCTCGAGTGCTGTCTGGCCGATCCACATAGCATTGTGAATCTGTGTTTGCTAGCTACCCCGCCGTGGCTGTGAGCCTTGTGAGCCATCTACCACCTTGCTAGCCCCACAAGCGACAAGTGTGGAGCTACCCCGCACCTTGTATCTTTGTGTTTGAATTTGAAAACTTATTTGTGCTTAATCAGTGCTTAGCAACCTAGGTTGTCTCATTGCTCGGGTTGTCCGAGCACAAAATTGGCGCCGCATTGTGCCTCGGCCCGAGTGTGCACCTATTCTCGTGCTTGGCCCGACCAAGCTGTGCAAATTGTAACATCTGGGCTACTTAGGCTAAAAACATAACCGTGGCTGCAACTAAACCGAAACCCGGTTCACCTGGGTAACACAAATCGGGCCGCACATGAGCGTAAGCCCAACTACCGGATGAACCCTTAAACAGCCAAGCCCATATCAACTGAGCTGTTGGGCTGTCTGCAAGCAAACCGAAGCCCTCAACTACTAGGCCTCTTTGTGCGCTTCATTTCTTTGGGCCGCTTCTACCTAAGTCGGGCTCTCGCTGCTGGGCTTAAGCTAAACTAAGCCCACATCTGTTGGGCTGTGCACACAACTGCTGGGCTGTCTAAAACAACCGCTTGGGCTTACACCAAACCGAGCCCAACTCAACCTAATCTGGGCTGCTCACAATCAATCCACCTCTGGGCTATACTTTTTCAAACACAACTGGGCTGTGCAGTCTCACAAATCCTGGGCTTCAAACAACAAATCCCAAACAAACCAAAACCAAATTGAGCCCACAGCAACTTGGGTTTCCCACATAAACCAAAGCTCCCAACAAAACCAAATGAATCCCATTGAAACCAAATCCCAATAAACCAATCCCACCAAAACCAAACTTAGTCCACTTCAACCGGGCTTTGAGTTCAATTTGAGTTGATAAATCATGTCGGGATTTTGGTCTCGCATCCGGGGATGGAACCAAATCCATTAGAGAGCTTGCTTACAGCACGCTTCACAGGATGAACCCCCACATACCATAGTGATTTTAGGGAATTTTATGCGCCTTCTCGTGGCCCCGACCTCACATACCCTAATCACTATGTGCACATGCATCATCCACCACGGGTTGAAAATGAACACTTTCCTCATACCCAGTCATCACTTCTAGATCAATTAGAAGCTCAAGTTTTCGCTTTAGAAAGGCAATTACATGAGCGGTCTGTCAAATCTAATCCCCTAGGCAATATGAAATGCATGCTTGCACCTTATGTGGTGGCTTAGACCACCTGCTTTGAGTCTTGTTATATTTTGCATGATTTTAGGCAGTCTAGGGAAAGCCATGATAATCAAATGTACGAATTGTCTAGAAGTGACTATGACCATGCACACATGCATCATTCACCACAGTCGGGAGATGAACAATTTTATACTCCCCCAACTCCTAGTTTGCAATCAATAATGGAAACACTCATGGAACAAAATGCTAGGCTTGAAATGAATGCAATGCATGACCATCCATATAGCAACATGTCTGAATTTCACTTCTCTAGTGAACCTCATGCACAACCATACAGTGATTATCCATATGAGGAATGCATACCCACTAGTGAAGACTCTCCTTCAATAGAACAACTCAAGATGATTCTTCAAAGGAACCTGATTGAGTTACAAAATGATAGGATTGAAAATAGTGTTTCTAGTCTTACTCATGCAACTAACATTGAATATGAACCTAATCCAGAGGTAGATGAGTACACTAAAAATACTACAATTTTGAATGGAGAAATGAATTCTTGCTATGATGATGATGATGAATATGAAGAGCATGTGTATTTTGAAAATGTAGTAGAATCTTTAGGTTCAGAGACGTTAGACGTCTCTTCTGTGAACCCTATGAATGATGCTTCTTCTAATATTCATATATGTGATGATGATGTGGAACCTGTGCAATTGTCCTGTGAAAATGAACATGATTTACCCTCTTTTGACTTTAGGAAAGTGTGTGATGGTACAAATGATTTTAAAAATGAAAACAACTTAGATGTACCTAACCTCTCTCCTGAGTCACAAATTGAAACTCCTCCACCAAACCTAGGTGTAGTTTGTCACAAAATTGCAAAACCAACTTTTCTGAAAATGCCCAACTTAGGCCTAGAGCTTTGTGCTTCCCAAGTCCTCTTGGACTATTTTGCATCAAAGTATAACACTCTTAAGGAGCCACAGTTGGAATGTGTATATCCATTTGTAATTAGCAAAACTCATTTTGAGTTAGACTTTTTGCATGATGTACCTTTAAAATTGCAAGATTTTGTTCTCACAAACACACACTGTTCACAAGTTTAGGTTTGGGGAAACTCCTTCACATCTACAGTCTTACTTGCACTCTCATGTTATATTTGTGTAAGATTGTTGATGGTTGTACATATTTTCTATTGGTTTGATCCTCAACTCTTTAGATTGTTAGTGTATGGTGAATTTTCATTGCATGACTTGTTAAAAATTTTCTTTTCTTGAATCGGTTGAGTCTTCTTGTGCATATTTTGTGCTAATCCGATATGATCTCCGCTGAGAATGTTGGATTCTAGCCTTGACTATTTAAGCTCAACCTTGCTCCCGCCAACATACCAGGTAATCTCTTCCCTTTTCTCTTATCAACATAGTTCTCATGGTATGTGATTGTTTAATTTTTCCTATCTGTTGACACATTGAGGACAATGTTTGATTTAGGTTTGGGGGTGCATTTGCATATTTTTGCATATAGAGTTTTTAGTTTTTTTTAATCTTTTATCTTCAAAAAAAAAAAAAAAAAAAAAAAAAAAAAAAAACTCTTTTTGTAAAAACCTCCAACTTTTAGAAATTTTAGAGTCACTAGCATGCTTCTAGCTACGTTTACATAGAGAATCTGACCGAAATAACAGAATTTGGAAGTACCGGAGAACACAATCGGGTTTCTTAGTTGATTAGAGCGTTAAAGTTGGATTTAACCATACTGGGAGAGGGCTAATTAGGTCTTTGTTTAGATATTCGGTAGTAGAATTGTGATCACCCATAGTGGAGACTACCCATTTTACATCAAGTGAAGCACCAACCTTCAATTTTTTTGCAACTTTCTAGAAAAGTTTGTTAGAGTGTGTGTCACCGCACGTAAATTAGGGTAGGAATGGTGAGCTACCCAACTCGCACCACTTTCAAGACTACTTTTGATCTCTTGAGTGCTAGTTTTTGTCAATCATGAGGGTGACGTCTAAAGAAGAAAACTCCTTCTAAATATCGATTTGCGAGTTAGCATCACTCTCTCTCAATCAGGCCAAGACCCATAGAAAACACATCATCGTCAACAAACGGAGCAAAGATCGAGAATATTGAAAGAAAAATTGATATAGTCCAAGGTTTATGTGCAACAAAGAAAAGAAAATATGATGAGAATTAATAAAATTTATAAAATCAAGACAATACAAGTTGTGGAAAAATTGAGTGTTAAAGTCCTTTGTCCATGGAGTTAGTTGTTTCATTATTTGTATTTTTATTTTCACTTATTGTAAAAAAAAAAAAAAAAAAAAAATCAAAAAATATTGTAGTTTATTTTTGCTACCACCATGGTAAAGAGAGTTCAAGAAGAAAAATCCAAACAACAAGGAAATTGAGTATAAAAATTAAAAAAATTGTCAAGTTTTGTGAAGTTTAGAAGTTCGTCATCAACATTTGAAGACCAAGACCGAAGATTGAAGACGTTTCTATGGTTCTTATGAGAGAGTGATATTAATTGCCGATCGGGTGAGAAGTGAGTGAGTACTCCCACCCTTGCTAATGGTTGATTTCCTTTCTTAGAGATCATCGAGGAAAAAGATTCTTTTTGTCCACACTTCGTGGAGTCTCGATTTTATTTCGGAAGGTTATCCTTCTTATCTACAACGTGTGCGGGATTTCTCTCTTTATTCCCGCCGCACACATGAGAGACTAAAAAGCGATCTTTTTGAGTGCAATTATCATAAAACCCTAATGGTGAGGCGAAGTTGAGACTTATGATCACAATCGAATCCGAATTCTTTCATATGGTATGGTTACTTCTCGCTCAGCACTTAAGGATGAGAATGCGTTCTTTGGTAGTTCTAACTTCTTGTTACTAGCACGCAGAAACTCTATGTCCTCATAGCTTCTTGGAGGCTTGAGACTCTTTTACACTACGAAGTTGGAGAAGGTTTTGTGGGTACACCGTTGTAAACCCTCACGAGACTACAACTCGTCCACTAGGGACACCTAGCGGTTTAAAGGCTTAGTGCATACGCTAAATGCATTCGAGAGACCTGCGACAGGGGTATAGTTAGGATTTCTTCATTTTTGTTTCACTTGAGGACAAGTAAAATTCAGGTTTGGGGGTATTTGATGAGTGCCAAATATTGCATTTTTATACACCTTTTTATTGGCACTCTACTCATCTTTTGTGCTCATAAATCAGATATTATCCCAGATTCTGTATTTTCTTTGTTTTCAAGAATAAATATTTGTATTAATTAATTTTGTGTTTTTAGGTAATAAATAAAGCTCGGAGAATCTGAGGAGCCAAAAGAGCGAAGAATTGGAGTCAAGTGCCCAAGGAGCAGAAAACCGAAGCCCGCGCGCGCAACAGTTGCAACCCAACAAGTAGCAACTCATCTTCAAGACATGGGCTTGAGCTAGACCCGACCCGTGACCCGGATCCGAGCCCGTCCATTCCAGCCCCATGCATCGGTGTCGCATCGGGTTCCCATGCATCCAACGGTCGCTGCCTTACTCACATCGTTTTACGCTACTCTCGCTCAACGTGCAGAATCACCCGCCTACATCTTTGGCCGTGAGATTTTCCACCCCGAGATCCAACGCTCGCTAAGCCCCTCACTTCGACCCTTGCTACACCCGCTACACAAACAAATCTACCTAACCCTATACCCCCACTCGACCAAACCCCATTCTTCACTCCACCTTCTCTTTCTTCTTCTCTCTTCACCTCTCGTAAACCCATCTCCCGACACGGAGCAGTAGCTCGCAAAACCCTCACCACCACCATCTCCTCTTCCGTCACCATCACCCGTACTAGCCTCGCCCACCACCAACAACTCATGCATAGCCCGCTCCTAGTATTGATTATCTATTACATAGCTTCTCAACCCTAGAAGCTAAATGATAGATAATTGAAACTAGGTTAGCCAACAACCAAAGCATGGAGCGCAGGAGACGAATTGTGTGAGGCGAGATTCAGAGAGTATGGGTTTGATTTTATCTTTCATTTATTTCGATTTTTGAATTAAAGAATTAGGGTTTGGTAGCTTTATGGTTGCATGTATAAATTGAAGACAGGGGTGTGTGTAATAGTTACGCTGGATTAGCCGGTCACGATCAATTAGGTTTAATCTCGTGTTCTTTGTTAATTTTATTATGTTTTAATTTAAGTGCTAGGGTTTCAATGAAACCCTAATTCCAATTTGGGTTTAAACTCGTTAAATTGTTCTTGAGTAATTAATGTTATTAGATAGCTTCAAATTTAAACCCCTCAACCCTTTTCTCTCACAAAGTGCATGCCAACGCCATGGATGCTTTTGTAGTTAGGTTTAAGGCGAGTTGAGTGTGTTTCAGCTCTTGTTTTACATTAATAATACTAACTCTCTTGACTGGTTGTGCTTCATCGGACAACCAAATTTACTCTAGGTTAGCAATTTATTTGGTATTTGAAGGTTTACAAGGTGAAACTCCTTAGTTAAGTGGCGGAATTGACACACCGCCCTTAGCTACTATAGGAACAAGACATTTAACTTAGTTGTAAGCACAATAGAGGTTAGTGGTGGATTTGCAGCCCTAGTATCACCCTTTATCTCTTTGTTTACCTTAGTTTAGGTTCACTTGGTTAAAACTCTGCCGTATCGGCAACAAAAACATCTCAGTATTACCATCTCGTTGTCACTTGTTACTACTTGAAACTCGAGTCTAGAGCAAGCCTTTGATCAATCAAGCACCACAAGTCCTTGTGGGATCGACCCGTACTTGCCGCGTCTCCGATAGACGCCGTGCACTTGCGGATTATAACATGTAGGCTAAATAGAAACACCTTTCGAGGCCTACCAGGTGGCCGTTGATCGTCGCACGCCTTCGTTTTGGTAGCCTCATAGGGAAGGTCGGCATGGTATGGTGCGGCAAGGTGGTTGGCATGCCATTGGCACGTGTGGCATGGCATGCCTTGGCGCTGATTTGGCGTGGCCAAAACTAGGGTTTTAGGCCAAAGGTTACCATGCGTTGTTTGGCGACCTTGGACGGCTAGGATTTGCATCTAGGAGGGAAGGGTGGTCGTTGATCGTCGCGCGCCTTCGTTTTGGTAGCCGCATGGGGAAGGCCGGCATGGTGGGGCTAAGGCAAAAAATGGCGCGGATGGCTTGGCATAGTGGGGCCAAGGGTTTAGCATGGACGTCTTGGCATGATGGGGCCAAGGCAATGTGCGGTTGGCTTGGCATGGCGGGGCCAAGGGTTTGGCATGGCATTGGCGCATGGTGCGGCTAGCATGGTTGGGGCCAAGGCTAGGTGCGGTTGGCTTGGCATGGTGGGGCCAAGGGTTTGGCATGCCATTGGCGCATGGTGCGGCTAGCATGGTTGGCATGCCTTGGCGTGGTAGACGTGGCTGGCATGGTTTGCCATTGGCACAGTGGTGCGGCTGGCATGGTTGGTATGCCTTGGCGCGGAGATGTGGCTGGCATGGTTTGCCATTGGCACAGTGGTGCGGCTGGCATGGTTGGTATGCCTTGGCGCGGAGATGTGGCTGGCATGGTTGGCATGCCTTGGCGCGGAGATGTGGCTGGCATGGTTTGCCATTGGCACAGTGGTGTGGCTGGCATGGTTGGCATGCCTTGGCGCGGAGATGTGGCTGGCATGGTTTGCCATTGGCACAGTGGTGCGGCGGGCATGGTTGGCATGCCTTGGCGCGGAGACGTGGCTGGCATGGTTTTCCATTGGCACGGTGGTACGGATGGCATGGTTGGCATGCCTTGGCGCGGAGATGTGGCTGGCATGGTTTGCCATTGGCACAGTGGTGCGGCTGGCATGGTTGGCATGCATTGGCGCGGAGACGTGGCTGGCATGGTTTGCTATTGGCACGGTGGTGAGGCTGTCATGGTTGGCATGCCTTGGCGCGGAGGTGTGGCTGGCACGGCAGGCCATTGGCACATGTGGTGTGAGAATTAGGGTTTGGCCTATCGAAACCCTAATTAGTATTTTTACAAAAAAGGTACCCTGGTAATTTTCATGAGACATATTGAAGGGTTCAATAAATGCGCTTAGTGGAGACATTATTACTCAAGTTTCGTGACGTCACTGTCAGGCTAGGGTTTTACGATTTTAACCCTAAGCTAAAAACCACCATCAACATTAAGTTCTCTGCTTAGCTCGGAACATGAGCATTGTTGTGAGGTAAGCATAAGATGGTGACAGACAGGGACAGAATCGAAACGTAAATCATGCAAGACGGTCAGGAAGATCCGTCTAACCTTTTTCGAGAGGTAAAGAGAGTTTGTGCTTCCCGTTTTGGCGGCCTTGCATGAATTGTACTGGTGGTGCAGACCGTGGAGTAGTGAGATGAAAATCGTCGGCTTAGTCTGGCCATGTATCACCTTGACTGGGTTAGGGAACATCGTGACGCTGGCTTGGCGAATTTGTTGGTGTTGGCGCGGGAAGTCATGGCACGGACGGCTTGGCATGGTAGGGCCAAGGCAATGGCGTCGTTTGGTAAGGCAAAGCGTGCGCGGACGGCTTGGCGTGGTGGGCCCAGGCAAGGCATGGTTTGGTGAGGCAAAGCATGCACGGACGGCTTGGCGTGGTGGTTTGTCTTCGCGGGCCCGGTTGCCTCTTTTCCTTACTTGACTCAAATAGGAAGTCCTTCCCTTATTCAAAAACCCCGCAAGTGTTATGCCCGTAGAAAGGGGGCGTTATTCCTTCCTCATGTCACCTTGTATGCATTTTGTTTTTCCAAGTCTCGGTCGGGCGCAGAGAAGTAACGATGCGGGCAGGCGTGTCTTAAACATGTACTTCCACGTTTTCTCACCAAACCCGAATTTACCTCACGTGGCCAGGCATTCCCTTATGTTCGCTAGTAGAAAACGGTTTCATTAGAATCTGATATCACGCCTCAATCCGCGGCTAGTAGGGGGCTTTCCTTTTTGGGACCGCATCGCTCTGCTGGTTATAAGAGATGATCTTGAATCCTTCATTTGCACAGGTCGTTCTGAAATCGTGTCTATCCTCTATCCTTTCTCTGGTTTTGTAGCGCATAATGGGACCTTCCGATGACAGACATGTCTCCAATTTTTCGGGGAGGAACTTTGGAATCGACGAAAACCAGTATTCTTCTCATGGGGAGGCGTTGAATAGAATTGAATCTCTGTTTCGTGAAGCTGGAGAAATCATTCGGGACATACCTTTAGGGGAAGAACGGAAAGGCGGCGAAGCATCCCAGTGCGTTGCTCGGCTCGGAATAGGAGCCGTAGGTTTTGTGCGGCTTGGAATGGAGCCGCAGGCATTGTATTGGCTTGGAATGGAGCCGTCAGCATCAGTCGGCTTCGAATGGAGCCGTCAGCATCGGTCGGCTTAGAATGGAGCCGTCAGCATTGGTCGGCTTGGAATGGAGTTGCTTGCGTTACGCGTCTTTGACTTGGAGCCGTTAGCGTAAATTTGGCATGGCGCTGATCCGTAATGGCCTCGACATGGCGTGAGCGTTGGCGGGGAAGATAACAACTTGCTTGATTCCGTGGGAAGGTGACGACGGCTTCGGGAAGATAACAACTTGATTCAATTCCGTGGGAAGGTGACGACTGGCTTCGGGAAGATAACAACTTGCTTCAGTTCCGTGGGATAATGACAACTTTGTCTAAATTAGGGTTTAGCATGCCGAACCCCTAATTAGCGCCCCTTACTAGAATTGTTGTAGAATTCTCGTACGAACTCGGATTTTGACGGTCCGCCCCTCCATTTTAATCGGAAAAGAATTTCCTATCTTCCATCGCATAAATATTTAGGTTTTGAGCTCGTTTAGGAGGTTAAAACGGCCCGACAGTGAAACTCAGGAAGAATTCAGGAGGGATGTTGCGGGCCCTGGGTAGCATAGTCGCGCCGAGTCATCTATTCCCGTTCATGGAGCAAGAAGGAAACTTTATTCTGTGTAAACTCTAGAAACTCCGTCCATAAGAAAAGAGGTATTGACCTTCTTATATTTTTTGTTGCTCGTCCGGATCCGTGCTTTCGTCTGCAGTGTCTCTCCAGTGGATTCCAAAATTTACCAAACTCCATTACATTCTTGGGACGGATGGATGTGGTTGCGTTGTCGGTCCATCCTTGATTTTAGGTTTTTCAGTGCCTGGACCGTCTGATCGCGATGACAGTATGCCGTGGATGCTTGTATGGATGAGTTGGGAGACGTTTTGTTGCCGACGTGCTGCTATCAAGTCTTCAAGGACTTTGTTCCAAGAGACATCCTTTGAACCATCTTCTGAATCTTGGACTATCGTATGGAATGGGATGCGGTGAGCAGTCCCGATTATAATTACGGTAGATCCGATGGCACGGCCGAACATGTGAATGTATCTCGTGGCGTGCTTTTGGAGTCTTCAATGCACATGTACGGCTTCGTGTTGAGAAATTCCCGCGGCTCGTAAAACTTCGGACAGTGATGATGTTGAAATTAGAAATAACCTGGTTGAGGGGGTGAAAGCGCCCCGTGCTGGTAGTCCCCATGTGTAGCCTACTTTCATTGCATCGCCTTGAATCCACGTCCACGGGATTTGATACAAGCTTATTGTACTCTTCTGGATGTGACACTGGGATGCTCAGAATATCACATGGATGAAATACTCTGGATAGTAAACTGGTAAAGATGAGAGAGTTATGTTGTTTATCGTGGCTCCCTCTGCTTCTTCAGGAAAATGTTTCAGCCGGGTCTCTGAGGTTATCTCATGAATCTTTGATGGTCATCGGGATGGACTGCGATGAGCAGTCCCCAGTCACACTTTTCTTTAGTTTCCGAAGTTGTTTCTTCTGAGCAGGATTGGGATCCACCTCGGCCCTGTAAAGTGTTACAGGCGTCTTCTAGGCAGAGAGGTGATGATATTCTTACGCTACACCCTTGAAAAGTAGATGACCTTGTTGTGGTTATGGCCTTTTGGTTGACTGTGTCTTATGAGCTTTGACAGTGAAAGGATTCCGTGTAGATCCCCAGTCCCCAAGTATGGTTTACATGTTTCCATCTTGTATGGTCGGTGGGTTGACCATGATAAAGATATCACCATCGTGTGTTCATACTGTTGATTTTTTTACTTCTTCCACGTGAAACTAAAGTATGGAGGAGCACGAGTTACCTTTGTAGTGATTGTTTCTATGGTGAAGCTCTGGTTGGTATCAACAAACGAGTTCTTGGTAGCAGATGTGATCAGAAGAGACTAAATTGTCGTGAGAACAAAGTAGGTTGGCTAGAATTGTATGGGCATCCATGGAAGTGAGAGGATTGGCTGGATGTGTAAGCGAGCAAACTGTCCATGGTCACGAGTTTTGGCGTGATGGATCAAAAGGTGGCCATGACTACGAAGATTGGCTGGCTGCGATCATGATCCTTAACATGGGGAGTGTGGTGGCACGACCCTTCACAGAAAGGAGTGGTGTTGAAGCGGCTTCGGCTCTTGGAGAGGACGTTGAAACTTAAGGAGCCAAATGTTGTTTCGGATCCCTGGAGCCAGCTTATGGAGATAACGCCGAGCGGAGCTAGCTCTTTGGAGCGAACGTTGAAGCGGAGCCACTTCTGGAGAGAACATCGAAATGGCGCCTTGAAACTCCCAGAGCCCTGACGATTACAATGTTGAAGCCGGAGACTGCGTCACTCAGCGTTCTGTCAAACTCAACATCCCTCAAGTGAACAGTGGTTAGGAGTCCCCAGTTTCATCTATCGATCGTGCTTTCCGGGAGAGAGGTTGGGGTTTGGGAACGACTTCACTGGATGGAAACAACCGCTTCTACGATGCGGTGCGGTTGAGGATGAAAATATGTCTTGACGCTACGCTTTGGAGAAATATAGAATCTCACATAAACTGTTTCATCATAGATCGCACGATTTTGTGGGCGAAGTCCCCGAGAAATCATGCATATCTGACGGGAAGAGGGTCTGTGAATTCGGGAGGGTTGTTGATTTCCTTTGCCTCGATTTTGGAGAAGTCGTTCACGATATTTACGTGTGATGAAATTGGATTGCTAATTCCCTTCTCTTGGGCATTCAAGAGCAACGCGAGCCCTTCATCTATAAACGCACGTTCTGCTGAAGTGCCTGCATCGGATGTTAAAAGTATTCCTTGTCATCTCCCTCTTGGGTTGACGTGACTCTTATGGTGGCCGCTCCGTCAGTGTCTTGAGGAAATAGGTATCTCTTTCCGAGTTATAAACACGTCTGTCTGAGCCTCACGAGAACCTTTTGTCTTTCCATCAAATCAACAGTGGTAAAAGGAGGTCGACTTCTTAGGATCTTCCAGTATCTTGCCCCGATGGTGGAGTAACGAGCGTCTCAGTGACGGTTGTTGTCATACTTGAAGAAACGTTGAGGTGGCAGAAGCGGTTCTGGTTCTGGTGATCGTAGGTGTATCGTGCAGCGATGGCGCGGTTTTGATCACGGAGTGCTGGAGCCATGGCGCTGTTTCGAAGGGTGAGGATGGCGCTGCTTTGGCCGGTTGTGGAGCGGAGAAGATGGCGCTGGAAGGGTGCAAGCTGTTAGCGCTAGAAAGGATGCAAGCTGCTGGCGCTGGAAAGATGCAAGCTGTTAGCGCTGTGATAGGCTTTCGGGATTGCCTATATGTAAATAACCGAAATCGCATTGTGTCTAACTAGTAGACAGAGGCAAGTACAGGTCGAACCCACAGGGAGCGGTGGAAATACTGTAATCAATATCTCTAATTGACTAACCAGAGATGATGTTTTTGGGATTTTTTAGTTATCAAATACGAAAGAATTAAAATAAAAATTGCTAACAAACTTGATAAACCAGTAATATAAATGACCGATAATTAGGGTCTACGGATTCCACCATTATATCTATTAAGAACAGAAATGAAATAATAAATCTTAAATATATCTATCACATGCTCTATACGACAACACCTGCAAAAATGTATAGCTCCTCAAATATTACTTGTACCCATAAGCATAACTCATCAAAGAAGACTATCCCAAGCATGAATTATCAAACAAGAAACTAATAATTAAGTGAAACTAATCAAACAATTTAAAATTGGGTTTTTGTTATACACAAAACCGGTGAAGCGATAGCTAATATTCAATAAAAACCGATGAGATAATTTAAGAAATAGATATCAATTCATTAAAGCCTCTTGCTAAATGTTCATTTTATTATAGCCTATTTCCAAAATCATGGTATCCTCCATAGAACCCTAAATACAAATTTTAGCTAGACATGATTATGGGTTTCTCAAAACCCATCAAAAATAATAACAAAAGAGAATAGAAAAAACCAATATTATCTTCCTCGTCTTTTATTCTTATGTTCGCTCTGCAGCCGCCAACCTTTTCTCCTCTCTATATGTCACTAACAGGAAGAACTCAAAGCTGCCTCCTTCCAAGAATCCCAGTCCGGCCTCCTTTTTTATCTTTTGCCCCCAAAGTCCTCTTATATCTCCCCCCAATTAATCCGTCCACAGATGTTGCGGTCAATTAATTTCAAAATTTGAAGAGAATCAGACGAATAAATAAAATTGTCGTTAAAAGACTAATAATGTCGACACCATAAGTTGTTCAAGTGATATCTTCATATTCTTCTTACCATACCCATACATTTGTACCAAATCCTCATGCATGTACCCAACTGTCATAGACACTAATGACGACCACTGTTTTCAAAATTCACATTTTTATCCAACCAAACTCTTCCGCCGCCGACACAACGCCAATCCATCTTCTGCCCATCTAAATCTCAGTCATAGCATCAACTCCACTCATCGGTGGCCATTACCAAACACAACATCAATAACCATCATTCACTAGGACCATTTATCACTGCCATGAACCTATCTCACAGGATCGAACAAATCTTGGCTTCCTTGTTCAGGGACATAGCAACAACAACAGCTCACTTCAATCAAATCCAGCATAACTAGTCGCAGCAACAAACGCTTCAGCCAAATCCCCATATCCGTGCAAACTCAGGCCACATCACCGACTCTCATCTTCATATTCTCCAGTCCAGGCTCGTGTTCAACTGCCAAACTCGAATTATCAATCCTCGAACCTCCATCATCTTCTCTGCGAATTTCCGTAATCGTCAAAAGCTATAAAATACCAATTTCAGTCCGAACAACTAATCACCAACCACAAACACCACTGCATGCAACTGTATCGACCAAATAACAACCAGCTCTATCTCGTGCTGTTGGTTGCATGGCTCAGCCAATCGACGCCGGCCTCCATTCCTCGCTAATGCACATCTCCAATTCTATGATTCTGGATGCCTCACTTGCTGCTATCTTCTTCCATTCGAGTTGCTGCCAGTTCTTGTTATCTAATCACGATCAAAAGCCAAGACTTCCTAAACGAATTCACATCAACCAACATGGCACGACTAATACATCATGTCTTCACTGGTTCAAGACTTCATTCCCATTCAACTCACGCCCAAGATCGATCACAGCAAACCCTAGCTCTCTTCATCACTTCCTTGAACAACAGAACCACTTGACTGCCGATAACAACACCGGTAGTAAAGTCTTCATATCTTATTGCTTTCTCGTTGCATTTTCGCTTAGAACCATCAGTCACAATTAATCCAGCCAACATACCCATCTCGTTTTCCTTGGGAGAACACTTTTGTCATCTTCAGTTCACATCCGAGATACACGCAAACAGGCCAACACCAGTATGAGACTATAAACCAACATTTCCAGCTACGACCACAGCAGCACCACCGCCAGCGATTACCAACTCCACTCCAGCATAAATTCAGTTCAGCCAACAAACGATTCATCTCCTTTGCGAACAACAACAACTCCATCTATCAGCCTGGTTCCATCTCCATTTTCGTCTTTGCGAACTCTCAAATTCCCTACCATCAATTGGTAACGGTAGCTGCTTGGAGAAACTCCCTTCTGTTCGAACTTCATAAAGAAATGGAGACGCTGCTCGAATAAGAAATGAACATTTCTTTTACTAAAGATAGATGATACATTCCCTTATAATTCACACGAAAATGTGTGGAGTCGATGGTAAAAAATAAACCACGTCACTCATCCTTTAAGCCCTAGTGTAGTTTAGGTGGTGCGACCAACTTTGAGCAAATAACAAGGCCATCCCATGATTAATTAAGCCTTGTCCTCTTTGTTGCCGAGAGTCATTGTGATGCTTTTCGCCGCAAAAGCCATTAAATTTCTCGATTAGCCATTTATTGTAATGGTGATCGGATTTGATTGTACTTTCTACAAAAACACTAAAACAATATTGTTAGCAAAATATCAAGTCCTAGCTAATATAAATATGGGTATAAAATGTAGCACTTACGTGCTTATCAACACCCCCACACTTATATTTTGCTAGTCCTCGAGCAAAACAGAAAATTGACCCGCTCCACAGCTGGTCATAAAATGATAAGAAAGAGAATAGACCCGTTCAACAACTGGTCTTTTTTTTTTTTAATATATATATAAATTTTTTTTTACGACTCGCTCAACAGCTGGTCATTTATTTTTTTTTATAATCAAATAGACCCGCTCAACAGCTGGTCATCATATACCTACGAACGTACAATAGACCCGCTCAACAGATGGTCATAATTTTTTTTTTATATATATATAGACCCGCTCAACAACTGGTCATAAATTGCAAGAAAATTCCTGAAAAAGAAAAGTAAAAAGTTAACTACTCTCCCACACTTAAACATTACATTTTCCTCAATGTAATTGAGTCATCCAACGTAAAAATTAATATGGGAAATTCATAATATGCGAAAATAAACAAATAAAAATAAAACAAGAAAATATAATTACCTACTGGAATATACATAAATGATCCCCATAAACTAATAACCTAAAAATTTGGGGATTAACCCAAAATACAGTATTTACAAATGACAGCTTCGCACTTATGTTATGATTCCATGGAGATGCTGAAACTATCAAAAACAAATGATAACCCTCAAACCTAGTTTTTACTACACATGGAAGTGCATAAAGAACTATGGGGATTCAATTGAGACTGGAGAAATATCAATTGGTTCACGTACGGTATCAGGAATAGGCAAGTCCTCTGGGTATTTGGATGCAAAGTGATCCAACAAAATTTTAGAAGCATACAATTCTAACCCTAAATTAGGTAACTTTTGGAAGTCGAGGGGTCTAGAAACAACCTCTAAGTCGGGTGAATGATCTTGCGAGATAGATTCATCTATGGAGTTAGGCAAATCATCTACACAATCATCCACATGGTCATCTACAAATTCAGTCTGGGACACAGAGTCACTACAAGATTCATCATAATCAGCATATAGTCTTTGGCATTCCAGAATTCGTAATCTTTGTTCCAAACTAAGTGGTGTGTGTTTGTAATACTTCTCATATATAGTTAGAGGTGATTCTTCACTTACCATTTGTGGAGCAAAAACTCTACACCGTTGCCTATGCATATATTCACCAAGCGTCATCTCAGATGAGGTTGCCTGATAATTTGAATTTCTACGCTCATATTCTGCCAGTGTCATCTTAGGTGACGTCTCCTGAGAAAGAGCCATCATCCTCAAAAAGGTACATGAAACAAAATTCTAAAAAACAAAACAAGTCAAAAGGAAAAAGAAATGCGAAAATAAAAGTACTGTACAAAAATAAAAATAAATAAAATAAAAACCTAACTACTTACAAAATCAAAAATACCAATTACAATATTCCTCAGCCGCTCCCCGACAGTGGCGCCAAAAATTGATAGGCTTTCGGGATTGCCTATATGTAAATAACCGCAATCGCAGGGTGTCTAACTAGTAGACAGAGGCAAGTACAGGTCGAACCCACTGGGAGCGGTGGAAATACTGTAATCAATATCTCTAATTGACTAACCAGAGATGATGTTTTTGGGATTTTTTAGTTATCAAATACGAAAGAATTAAAATAAAAATTGCTAACAAACTTGATAAACCAGTAATATAAATGGCCGGTAATTAGGGTCTACGGATTCCACCATTGTATCTATTAAGAACAAAAATGAAATCATAAATCTTAAATATGTCTATCACATGCTCTATACGACAACACCTACAAAAATGTATAGCTCCTCAAATATTACTTGTACCCATAAGCATAACTCATCAAAGAAGACTATCCCAAGCATGAATTATCAAACAAGAAACAAATAATTAAGTGAAACTATCAAACAATTTAAAATTGGGTTTTTGTTATACACAAAACCGGTCAAGCGATAGCTAATATTCAATGAAAACTGATGAGATAATTTAAGAAATAGATATCAATTCATTAAAGCCTCTTGCTAAATGTTCATTTTATTATAGCCTATTGCCAAAATCATGGTATCCTCCATAGAACCCTAAATACAAAATTTAGCTAGACATGATTATGGGTTTCTCAAAACCCATCAAAAAATAATAACAAAAGAGAATATAAAAACCAATATTATCTTCCTCGTCTTTTGTTCTTATGTTCGCTCTGCAGCCGCCAACCTTTTCTCCTATATGTATGTCACAAACAGGGAAGAACTCAAAGCTGCCTCCTTCCAAGAATCCCAGTCCGGCCTCCTTTTTTATCTTTTGCCCCCAAAGTCCTCTTATATCTCCCCACAATTAATCCGTCCACAGATGTTGCGGTCAATTAATTGCAAAATTTGAAGAGAATCAGACGAATAAAGAAAATTGTCGTTAAAAGACTAATAATGTCGACACCATTAGTTGTTCAAGTGATATCTTCATATTCTTCTTACCATACCCATACATTTGTACCAAATCCTCATGCATGTTCCCAACTGTCATAGACACTAATGACGACCACTGTTTTCAAAATTCATATTTTTATCCAACCAAACTCTTCTGCCGCCGACACAACGCCAATCCATCTTCTGCCCGTCTAAATCTCAGTCATAGCATCAACTCCACTCATCGGTGGCCATTACCAAACACAACATCAATAACCATCATTCACTAGGACCATTTATCACTGCCATGAACCCTATCTCACGGGATCGAACAAATCTTGGCTTCCTTGTTCAGGGACATAGCAACAACAACAGCTCACTTCAATCAACTCCAGCATAACTAGTCGCAGCAACAAACGCTTCAGCCAAATCCCCAAATCCGTGCAAACTCAGGCCACATCACCGACTCTCATCTTCATATTCTCCATTCCAGGCTGTTCAACTGCCAAACTCGAATTATCACTCCTCGAACCTCCATCATCTTCTCTACGAATTTCCGTAATCGTCAAAAGCTATACAATACCAATTTCAGTCCGAACAACTAATCACCAACGATAAACACCACTGCATGAAACTGTATCGACCAAATAACAACCAGCTCTATCTCGTGTTGTTGGTTGCAGGGCTCAGCCAATCGACGTCGGCCTCCATTCCTCGCCAATGCATATCTCCAATTCTATGATTCTGGATGCCTCACTTGCTGCTATCTTCTTCCATTCGAGTTGCTGCCAGTTCTTGTTATCTAATCACGATCAAAAGCCAGGATTTCCTAAACGAATTCACATCAACCAACATGGCACGAATAATCCATCATGTCTTCACTGGTTCAAGACTTCATTCCCATTCAACTCACGCCCAAGATCGATCACAGCAAACCCTAGCTCTCTTCATCACTTCCTTGAACAACAGAACCACTTGACTGCCGATAACAACACCGGCTGTAAAGTCTTCATATCTTATTGCTTTCTCGTTGCATTTTCGCTTAGAACCATCAGTCACAATTAATCCAACCAACATACCCATCTCGTTTTCCTTGGGAGAACACTTCTGTCATCTTCAGTTCACATCCGAGATACACGCAAACATACCAACACCAGTATGAGACTATAAACCAACATTGCCAGCTACGACCAGAGCAGCACCACCGCCAGCGATTACCAACTACACTCCAACATAAATTCAGTTCAGCCAACAAACGATTTATCTCCTTTGCGAACAACAACAACTCCATCTATCAGCCTGGTTCCATCTCTATTTTCGTCTTTGCGAACTCTCAAATTCCCCACCATCAATTGGTAACGGTAGCTGCTTGGAGAAACTCCCTTCTGTTCGAACTTCATAAAGAAATGGAGACGCTGCTCGAATAAGAAATGAACATTTCTTGTACTAAAGATAGATGATACCTTCCCTTATAATTCACACGAAAATGTGTGGAGTCGATGGTAAAAAATAAACCACGTCACTCATCCTTTAAGCCGTAGTGGAATTTAGGTGGTGTGACCAACTTTGAGCAAATAACAAGGCCAACCCATGATTAATTAAGCCTTGTCCTCTTTGGTGCCGAGATTCATTGTGATGCTTTTCGCCGCAAAAGCCATTAAATTTCTCGATTAGCCATTTATTGTAATAGTGATTGGATTTGATTGTACTTTCTATAAAAGCACTAAAACAGTATTGTTAGCCAAAATATCAAGTCCTAGCTAATATAAATATGGGTATAAAATGTAGCACTTACGTGCTTATCACGCTGGATCGGCTTGGAATGGGCGCTGGCTTGGATTTGGTATGGCGCGGACTGTTGGCTGGGCATGGTGCGGACTGTTGGCTACCGTGAGGGTTGTTCTTGCGGGCCCAGTTGTCTCTTTCCATACGTAGCTCAAACAGGAAATACTTTCCTTGTTCGAATTCCAAAAAGTGTTATGCTTATGAAAGGGGTTGGCTCCCCTTTTTATCTCGTATCTTTGTTTTCACGTCCTGGTGTTAGCGGTAGCGTGGTAGCAATAAAGTGGGAAGCATATTCCAGCTATGTACTCCAGCGTTTCTCTTTCAATTTATTCTATTGTTTTCTTGTGTTGGTGCAAACCCTAGCCATAGGTATGCCTACCATAAATCTGTAGAAATATTTTTCTTTTGAATTGGTGTAAACCCTAGCCATGGGTATGCCTTGCATAAACTTGTAGAATTACTTCATCATAAACAATTCCTCTTCGAATATCGCCGTAGTAACGTCGGCTACCTCATGAATAGTGACGGGTAATCATTATTATGCAAAGTAGGCACGTACGGGTATGTGACTGTTTTTTTTTTTAAAGGCAAACAAAGCGCCTGGTTTATGGTTTGATTTGAATTGATAGATAACTGTTATCTATGAGGTTTTAGGATTATTCTTCTGGAATGAATTGTTTTGGAATGGATTTTTTTGGGAATGATGTTGTCTTGGTTACGATTGCAAGTGACGCAAACATCCCAGGAAAACCATGGAACCGTGTGTTGGTAGATGACATGGGGTGAAACATAACATGGCTATCGGTTTTATCATTCCCGTGAAAACTTGAAATAGCAAACCATGTATCTTGTCTAAGTAAGACTTACTCGGTTTTTCAGGCCTCCTGATGAAAAGGGTACCTTGCGGGTGTAAGACCGAGTTTTTATGGGAAGCAGCGCCATGATTGTGGAAAGTCCCTAGTCATCTCATCTGATAATCGAGTCGTCGATCCCTGGTTGGATCATTCGCTTTTAATCTCTAGGCAGTCCCCAGTCATCCCTCGCCGTGTCAAGACTGATAATCGAGTCGTCTGGTAACTGAGTCGTCGATCCCTGAGCGGATCGCCTTCTTCTACCATCTTGATGTCTGGGTCGAAGCATGAGATCGATGGTCGAAAATTGACATTGTAACCGAAAGATCAATCTCCCACTGTGGTCGCCAATTGTTTGAGGGTGAAAACGGTTTCTGCTGATTTCGGTAATTTCGGGTGTATGGGTGAGAAACGAATTTAAACCCTAAACAATGTACTGCAAGGGAGTACTTTAGATTCGAGTGATCAATCTGTACAAATCCGGCCTAAACCAAGAAATGGCCGTTCCAGACTTGCTTCGGTCACAAAGTGAAGGAGAAGGGTTGGTTTTGGGGAGGGAAGCGAAGAAAGTGTTGAGACCGAGAATAGTTGATTACGGAAGAGTAGTTGTTTTACGACTTGTGTCAGAAAGTGGGAAGCTCACAAATGGAGAGCTAGCAAATGTTTTCTGAGTGTTGTATGCTCCTGACCTGAACTTGTTATTCGGTGGAAATAGGTAATGCCTATTTATACAAGTCGAAGTGAAACATACTCTGGTCTCATTAAGAAATGGAAAACGGGTGAGTAAATGGGAGGAGGAGGTAATCGGTAATGCCTGGAATTGATGTTCCATAAAAGAAAGCGTTTCACCATTACTCCCTGTAATTACTAACCGCCTCATCCTTATGACACTTTCTTATAACGGGCGTAGTGTATGCCGCATGCTGTAAACCGCCAAACCAATACCCAATGAGCATCCCCCAGTTTGTGACATGCGTTGATGTCTCGAGTGTTTTCGTGGAAAATATGTAGCACGTTGTTGTTGTTTGGCAAGTTGATCTTGGGAGACTTGTCGGCTCGGTGGTGACCCTCGACGGTCGAGATTTTGCATCTTGAGAGGAAGGGTAGCCGTTGATTATTGCAACCCTTTGCTTGGTAGCCAACGGCATGGAAGCATGGCCAGCATGGCTTAGGCGTGGCCAAGCTAGGATTTTGGCGTTGGGCCAAAGGTGGTCATGTGTTAGCTGGTGACCTTGGACGGCTAAGATCTGCATCTTAGATGGAAAGGTGACCGTTGATTGTTGCAACCCTTCGTTTGGCAGCCAGCGGCATGGAAGCATGGCCGGCATGGCTTAGGCGTGGCCAAGCTAGGATTTTGGCGTTGGGCTAAAGGTGGTCATGCGTTAGCTGGTGACCTTGGACGGCTAAGATCTGCATCTTAGATGGAAAGGTGTCCGTTGATCGTTGCAACTCTTTGTTAGGTAGCCAGCGGCATGAAAGCATGGCCGGCATGGCTTTATCATGGAGTGGAGCCACTGGCAGTGTGTGGCTTGAAGGGAAGCGATTGCGGCTTTGTCTAAATTAGGGTTTGGTATATTGAAACCCTAATTAGCGCCCTTTACTAGAATCGATGTAGAATTCTCATACGGACTTGGATTTTGATGGTCTGCCCCTTCATTATGTACGTAAAAGAATTTCCTATCTCCCTTCGCGAGAATATTTAGGTTTTGAGCTCGTTCGGGAGGTGAAAACAGCCCGAAATTAAAACTCATAAAGAATTCTAAGGTTACCATGCGTTGTTTGGCGACCTTGGATGGCTAGGATTTGCATCTAGGATGGAAGGGTGACCGTTGATCATCGCACGCCTTCGTTTTGGTAGCCGCATATGGAAGGCCGGCATGGTGGGGCGCGGCAAGGTGGTTGGCATGCCATTGGCACATGTGGCATGACATGCTTTGGCGCGGTTTGGCGTGGCCAAAACTAGGGTTTTGGGCCAAAGGTTACCATGCGTTGTTTGGCGACCTTGGACAGCTAGGATTTGCATCTAGGATGGAAGGGTGGCCGTTGATCGTCGCACGCCTTTGTTTTGGTATCCGCATAGGGAAGGTCGGCATGGTATGGTGCGGCAAGGTGGTTGGCATGCCATTGGCACGTGTGGCATGGCATGCCTTGGCGCGGTTTGGCGTGGCCAAAACTAGGGTTTTAGGCCAAAGGTTACCATGCGTTGTTTGGCGACATTGGACGGCTAGGTTTTGCATCTAGGAGGGAAGGGTTGCCTTTGATCGTCGCGCGCCTTCGTTTTGGTAGCCGCATGGGGAAGGCCGTCATGGTGGGCCAAGGCGAAAAATGGCGCGGATGGCTTGGCATAGTGGGGCCAAGGGTTTAGCATGGACGGCTTGGCATGGTGGGGCCAAGGCAAGGTGCAGTTAGCTTGGCATGGCGGGGCCAAGGGTTTGGCATGCCATTGGTGATAGACACATTTTTTGTGTCTGAATTGTCCTCAGTGCTGGTATTGTTGGAACTCGATTTTTGTACTAATATTGTGTTTTTATGTATTTTTAGGTATTTTTGGAAATAAATATTTTTGGAAAATTCGGCTCGAAAAGTTGCTCGGAACACCCCCGGAGGACAATTGATATTCGGACTCCCACATTGGATAAGGGGTAACCCAATTACTAAGGGGCACCCAATTGATATTCGCACCCCCAGCTGTTGGATAAGGGGTGACCTTCTTCTCCATTTCAAAAAACGAAAATTGGCGGGAAAAAATAGTTTTTCTTTGGCGAAGCGAGTTGGATTTTTGGACGAGCTAGAAGGAGATTCAAAGGTGAAAATCGGTGGGTATATTCCTTTGGGCCAAACAGATTTGGTATGGGTCTTCTTTTCGATCCAAATTGTTTGGAATTCCACGAGAAGAAAACAGGGGAACCATATATACGGTGAAGTTATTCTCGGGATTTCTTGTTATTAGGGAAGATTCATCGTGGCTTTGAGCGTGTTGAACCAATTCTTGATGAGTTGGAAGCGTGTTTGGAGGGTTAGATTCTTTGCGAGACGCGTGAAGGTGTTAATTTTGGGAATTATCTCCCGGCTGCATGAGAAGATTTTGAGAATACTCGGAGTTATGAGGGAGGATTCTCTTGCATGAGAGGCTATATAAGTTGTAGAGGATCATTAGAATGATTACGGAGAGTTTGGGAGGTTTTAGAACGCTAGAAGAGCCAAAAATCGAAGTTGCAGAGAATTGTTTTCTGCTGCTGCATGAGCTGAAGAACACGAAGAACGTGACCCAAACAGTCGTTCTTCAACAGTGTTTAAGACTCGCATTTGTGGGTCGTAGTTTTGGGGCAGACTTAAATCAACAGCAACAGCAACACTTTAAATGTATCGTTCTCTGTAACAGTCCGTTTGTAACATGAATCAGTTTAAATCACAACAAGAATGCATTGTGACAACTTCACGAGGAGTCAAATGAAGATAGAGAACTAAACAACACTATGATGTTCATACATTCGACCAAATACGTACCTTAATCTCCAGTAACAAAACAAATATCCACAAGAAGATATATGATAGGTGTCTTAAACACCTTGATTTATTATCTATTGTATATGCTTTCTTTGCTATTTTTCTTGTGAATTATGTACTTTACGTTTGCTTTTGGGTTTTATAGGTGATTTGGAGTAATTTGAAGAAAAAAAGGAAGTAGAAATCGCCCAAATCAAGGATTTCTTCTCATCATCTTGAATAAAACGAAAATATGAAGCCAACGACAAAAGAATAAGGTCAATCTAACGTCGTATGAGAAAATTATGAGAAAATCAGAGATTAAGCTTGTCAGTTCTCCAAAACCGGCAGTTCATTGAGAATCAAGCAGGAAATTGTATTGTCAGTCTTCCAAGAGTGACAGTTGGAAGTAGAATCACTAAAAGGAATTACCTACTATAAGGGGTAGCTCATATCCATAAATCGGGTGCACCATTATTTTCATCTTATAACCTAACAACTGAAATCCAGATCGAGTTCTCTATTTCACACATAGATGTAATAAACAAGCTCGTGCTGCACCAAGATTTTTGTTGGCAATTTCTCAAGACGACGGTTGTGTACCAAGGTTAAGACGAGTTAGCAAAGGCTAGAATAACATGGATCTGTTGATTGGACATGAGTATTCCAGGAGTTTTAGGTTAAAGAGAGGTTTTGAGGAGTTAAGCTAAATTTGAGATGGGTTTTTGTGATTTAATGTTTTTACCGTTGTTAAGGAATGAGATACAAGTGATGACTCTAGAGAAATAATATCTCATCAAGATGAAAAGGAATTAGAAGATGGGTTTGTAATAATTTATACTTGGGTCTGTAATGGATTCGAGCATGCAATAAATGAAGAGGGATCTGGTACAGTTGAAATGGAATTGACTCTGTTTGATACCGAGATAACAAGAAAGAATAACTGAGATGCTATGAATATGGTGGTTTTTTGCAGTTGCAACTGGTGATGTTGTTGTCATGTATTGGCAGGATGTAGTGATGGTGAGAAGGCTTGCACGATAATGAAGAGAGGAAACTTGGTACAATGGCTAGGCAGAAAGACAAGGATTGAATTGATCTATTGCTTCAACAAACTACATGGTATGAGTGAGCTACAACCGGAGTTGAAGCAAGTGCAGTGAGTTTGATTGTGCAGCTGCAATGAGAACAAGCTGGAAGAACTGTTATAAAGATATGGCCTGAACTAATTGAATTACCTGAAGTAGATGCACGTGTAGAATGAAATGGATGATTATAAATTTTAGGGAAGAACAATCTCTATAGGAGACTGAGTTAGCCGTGAAACTAACAATTATAACAAGTAAAACTATGGGCCTGTTCTGGCCGAGATGTGGTATGTTATTCGGTCAGGAAAACCCAGTTAGATGAGATGGTTCGGCTATTTGGGTTATGACCTAGTTTTAGAAGAGGGACTGGAGGAAGCTTATAAAAATAAACTATTCTCTACATAAGGGGGGTCATTTTATTATCTCTCCCTTAGGGAGAATTTATTATACTTTTGTTCTAAGGTTTAGACATAAAGCTTTCTTCTTTGTCTCTTAGTACATCAAATTTGGAGCCACTGCCGGGGAGGCAACGGGTTGTTATTTATTTTTTTATTTTTTGTTTAGTCTTTTAATTTTATTTTAGATTTTCTTATTTTTTGGTTCTTAACCTAGTTTTGAGAATCTTGTTTCAGGTACTTATTTTCTCATGGAATGAGCATATTAGACTAATGATTAAAGTTTTCAACATTAACAATATGACAACTACCAACCATACCCAGGGTATAATCAAAACTAATTCATTGGCTATGATCAATATCCTACGAGACCTTATGTTTTTTCTCAAGCGTACCAACAACCTTATGACGGGTATGTATGTGAACAATCACAAGGATGGGAGGATAGTTATGCTTGTGAACAAAAAGTCTATAGTTTTGCAGAAAAACGTCTTAACTTGGTACAACAAGAACTTCAAAAGATTAAAGAGACTAAAGAAGAACTTAGATCGAGCCAGCGACTCCACGTGCCAGTCCCGAACAAATCTCGGACATTCGAAAGCAAGCGTACTGGCTCTTCAATGTGGGCAGAAAGAGAGTGGTGTCTGAAGCCGTTTTTGACCATCACATTGAAGATTTGGGGCTTAAGAATTGTAGTGAGAGAGGAGACACTCGGATTCTCGGGCGCATCACAACTCCAAGAACTTCAGGAAAGTATTGCTAACCTATATGAAGAGATATTGATCAATACAAGAAAGAGGGGGATAAAGAAGAATTTTTCTTTTAAAGCAATAACTATTTTAATGTACCCGTGGTGTGTAATGAATGTTTGATCGATAATTATGTTAAAAAATGCCAACCTTTTGGGACTTTCACTGATAATTGTGTAGTTAACTTAACTCTTGATCTTAATAATTATCATTCACCTATTCAAAAAGATGAGATTTAAATTAGAACTACTAAATTCATCGACGACCAACTTTATGTTAACTATGGAAGTGACGATGATTATGAAGATACATTGCTTGAACTAACTCATAGTAACATTTTCCAATGATGTACAATGGAATCTTTTTGGGATCAAGATGAAGACAAAGAGGAATATGATGAAAGTAGTGTAGCTTGCTCACGCCTTGATCTTTATAATGATCAAGCACCTATTCAAAAGGTATATCTAGGGGATGATGAAATGAGTGATCTATAAAGTTCCTTATGGAAAGATTTGAATCTGCAAAAGAGTATGGGCCTTACAACAAAAAAGAGTATGTTGAGAACGAAATCGGAATGATCAATATTATGGAAGACCCAATTGAGCTTGCAAAAGATTGTAATGAAGTTTTTGATGTCGAGACTTTGGTTAAGGTAGAAAACGACGAAGAATGGTTACAACGTTTGATAAAAGACCGCGATATACAAGAGGTAAATAATTCACTTGAATTCTATAAGGATAAAGAGGATTCTGTATTACAAAAGATTATGCAAGTTTGTCCAACCCTTTACATATTGTTTCTTATCCTTCATTGGTCGGTTGTCAGCCGACACAAAAATAATTTAAGTTCTTTCACATCACAATTATAAATAATAGTATAGTTGTAAGAACACATTCGTTCCACTGGGAGATATGGGTTGTTATTCGTAATTGAAAACTTAAGTAACCTGGGGGGATTTTTGATTTAAGTGTAAAATAATTAAACTAATAAAAATAGCAAAGAATGAATAAAGAGAATCAATAAGTTGAAAATTCTGGTTAAGGGTTCATCATCAATTATAAGACATGCACTTTGACTAACAATTAGAGTTGTCACTCAATCATTCATTATCAAGAGTCTTAGAGTACCCCATCGAGAGCATACTCCGGTAAAATCCTTATGTCATCACATACCATAACGATGAATATGTGAATACTACTCAGTGAACAACCTAATGCAACGTGCTATTAGGTTTAAACCTCCAAGAGCCTTAAGTTCTATGAATTAGACTAATCCATGCAATAGAAATACTACGAGTAAACTATTTAACATAGGTCAAGCTTCTACTTGCAATCACACAAATGTTTTGAATACAATTGGTGATCACAATATGCTACTTATGACAAGGTTTATCAACAATTACGTATCTCAAAACCCTACTCTAGCTATAGATATGTGTTGGTGCAAAAATATTCACCCCAACACTCTTCGATATGTGTATAGATTGATTAAATCTCATTCGTTGATTTGATTCCACCGAATATGCTGATGAAATTGTGATTGATGTTGATTGATTGATCCCCAACTACTAATTCAGCTCCACAAGAAATTGCTGATATGATTGATGTTGATTGGTGGGGGTACCTGCAAAGACACTCCGATGCTAAAGTCAGAGAGAGTTTCTCAGCAGGTGTTTTGTGTGAAAAAGAATTAGAAAATCTCACCTTTTTGAGTTAGGATTTAGCCTCTATTTATAGGCAGAGAGTAGGTCTAGCTTTAGGGTTTTCATAGTTATCTTCAATAACTTCCCTTACCTGTACAAATCCAAGAAAACAACCAGATTCATAATAAAGTTTGTTATTTATTATAATTCCGATTAATCTTAATTATTATCTTGACTAATAATTATCCTCTCTCTTAGGAACTATAATTATCTTAAATAATTATAATATCTAAATTAATTCCTTCCTCTTTCTGTTAGGGTTTTTGTATTTATCTTAATTATTATCTTAAATAATAATTAAAAGTAAAGATAATTATCCTATTTCTGTTAGGGTTTCTATAATTATCTTAGATATTAACTATAACTACCCAAGATAATTGTCCCATGGTAACATTTATCCTCTTTTGTTAGGATTTAATATAACCATAATTATCGTAGATAATTCCAAAGTCAATATTCAAAATATCCTAGTCCTCATGACCCTTACCCAAATTTAAACCCCTTTCCTGAAGAGAGGATGATTTGGGTTGCTAGACCGATCCACGGGTTCTAAGAGCTAACCCATGGGTCCTTGGGCTTCCATAATAAGCAAAAATGGTTTCCGTAATAAACAAAATGAGCTTCCATAATAACCTAACTGGGCTTCCAAAATAAGCAAGCCATGTTTCTATAATAAACAAAATGGACTTCAATAATAAGCCAACTGGGCTTCCAAAATAAGCCAGTCATGTTTCCATAATAAACAAAATGGGCTTCAATAATAAGCCAACCGGACTTCCAAAATAAGCCAGTTGTGTTTCTATAATAAACGAAATGGGCTTCAATAATAAGCCAACTGGACTTCCAAAATAAGCCAGTTGTGTTTCTATAATAAACGAAATGGGCTTCACTAATTAGCCATTATCCATATACCGTTTTAGTATGGTACAAACAATATGCATTCATGGTCATTTAGTAGCGTTTCTAAACAAACAATCATGCAATCATACATAGCGATAATAAATCGTAGAACAAGACAATAATAATTTGATTGAGATAACAAAACAATATATTAATTTAGTAGTTGTTGATGGTGGATTTTCATTTAAGGTTAAAATTGTAAAAAACCAGAAAATTATGCGCTAACATCTTGTAAAAGATAAAGCCATTAATAAGTGTTGAATACTTTTTCACTTTACCAATTCACCTAGAATGGAGCATGTGGCAACAATCCCATTCTGTGAATTAAATACACGAAATTCATTCAGGATGGATCATGTAGCAACAATCCCATATACCCTGTGAATTTATATCATTATTAGGGTTACACGGCCGTGAAAGCCAAAATTAGGGTTTTGAGCATCACGAGCGTCCATCTTCTCCGGCACGAATGGAGGGCCCAAGATTAGATTAAGTCGGCCAAGTCGGTCATACCAACATGACCACCGTGGACCCATCAATCTCCTCACCTGGTCGGCCAAGGCATACCATGCCTGGTTATCCCAAATCGTCCGCCCAAACTAGCGTGGATACACTTCCCAATTGCAAACTAATCTCGACCGCTCAACTTCGCCGGACGATTTGAGTGGCTCAGATCACGTTTCATGGGACGATCGGAGTATAGGCGTGAACACCGACCTACCACCTACATGCCAGACCGATCGGCCAAGACCGACCAAGATTGGTCATCTTGGAACGCGCGCCCGAAGTTGGCACGACGCGCGGCTTTTGTTTGCACTCGTTTTTGGTCACAAACTGATCTCGACCACTCGAATTTGCCGGACGAATTGAGTGGTCCAGATCACACTTTCGTGAGATAATGGGGTATGGGCGCCTACACCGTCATGCCGTCTACACGCATGTACGATCGGCCTGGCCAAAATCGTCTCCCAAGCTTGGTTTCGACCAAGTTGAAGAGTGATGCCTGCGCACCTCTTCAAAACCCTAATTCCATCAACGGTCGCGAGATGAGTGTCTCAAAGATCATCTCGTCCGTCCAACTTCACCGGCTTGGTTATACAACCACGGTCGGGAGTTAATTGGTCGATAAGGCGTCATGGTAATCACCACCCATCACTCTACCACACCATGATGCAAAGACGCATAGAATACACATGATACTTCACAAGTATCGACTTACTAAATAACTTAGTTATTTAATCTAGCATTACATGCAACTTTACGTGGGTCCCACGATCCACACAATCGAGACATCAATCATGTCACAAACTGGGGGATACATACTTTGGGGTATTGGTCGGCGGTTTACGGCGTGCAACGCGCCATCACAAGAACGTGTCGGGGAAGTCATGGACGGTTAGAGATGACAGGAAAAGTGGGCAAGACTGGTCGTGTAACACCAACACACAACTCCACTACTCCATCACTCCACTTCCTCCACTTCCCACGAGAGACGTGAATAAGGCTCAAATGACTTGTATAAATAGGTTCTCCTCCCTATTTTCCAAACAGGAGAAACAAGACAAGTCCAGGACAACGAGAGGCAAGTGTTGATACAATCGTATTCAAACACCGGAACCGATAGCTTACACCCCCAAGCCGGTTCGACTTTACGATACAAGTCATTCATAGCCAACACCTTCACATTCTCAACACCTTCTTCGCTTCCCTCCCTAAGATCAACCCCATCTCCTTCACCTTGTGACCGAAACAAGTCTGGAACGACCATTTCTTGGTTTAGGCCGGACTTGCAGTTGATCTCTCGAATCTACAAGCACTCACCGCGTGATGCATTTGTTTAAGGTTTAGACTCATTTCTCATCCAAACACCCCAAATTACCAAAACCGGCAGAAATAGTTTTTACCCATAAACAGTAGTATGTTTATGATATCCGACTACAACCTTAACCAATATGAAGTGTTTAGCTACTCATCATGGATTTCTTAAAACCCATGTAAAATATTAAGAAGAAATCAAATAACCAAACACTAGGAATCATGATAGCAATCACAATCACAATTTCAAGCCCTTGCTCCTTCTTCTCTTCTCTAAATGTATGATAAAAGAATAATGTCAAACTCTCCCTTAAATAGGGTTCCCTAAAGTAGAGTGCCTCTACATGAATCCTGGTCGAATTAGGTTGTGACCACTTGCCAAAAACTAGCCAAACTCCCAAAACTAGTCACGTCCAAATATTGAAAGCCTGTCAGTCTCGTAGAAATGACAGTGTAAACTGGTCTGCTTGAGAGTACATATCTTCAGTTTTCCCACGGATGCCAGACTGTCCGTGAATTTCTATAACTCACGTACACTAGGACCTCCGTGAAAAATATTTTCCCTGAAATTTGATTTAGTCCCGTCAGAATCACAGACACTTCTCCCTCAATGAGAATATTTTACCCCTGGATTTTCACTCTTTTCCGGCGGTAACTCCCGGTCTCTTGTGTCTCTGTGAAAACTCAAAACATTTGAGTTTTGATTCTGAACTCCTCTTTTCCCTCGGACACTCATCTGTCTTCATCACGATCATCTTTGCAGCTTCATCACGGCATTGCTCAATGGCAGAAAAACTCATCTCCATCTAGATCGGTTCTCTCTAGCTTCGAACATCACCACGGAAATGGCATCAACACCATCTCGTCTTCAACAGCTCATGCAATCTTATATTCACTGCAGACTCGAGTCAAAAGACCTCAGCATCACTACCGTCTTCCATCATCCCTAGCTACTAGCCATCGCCGTTTACTGCCATTAATCGCAGCAGCAACCTATTCTTCTTACAGCCCTTTTAAACCATTGGCAGCAACATTACTTCCCTGTATCATTGCCAACTAACAACAACACCACTGCACTACTGCCATTCTCGCCATCTTCTACATATCATCATCTCAATCCCTTATCAGTCCTTCCATAGATCACCATAACACTTCCATCATCCAACCACAGCATCGATCAAACTCATACTGCCAGACCTTCTCCATCTTCACAACCAACACCATTAGTTTATTCTCTTGAGATCAATAAAACTCGCAGTAGCATCACCAGTTCACTGCCATCATCTAATCATGATCACATAGATCATTACCATGCACTGCCATTGATTATTGGCAGCAATTACTATTCAGCTGTCAGTTTCCCAAGACTGACAGTTCAGTCTTCTTTTGAAGTTTGTCAGCCCCTTAACATACGATGGGGTGTCAATAGCAATTCCGTGTTGTCTCGGTTTGTCTCAACTTCGACTCGCTTCAAATGCTTCTAACTTCTTCATACGAGGTCGGAATGACCTCATTCTTTGGTATTGCCTTCGTCTTTTCGTCCTCTTTAAGGTGATGCAAGGAAATTCGGATTTGAACGAGTTTCACTTCCTTTTGGTTAGGATAGCTTCAAATACCTAAGAAACTCAAAAACAAACCAAATCAAAGCATAATTATATAAAACTATCAAGAAAGCAAAGCATTTGAGTACCTAACTAGTGCATGATATTGCACCTATCATTCATCTTTTATTGGTTTGAATGTATGTGCTTTGGAAGTATTGTTGAATTGACTTTGCTTCTTAATATCCTCCACTGGAGATACTTGGTTCTCTTACTATACACGTTTTCGAACAAGAAACTGCAGAAGTTTCCAAATTTTATATTCTTTATATACTTCCAAGGGTGGACAAGAATAAGTGTGAGGGAAGCTTCTTTCGATACAAAGATTCATTTCTGTTTTCTATTACTAATATTTGTGTGAAGCTATTGGTTACAAAACAGGTGCTATGGGTGGATCCCCAACTTTCCAGTTTGTTGGTGTATGGAAGTCTACATTGCAAGTCGGGCCGACGACTTTAAACCAAGCGATGCATGGGAGGCAACCCATTGGTTTTGTATTTCTTGTCTTTTATATTTTCTTCTCTTGTTTAATTTTTCCAGTTTTTTGATTTTTTGTTACATATCGTATTAAGATTCCACATTGATTTTACTTGGACAATTCAGTTGATCAATAGTTTTTTAAGGAAAAATGAAGCAACTCATTTGAAACTGCGCCATAGTATTGGTACGTAACTGCTTCAATTTGTGTACTCCTCCCGACTTGATTAATCATACTTTCTCGCCATTGCATTAGCCTATTCTGCATTTTTCATGGATATTAATGAAGCATTTTGACTTTTTTTTCATATGAATAAATTAATGCTCAAATATTTTTCTTCAAGGGGTATAACATTCCTTCCCCTAACATGCCGCATATGTCTTGTTTAACTTCGTCACTTAGTTTTTAGCTGATGTATACTCAATTTATTTAGATTAACCATCTGCCCTGACACTTTACAAAATTTATGAATAACACTATTTAGGTTGTTTAAATAATTACTATTAGCAGACGAGAATAATATGCAATCATTCGCGAAGAGAAGATGGATATTAGTGGATTATTTTTTGATGGGAAAATAGGTGTTATGCTCTTATTTTCAACCGAAGAGTTTAACATTTTGCTAAATCTTTCTATAAAAAATATAAAAAGGTATGGAGATAAGCTATCACCTTGTTGAAGCCCTCTGGTGGGATAAACGGTTTCAATTGGTGATGAAAAAGCGGGGGTCTAACAACCTCACCCAATATTTCGCTTAGCAATCTGTATGAACTAACTCCAATATACTTACAAGAGAATCAACTAGACAGTTAGACTCAATCTTAAGAAAAGTATATCAAAGAGTTATATCTCAATCTCTCAATTCAATCCGCAATCAAACAAATAATAATTTGCGAGCCCGATTGAATATAAGAGAGATAACTTGAACGGTACCAAAGACCGATGTTCAAGGATCAATCAATTTCAATCAACAACCAAAGTTTGGATTTACCAATTGATCAATTCAACGCACAACCTGTGATATTTCAATTATATAACAAAATATAATGCGAAAAATAAATAACACAGACACCAGAAGTTTTGTTAACGAGGAAACCGCAGATGCAGAAAAACCCCGGGACCTAGTCCAGATTTGAACACCACACTGTATTAAGCCGCTACAGACACTAGCCTACTACAAAGCTAACTTCAGTCTGGACTGTAGTTGAACCATAATCAATCTCACACTGATTCAAGGTACAGTTGCGTTCCTTACGTCTCTGATCCTAGCAGGATACTACGCACTTGATTCCCTTAGCTGATCTCACCCAACTAAGAGTTGCTACGACCCAAAGTCGAAGACTTGATAAAATATGTCTCACACAGAAAAGTCTATAGGAATAGATAAATCTATCTCCCACATAAATACCTACGAGTTTTGTTCCGTCTTTTGATAAATCAAGGTGAACAGGAACCAATTGATATACCAGACTTATATTCCCGAAGAACAACATAGAAATATCAATCACCTCACAATAATCTTAATCGATTAACAAAACAAGATATTGTGGAATCACAAACGATGAGACGAAGGTGTTTGTGACTACTTTTCTATCTTGCCTATCGGAGATATAAATATCAAGCCAATATTATGATTGCACTCAATCACGATAGAAACAGCAAGATCAGATCACGCAACTACATAGAAAATAGTTGGGTCTGGCTTCACAATCCCAATGAAGTCTTTAAGGCGTTAACCTACAGGGTTTCATGAAAAACCTAAGGTTAAAGGAGAATTGACTCTAGCTTATACAACTAGTATCACACATGAGGTGTGGGGATTAGGTTTCCCAGTTTCTAGAGTTCTCCTTTATATAGTCTTCAAATCAGGGTTTGCAATCTAAGTTACCTTGGTAACAAAGCATTCAATATTCACCGTTAGATGAAAACCTGATTAGATTCAAGCTAATATCTTTGAACCGTTAGATCGAACTTAGCTTTTTATACACAAATGAAATGTAACTTCATTTAGGTTTGAGTAACAGTACCTAAACGTGTACACTTAGTTGGTTCAACAATAGTTAACCAATGGTTAGCCATATGAGCACTTTCATATCAACCTTATTCATCTTCACCATAACTAGTTCAAATGACTCAAATGAAATAGTTAGAGAGTTATTCAATTGCTTAGATCTTATAGAAGTATACAAGACACAATCGAAGAAAAATCGGTTTTGATTCACTCGAATCGATTCATGAACATTATAGCCACGGTTTGCAAAGATTGCATTCCTTATTATATAAGTGTTTTAGTTCATGAACAAACCGATTTTAGAAAGTAACCTACCTAAGTATGCAAATGGGTACGCATACTTAAGTAACCGGATTGAGTTTGTTTTTCACTTTCAAACTCTAGCAGAAATTCACGGACGTGAACCTTCTGCCAGTATGCGTACATACTCACTCGGATTTCCATCAACCGCCAGTACGCGTACGGGTACACATACTTTGGGTTCCCGGTTTTGGACTTTTACACAAATGTGAGAACATACTATGTTTACATCCAAAGATGGTTACATGTTCAACTGTCATTTCAATCATTGAAACTTTCTTAGAGGATGTTATATAGTTGTTATTCACAAACTAGATTTTCAAGTTATTGAAATAATCAACATGACTTTCGTCACGAGTAAAGATGAACTTGGCTAAAACGAAAGCGTACCAATACATATTTCGAGAAATAGGTAAGCGAGATAAACTCGGCTCGAAATAGCAAATGTGTATAATCGAAGTCTATATAGCAATACAACTTTTGTCTCAAAATAGGAGATAAAATAGATAGACTTTTGAGTGATAGATAAGTTCAAGTCTCCACATACCTTTTTATTGATGAAGTTCCACATGTTCCCTTGAGTAGTTCTTCGTCTTCAATCGATGAACGCCGTGGAGTCTAAGGCTCAACTACACTTATTGTCCTAATCCGAGACTTAGCTATAATTAGACTAAAAATCAAGACTTATAGTTTTGGCAACTAAACTTAGCAAACAAGCTTGAGATAGCAACGCTTGTGAGTTCGAATCAAGCAGATCCTCTAACGTGTGTGTCATTCAGCAAGTAATATGGATATTATAACGGTGAAGATACATCGATTTACCAATTGACTCCATTTATCAGGGAAACCAAGAGTTATTAAGATGTTGATGATGAACTTATATTCCATTATATCGGAGGCTTTCGCCATGTATAACTTCATTGGAGCTGCCCCAATATAAGCTTTTGTATTTTCATATAGTGTATAACTTCATGAGCAATGATAGTATTGTCCATGATATTTTTTCTAGGGACATACACTGCTTGCCATGGGAGATGATTTTATGAAGAATGGGTTTTAGTATATTTGTCATGATTTTATAAATGATTTTGTATGAAATGTTACACAAGCTTATGGGTTTGAAATCTGATGTTGTTTGGATGCATTTATGCTTGGGTATAAGAATTTAAAATGTATGGTTAAGTTCTTTGAGAAGTTTACCATTTTTGAAATATACTTGAACCATATTCATCACATCATCTCCGACTACTTCCCAATTCTTTGGTAAAAACCTTCCTGAAAACCATACGGTCCTGGTGCTGACCACGGCTTTATCTGAAAAACATTATCCTTAATTTCTTGACAAATTGGAATTTATGTGAGCTTTTGTTCTCTGACTCTGTGATGCATGGAGATATAATCTTCGTAAATTCTTCAGCATCTTCATGATTGGTGGATGTGGCTATTTGTTGAAAATGATCAACCAAAATCTTAGAGATCTCTTTCCTTGTAATCCTTCGTTCTTCATTTTTGTCCTTCAGATAATGAAGTTGATTGCATCTCTTTTATATTTGGCTTGAGAATGAAACATTTTGAAGTTCTTGTCTTGAAATTTGATGACATTTTCTCTAGATTGTTGGTATGCAGTTTTGTTTTTTATGTCATACAAACTCTTCGGCTGGTTTCAAAGTCTTTGATAGTCATTCATATCCACCTTAGGTTGATCAAAAATTTGCTAGATCTGAACTTGTATGCCTTTGATTTTCCTGTATGTATCACCATACACCCTTATTATCCATTCCTTGAGACCCACCTTGGTTTCTTTGAGTTTATTAGCAATCTTGTATGCTTTTGTACCCTGCTTATCATGTACAAGTGTTATTCAAAGGCCAATTTTCATAAAATATGTATGGTTTGCTCAAATTTTCACTGTAGATTAGTGTTGCGAAGAATAGGAGCATGGTGATACAAAGGGGATGGGATTTTTAAGAATGACATTATGAAACATATCCATCCATGAAGGTAAACAAATGGCTCTGTCTGTCTGATCCTCACTTGGTTTAGTTTGGTTATGTGGTTAGACCATGTAGATGGGAAACCCTGTGTAACGAATATCTATGAGGCCTAGAGAAGAGACGGTATTTGTGATGGTGGGGTGGTATTGAGAAGGATTTATAGAGTAACTCTTCCTTTCATAAGCGTATAAAATGGAGTTGAATTCACCCATTATTATGACTAATAATATATCCATATTTTCTCTCATTTCTTTGATGAATCCCCCTTGTTCCTGTCTAATATATATTATCATAAGAGTAACTATATAAACAAGAGAGGAACCATTTAGAGTAAGTAACATTGTCCTTCATTATCAGATTTATCATGAAGCTAGAAGAATAAATGAAATCAATATCAAGCTCATCTTTCCATAATAAAGCTAATCTACCCACTTTATTAGTTTTATCTTCATTACACCAAACATTAGGATATCTCATTTGTTTTAGCAGATATGAAGCTTTTTTAACTGTTGACTTTGTTTCAGATAAAAACATCACATCATGATTATAGTTAGCAATACAATTCTTTAGGTGATCTAGTGTTTGTTTATTTCTTAAACCTTATAAGTTCCATGCAAGAATTTTCATTTTGTTTATTACAATATGTATGACTAATTTAATGTTATGAATGACAAAAAGTCTTTGAAAATGAAAGAGACTAAAAGTGATATAAGTTACAGTTGAGTTTTTTTTGTCCTGCATATGAGCTTTGGTGATTAACTATGATTTTCCCAGTCTCTGTTTTCCTGAAGGTGCATTTGCCGAACATTTTTCATTTCTTGATATTCATGATCCTCTGCAACAACTTCTTCTGACATCTGATTAGAATTTGCTCTAGAGCTATCAATGTCGCTAGTTGTTTTGAATCTTCTTACAATACCACCTTTGCTACTTTGACCCCTATCCTGGTATGTGCTTGCAGAAGAGTTAATATCCCTTTGGAATTTCTCAGTACAAACTAAGTTATAGTATTGTCTATCTTCTGGCCTTACAAAAATAACTAAATTAGCTTTCTTGCTCTTGTTGTTTTTCTTTGGAGAAATTCTAGTTGGCGCCTCATTGAAATTCCAAAACTCGTTCCTTGTCATATTGTATGAAAATTTATCAAGGAACTTAAATAACTTACGAAGAAGATCTTTGACATACTTGACCATATCTCGACGTTCATCCTCTTTGTGATCAATTATGAAACAGGCAGAACAACTGGTTAGGTTTCTTCTGATAGTATAAATAAAATCTATTAATCAAAATCAACATCATTCTTGCTCTACACACCTCTAATGAGGGGCTTAGTGATATATAGCATAAGAGCCTCCACATCATTAGAATAAATAGGATTAACATATTTAGGGTATAGCTCTAAGGCTTTTCCCAATATCTTTCCCACTTAATTAGCTACCCAAACTTTAAGAAACTGCTGTGGTGGTAGCTCTTTGAATATAACCCAAATTGCTGACGATCAAAACTAACATCTTTATAGCTTAAAGTAAGATTTCATGGTTTGATAATCCATAAAAAACCATCAAGGTACCATGGATCTTCAGATATGTCTCATTTCAAATCATCATTGAATTCAAATATGACAATGAATAGGTTTCTGGTGGCTTTCCTTAATTCAAAATTCCTAACCTTGTTACCCCACACTAATTTTTTATTCTTTTCATCAGAACCTCTACTCATGTTGTTGCTAGAAATAACTTTTCCAATGATATAGTTTTCCCATCTCTGTAAAAAAATATCATGATTGTTTTGAGAAACATTGATGACTTTCTAATGCCATCAGAGGATTCAATGGATGTGGAATCAAATTGATTATTGAGGTTGTTGATGTCTTGAAGCCATTGTGGTGAGTAAGAATAGAAGAAAGCAAAATAGCCGAGAGAGTTTGATGATAAGACTACCAATTGACCGTGAATTTATATGGGGTTATTCTGTTGGGACAAAAGTTGTTTGGGTTTCCCTAGGTTTGCTAGAAGATAATCATATATGAGCATTCAAGACAACAAAAGTGCCTTTAAGTACCATAAAATCCTTTTATTATCTTGAGGATGGATATTAACAATGCGATGCATGCATTAACCAACAAGCTTACTATGACCGGTCGAGCTAGTGAATGACCAAGATGGCGCGTTAAAGATAGCCGGCCTAGTTAGTGAACGACCAAGATGACATTACACTACATAGACTGTTAAGTGCTAAGATAGCGGGACCCTTCAGAGCCGGTGACATGCAAAGATGACGCTACACTTTAGTTATTGGCTACGTGATGAAGCTTATTGGCCGACATATCTTTGAAATTTCATTGAGGAAAGGCAAGACAACGTAAAATTGACAAATGCAACATGCGATGTTGGTATTGAGGCATATCCATGTAATTGAGTTGGCCCGAACTCAAGGATGATGCAAGAGTGTAAAATAGGCCAATACTTGGCCTATGAATTGGTTCAAGGATGGCCAAAGCTTGGACAATACAAACAAGATAGTAATGCAAGTGTAGGCATTGATATTATCGAGCAAGCAGGTTAAGTGAAGCGTATGACGCATGAATAACCAGAATGATCTAATAAAATGACCGAGATGATTGTAGCGCAATGTTTTCTGTACATTTTCCTAGGCCAAGAAGTTTACAGGGCCATCTTGGTTGAGTATTGAAGGAATGCCAAGCTCATTAGTGCGTAAAGGTGGTGCATTATGGCTCAGGTGACTGTCATGAGTTGGTTATTGGCTTTATATGCGTGCCAAAAGTGTGAGACAAGGGTGAACGGTTATAGAAAGAGTTTATCTATGAGGGAGTGTTTATAATTGCTTGGGAATATATGTTGAAGTCTAGCTCGAGTTAGAGAAGAAAGCGCCACTTGGCACCGTTATTGGCGGTTATGGAAGCGTATCTATGGGACGGATGGTGTCCCATGCATGTGCAAGTGTTGTGCACGGTTTTTGGCCATTGTAGCTGTTGTATAAATAGTGCAAAGGCATAGGAAATTCAGTAGGCTTGTATAGGAGATTGTGAGGCTCAAATTGAGAGAGTTTTGGTAACACTACAAGAAAACTTAGCTTTAACGACTATTTTCTTACCAACTACAGTTGACGGAGCTCTTTAGCAACAATTTGTTATAACCAAAAACAATTCCGGTTAGCAGAAACCTTTAACCACCAGTTTCCCAGCAACGACAACAGGAGGAACTCTTTAGCAACAATGACTTAACAACCGAAATATCATATTTGTTGTTATTATCCACTAACCACCATGATTGAAACAACTAAATTGTACGTTAGAAGGTATATATTTTTTGTGACTCTTCTTGCTCACTAAAACATATGTTAGTAGATACCTTAACCAACCATCAAATTTTTGGCGTTGTTAGTAGATTTTAGCCACAAGGATTTGTCAACTACAAAGTATAGTGGAAGGTGAGAATTTCAAGCCACTATGTTTATCCACCAAGTGAGTTTGTTGGTTGACAGTTATACCAACCCATTAGTTCGTTGGTGTGGTTAGTGAATTTCAGCCACCACGATATGGCAACTATCGAGTTTGATGATTTACTAAGCCTGTATAGTCATTAGCATTCGAAAGGATTCTTCTTTGGTATAAAAGATTCTTCTCGGAGAGTTTATCGCCAGAGTATCTAAGTGATCTAAATGCATCACCTAATTTTTCAAAAGAAACATACAACATTAGTTACACCAACATGATTATTTATGAAGAAATCCTTGGTCCTTGGACACAATATATAAAATCTGTTTATTTAGTATTCGATTGATCGGAATGCATACCTGAGGTCAATATTTAGCAGTGTGAACCAAACATGCCTCGTCCTGTCTATAAATTGTTGGAGTATCCATACAGAAACTCTATATCTAGGAATAAATCACTGAATCAGTTTTGTTACATATCAAGTTGATCGTAGTGTATCCAGGGCCGGTCCGGAAGGGGAAGCAGGGAAAGCTCCACTTTGGGGCAACAAGCTTAGGGGGGCAACAAAATAGGAGTGTTATGTAGTATTTAGCTGTGAACTGAGAAAAAAATGGCGATATGACTGAGAAAAGAATTGGGATAAGATTGAGGAACTAACTTTCCAACCGATTGAAAATCGACCTCAGTTTGTGTTGTTACTTGTTGGGATTTCAGAATGATTTGAAATAGATATTTGATTTCTCTCTATCTAAGTTACTATATTTAAAACACTACTTTAGGGTTTATAGTTTAATCTAAAGGTGTGTTGTTTTCATTCGATAACCTTCCAACTAAATTTATAAGATCTAACATTCAAACCTTACCTGAATTCCTGCGCCAGAAACACGCAATATATGCCAGGTACTTCAAGATTAAAAAACGACATGGGATTACAAACTACTCTTATGTGCTTTGAGTTCTTTCTACACCATCCTATATGAATACCGGACACTATACTTGTGCTTCCCATTTTGAATACAATATTCTTAGACAGTAATAGACCATAGATCATCGGTGATTAAAATGTTAATTAGTATGTTTGCTTTAAAGGATGGAAAAAATTTGAAACATATTACAGACAACCTAATGCAGCTAGCTGTTGATCCTAGGATAAGGGGGCAACGCTGTTTGGGTTCGCTTTGGGGCAAAAAATACTCAGGTCCGGCCCTGAGTGTATCCGGAGGTCAAATTCTAGTAACATGAACCAAAATACACCTCGAATGAATGGAATAAAAAAAAATACCTCGAATGCACAAGTTCGTTTTAGAGCAAAAAAGAACCGCACATGTTTTTCACACACTTTTCTCAATCCTGATGAAATCCCAAACAAAACCCCCGTAGGTTTACTTTTCCACTTCATTTTCCATTATCTTTTCCTCTCTCTCTTTCTCGTTTACTCTCTAACCCTAACTCACGGCGGCCACTTTCACTCACCATCCCTGAATCCCTTCCTTATCTCAAAAATCAGTGAATCACTCTCTCTATCTTACTCTATCTAGGCACGAAAACACGGTTGTAATCTTTTCGAGTTTGCTCCTTTCTTCTATTCAAGATCTAAATTTTGTTACTGATCCTTTATTTTGATTTATTTTTCAGGTTTCTGACATGCAAATCTGCCGGTAATCTTAATCTTTCTTCTTATTTTCCTCTTGATTCTCCCGTTTATGATGAGTTTCTATCCCTTGTCTCTTTAGATCACTTTCGAGTTTTGTTGAATCTTAATGTTTTAATATAACTTGAGAAATCTGATTGTTGGTTTTGGATTATTGAAACAGGGTATTGAAGAGATGGATAAAGTTGTGCATCTAATTGGTATCAGCTCACAATTCGGTTTTATGTATTATTCGAGATTCAATTACTATCGGAGATTTAAGTTTTTTTTTCACAGTTGGTGTTTGTTAATGGAACTGAGATTTCAACTGTCATGATAATAGAAGGGTTGAAATTTGGTTTTGTTTCAAATTAATTGTTGAATACAAAAGAATTTTAGTTTTGGAATAATGGGTATCGATTTGTTTTTTAATTGGATTTTTTATGCTTAACAATTGTTCAATAGGGTTTCTATTATATCTCAAAATCTATGAGATGTTGGGGTTCAGGATACAAATTTGCGTTTTTTCAACTTAGCTTGTTTTCGTTATTGAGTTGCTTGTACTTTTAGGTTCTAAATTTGTTTACGATAAATTGATATTTAGATCTTTGAAATTTTATTTGAAGTTTTCTGATGTAGCTATGGCATTTCCTCCCAATGGTGGAAGACTCATTTTCTTGTAAAGTTTCGCTTTTCACTGAGCTTTCGTTATGAGTCTTGAGTCGCTACCTCCACCATCTCTCTTCAGGAGATCGGTGATGATAGACTTGTTATGAAAACTCTTTTTATGGCTATGAGATCGAGGGCATCATCATTTATTATTATATTTTCATTTCAAGTTTTGTAACTGTTCTCTTGCATTTCAAGAAATCAGATCATAATCTTGTACCCATTGGTTTCATGGGTTCACAAAGGTCGATAAGTTAATTGGTGTAAGTGATTACTGAGAATAAACTTTATGGAGGATGCTCGATTTGTCTCTTGGGAAATTCTACGATGCGCTAATACAACTTTATTCCTTGCTTTAATTTCGAACATATGATACTTTGTGTAAGATGCTAGGATTGAATGCTTTAGATGGTAGTTGTGCATCATGTATAGTTTGTACGTTGGTTGGAAGATTTATGTCATATTCTAGCATAAGTGTGTTCAACAAGGTTAGTTTTCATCTTTTTATGTTTTCTTGTTGTTTTTATGTCCAGGTTTTATAGCTTAGTTTATAGATCCGAATTGTGAGTTTTTATTGTTGTTTGCTTACTGTGCTCTCAAATCTTTGTTTTATTATTGGAGTTTCTCAAGTTGTATCAGCCATCAACTGACAACCACGGGTAAAAAATCATCTTCAAATCCTTGGACTATGTTCCAGTATGATGCAAAAGGGATTTACTTTGGTGAATTGGTCGATTTTGCGAGGTGATGCTCAAGTTCTTTAGAGGTTTCGAGCCGAAGCTCAGGATCTAGATTACTTGTGCTCAGGAGACTGGAACTACAAGGTGCTGCTCGACCTTCAGCTTTATCAAGAGATAGAACCACTAGGTATTGACGAATCTTGTGAGCCACTCTTTGTCCTCTGACCTTAGTTTGCATCAGAGACTTCATACTTTCTCGGATCCAATCTAAAATTCTAAACTCTAAGAAAAATGAAGATAAAATTCATTGCTTGGTCCACTGAATTCTGGGATGTTACTCTTGAATCTCCATAGGTTCTGGTTGCTCTGTGAATCAGAAAACACCTAACTTGAGCCCAAGGTCTAAAATGACTGCAATCAATTTGGGTGTTTAATGTATAGATTGTCCCATATTATTGTTCAATTTAGTTGCTTTTGTAGTAGTGCTGTTGATGTTGTGAATTTTAAGGATGGCTGAAACTACAAAGGTTCCTTACCATGTTGTCTTCGTTGCATTCATGGTTCCTTAATCTTGTATTATTATATAAATTTGTTCTATCCTAACCATTTGATAATTCTCAGACGAGGGGATCGAAGAAGCATTTGAAGAGGCTTAATGACCCAAAACGGATGCTTGATAAACTTGGAGGCGCATTTGTAAGTAGAGGACCTGTGTAGCAAAAGGCGGCGCCTAGGAAGGCCTAGGCCCAGGGCGGCCGAAGGCCGCCCAAAATTTTAGGCTTTTTTGAGATTAGGCGTTTTGGGGCCTAGGCGCCGATTCTGGGCCGATTTTTAAAAAATCGGACTGGGCTCAGGCGGCGCCTGGGCTTTATTAGAAAACAGGTTAATTTTTGCTTGGGCTTAGTAAGAAAACGGGTTAATTTTTAGCCCAATTGTTATTACAACCCTAGCTAGGGTTTATAACAGTTTTGAGTTTTCTTTCTTCTTCTCCTACCGCACCTCCTTTCTCCTTCTCTTTTTCTCTGCAACTTCCGCTCTTTCTTTCTCTTCTTCTTCTTCTCTTCTCAAACTTCATTAATGGAGGGTGGATCGAGCTCATTACCTGTACCCATACCTGTACCTGTACCTGAGAGTGGAAAAGATGTAGCATGGCAATGGGGGTGCGTAAAGATCCCACTAACCCAGACAAAGTATGGTGTGTTCTCTGTGACAAGAAGTTGTCTGGAGGAATTCATAGATTGAAACAACATCTTTTACATATTGCTGGGAATTGTAAGGGATGTCCTAATGTTACATTAGAGATTCAAAAAAGGTTCTGAGAACAAAGGATGGCTTTCAATAAGAATAAGGCGAGAGAAACAAAGGATAAATCTTTGCTATACAAAGTGGTAGTTCAATTAATGAAACTACGACATCATTGAGCTAGAATAAGAACCTCCATCAAATAATCAGCAAATCACTAGCAGTGGTACACCTATCGCCGAAAGAGGGTTCACGCAAAGCAGTGTTAAAGGGCCTATGGATGAGGTTTTCAAGTCAGACAAAGGAAAACAACAGATGGTAGACAAGAAATGTCCTCATAAGAAGAGATTGAAAGAAAATGCTTGGGATAAATTTGCACAATGGGCATATGAAGTAGGGTTACCTTTCAATGCAATTAGAACTCCTAGTTTTGAAGCTTTTGTACACTCGGTTGGAGAGTATGGAAAATTTATGCCGGCTCCAACTTACTACAATCTTCAAACTTCATTGATGAAGAAGCAAATGGCAAAAACCGAGAAAGTTTGTGGAGTCTTTCAGGCCTCAATGGAAGCAATTTGGATGTTCAATAATGTCCGATTTTTGGATGAGACAATAAAGAACTTGATCGATCAACTTCTTAGTAAGTTGTCCCAAAGGTACCGTTTTTCTGAAATCTATAGATTGTTCTGATATTGTGCATGATAATCAAGCTATTTTGGCGATGTTGCTAGAAGTAATTGAATATGTTGGCAAAGAACATGTTATTCAATTCATTACTGATAATGGGTCCAATATGAAGTGTGCTGGCCAACACTTGGAAGAGTTACACCCTACCATCTTTTGGACTCCTTGTGCGGCACATTGTGTGAATTTGATGTTAGATGATATTGGGACTAAAATCCCTAAAGTCGGGGAATGTTTTGACGACGGCTAGATCGCTTGTTGTTTACATCTACAACCATGGCCTTGTTCTTAACATGATGCGGAAGTTGAGTGGAAAAGAGTTGCATAGAGCTGCGTCGACTAGGTTTGCGACAAATTTCTATACACTACGAAGTATCTATGAGAATAGGTGTTTTTTATCTGTCTTGTTTGTTAATGAATGGTGGGTTAACAGTAGATTCTCAAAGACAGATGGAGGAATTCGTTGTGCTAGGATAGTAGCAAAACAAGGCTTTTGGGATGACTGACACCGCTTGCCAAGTGATGGCACCACTAGTAGATGTTGTGAGGATGGCCGATATTGAACAGAAACCTAGCATGGGTTACATATACGAAGCAATGGATAGAGCCAAAGAACAAATTAAGAAGAATTTGGAAGATAACATCACCATGCGACAAAGAGTATGGAAAATTGTTGATGATAGGTGGAATGATCAGCTCCACCACCCATTGCACGCAGCTGCGTTCTATCTGAACCCTGACATCTATTTTGATCAAGACCCTGAAATAGTGGAGTCTAGCTCAGATATTATGGATGGTCTTCATGAAACCATTGCTAGGATGCTTCCTCCGGCTGAACAAGATCTTTGTTTCCAAGAACTAGTTCATTACAAAAGTCTTTGTAGGGGGCTTTAGGAAGTTCTTTTGCTATACGTCAGAGGAAGAATCTCCAACCTAGTAAGTTTCCACCACTGCGCGCTAGATCTTACTTCAGTTTTTATTTGCAATATCTTAATTTTTTAATCATAGGTGATTGGTGGAGTATGTTTGGGAGCTCATTACCTACCCTTCGAGGAAGTTAGCAAAGAGAATTTTGGGATGAGCCATGTAGCGCCTCATCATGTGAGCGCAACTGAGTACTTTTGATAATGTAAGTTTCTTACATTATCTAATAGTAGTTACATATAGATGTGTTTACTGTTTACTTGCTACAAGCAGATATAATACACACTGATGTGTTTTATTTGGAATCGTAGTTGCACTCAAAGAAGCGGAACCGACTTCTACAGTCGAAGTTGAATAATCTAGTTTATATTCAGTACAATTGGAAGTTGGAAATGCGATGCATTAGGAATAACAACACATTTAACAAACCAAATGCTAGCGTTGATGTACTTCATCTGAAAGAGGTCGATGAGAATGATGAGTGGCTTACACCAAATAAAGATGAGCTAGAAGAATACGCTAATGAAGATCCTGGTCTATCTTGGCGAGCAGTTCGAGCGGCACAAGGAGTTGATCAAATTGTTTGTTGGACCGAGTTCAAGAACTAGAAATCAAAGGGCTTCATTAAACCTAGAAGAAGGAGCTACTGAATTAGATGGGATGCCAGCAGCTGGTGATTTTGAAGGGGTAGTGGACTATACCGGCGAAGAGGAAGAAGATATTGAACTTGAAGTTGAAATTCCCTAGGAGTTCTATTAGACTGTTTTTAAGTTTAAGTTTTTAGTTCTTGACGTTTTAACTTAAACTTTTTAGGATTTATTACTCTTCCCGTTGTTTTAGGCGTGTTGTTTTAGGCATTCAAATACTTAACACTAGTAATCGAGGTATCACAACGACTTTATCGATTTAAGTAACAAAGTGTAAGTTTTATTGAATGCTAATTAGTTTTAATATGAGGGTTCATTTCTCCTCTATCTCTAGCTAATGCTACCCGTATTCATATATTTTTCCCGCCTAGTCCCCGCTTTAGTCTTTCCAGTCCCAGTCCCCACCTAGCCGCCTCACACCCGCTTTAACGACTTTTGCTACACAAGAGAGGACTTATATTTTGAAGTTATGTAGGGATGAAAAGTATGATATGCTTACTCGCTATGCAAATTTTTCTCGTTGTGTAGGCTCCCAAACCATCACCAGATTCGGATCTCACAAATATAGGGAATGTCTTCCCTTTATTCTTTTCCTGAAAAGATTGAAGTAGGCCCTTACATACTTTGTGAGGTTATTGCTATTTTGATGCAAAGTAACTTTCTTGTTGATGGGAAAGTGCGAACAGACAAGACCTATCCATCTCGTATTCATGGGTACATGTATATAATATACTCCTTTATTTAGTCTGCTTTTCTTTTTAGTGTCATTTTTTTTAACATGTTTCCATAAGGAAATGTTATTTATGAATTGAAGGATGTCACTGAATGGACATTTGAGGATACTGGAACTAGTGATTCTTTTGAATCAACAATCAAGACATTTGATGATACTGGAACGTCTGTCGCTTACCATGACCTTTCGCGAGTAATTTCTCTTAGTGTTTTTTAGCTTATAAGTATGTGAAACCCTGATATGGGTTCTTTGTTTACTTATTAGATATTGTAGTGATTCCCAAGACAAACGAGAACTTCCATCTCTTGTATGACACCAAGGGTCGCTTCCGTCTCCAGTCAATCAAGGATGAAGAAGTTAAGGTTGGTCTTTTTACCCCATTTTTTATGCCGTGCTTATTTGTTGAGTATTTTAGAACTCTGATACTGTGTTTGCTGATGTTTATACCCAGCATGTATAGTACCAGTTATTTTAGTCATCATATAGTCCATTGACGCTGCCATCTTTGATTCAACACAAGCAAAGACACATCCACAGGATCCCAAAAATATATGATTGTACTAAACAAGTAATTTAGCTGACTATATGATGACTAAATTTGTTCAGCTAAAAAACAAGTAATTTGAATTTTGCAGGTCTAAAGATCATCAAGGACAAATTTCATGCCTTGCTAGAGGATGAAGCCCTAGTTCAAGCTGAAACTGTCAAATTAGCAGCTGTAGATCACTTGCTTGCTCATTTGAAGTGTGCAGTCTATACAAAACGTCCGGAAGGTGCAGGTTGAAGGTCAACTACCTGAATGCTTATATAGGTTAAGATTTTCTTTTTAATTTATCATTGTACCCATCTGGTCTAATTGTACTGATTCAATGATTGAAAATAATCAATAAAAAGTTCTGAATTTCTGAAGTATTTATCTTATCCAACACCCTGAGGACAACGGGTAACATCCTTGGTCAATGTGGGAAGAGCTTTTCACCCACTCAGAACTAACACTGAACTACCTGAAAAACAGCGGTTAGAAACCTTGACCAACACCAAATGTTGTGGCCAAACCCTTGGACCAACTGAAAAACAGAGGTCAGAAACCTTGGACAACTAGAAAGAAGGTGGCCTAACCCTTGTACCAACTCAAAAATCATCGGCTGAAATTCTTATCCGACGAACCTTATGGAAGCTTAAGCTCTTGAACAACTAAAATTTAGTTGGAGGAGGCTCTCTTCCCTCGATGCATCTAGCGGCTACAACTCTTCGCCAACATCCGAACAACTAAAATTCAGTAAGTTAAATCCTTGAGCGACAGAAAACCTTTTTAGTTGGCCACCTCCACCAACAATGTATAAGTCTTCAGCCTCCAATATTTTTGTGGGTTAAGCATTTCAGTAGGTCCTCTACCAGCGAAAGTCAGTCGTTACTAAAAAATTGTTCTAACTAAAACTTGAGTCGCTTTATTGTAGTGGAAAGACATGTATTCCAGAAACACGGTTGATACAGGTCTTTAGCAAATAAGTCTTCAGCCTCAGGGTGAATCTGTTGCCATGTTGATTGCTAGAGATCTCCAACCACCAAAACCGTCCCTGTACCAGCTGAACCCGGGTAGTCGCTAAAGTCCAATTTTCTTGTAGTGTAAGGTTAAGGCTTGCTTCAAGAGGAACAAGTTTGTGTAAGTTTCTAAGTGGGCAAGTTTTGTATATCTTCCATTTGATGCAATAAAATGGGTTATAGTTGTGTCATGTTCTAACTGTTCTTGGTTGGATGATTGTGTCAGTGAATGTATGACAATGTTCGAATGCTTTATGGTAAACATTTGAGAAGAAAAAAAAAAGGAAAAAAAGGCCGAAAAACTTCCGTTGCAGAGTTGTGTATGTGTTGTTTGTATTGGTGCAAACTTATAAGGCTGAAATAATCGTAGGCGAAGCTTGATTTGCTGAACTACGTTGCTATCGGGTTACATCAGTGCCAAAATTTGCAAAGGTATATTTACGGGTGTGACACTTACTATCATGGGCAATATAGACCTTGTAAACGCAACCAACAATCCGACGCTATGAATTATTTCACTTGTTTGATTATTATTGCTCTACAAATACCATACATAATTCCAGGAATCTCGGAAAAATAAATTGAATTAAAATTTCAATACTACAAACTCAATTTATGACTCATATAGATTTTATGAGGATGATTTATATATCGTTATGATCTAAAAAACAATATAATTAGCAAGAAAATCGATTAGATATCTTTCCAAATATTTACAATCTAAAAAACAAGAAAATTAACAAGAAAATCCATTCTATATCTTTCCAAATATTATCGATCCTATTTTGATAATATGTCTACCGACTCCATGGATTCTTTTGTTATAAGTTTATAGCATCCATCTTTACTATCTATATCAAGGTTTTTTTTTTTTTTTTTTTTTTTTTTTTTTTTATGTTTTTATGTTTTCACACATCTGCTCTGTACTTCTAGACACCGTCAACCCTGTAAGTGAATGCCATATGCCAAGGTGGCTGCACCGTAAGTGGTGATCATTTTATCAAAATGTATTAGGTTTACCGAAAATAATGATATAGTCCCCCACTGCCTTCCGCCAATCCTTTCCTCCGTCTATGTGTCTCATAGTTATTGGCCAAATCCTTTAATAATGGACCCCTGCTTTTCCATGGTGTTCAAAATGGATAAAATCTAGGACGTGGATGGAGCCACCTAATGGTGGAAGGTAGCGGGGGAAAGGGCTGGTGGAAGGGTAGCACATTCGCAGGTTTACATAGTCGTGGTGTAAATATTCTACAAAGGGAAAATGAAAAGTTTATCTTGTCTTTATATATGGGTTTCCCTCCAAGTCCACCAAACACACACCCAAAAGTACAGTCGTTACTTTTTTCGCCCTCCTCACTCTGAAACCCTTGTTTTCTCGCTTCGTCTTCTGCCTCCGTTCTCCGTAAAGCCCTAGCTCTGATGGTGATAAGTAAGGAGAAAAAACCATTTCGACCTCGTGTTGGATTGGTTCATGATGCTAGAATGCTAAAGCATTTTCAGCATGGCAAAGAATATCAACATGAGAATCCTGATCGGATCAAAGCTATTTGGAATGCGCTTGATTCTGCTAGGATCATTCAAAGGTACAGTAAAAACTCCATATATTGATACTCCATATATTAATAAACTCTATATATTAATAAAAAATTTGGTCCCAACTTGTAAAATCATATAGAGAATAACCTCCGTATATTAATAACCTCTTTATATTAATAATTTTGTTAGGTCCCAAGTGTATTAATATATGGAGTTTTTCAGAACTTTAAAACCCTTTTTTTACAAAAAAACCCTTTGCTTTGAATCTTCAGTCTTTTAAATAAAAACCCTTGTTTTTCCCTTTTTTATATCAAGTTTTATTTATTGTCCATTGTTGAAGTAGTATTTTTACTGTTTTTTTTCCCCCTTGCATTTTAGATGTGTGTTGATGAATGCCAAAGAAGCTGAAGATAGGCATGTAGCATTAGTTCATGAGCAATATCATGTACAACTTATAAAGAATATTAGTTCTAAAGAGCTTTCTTCGGTGAGGAATGAGTTTGACTTGAACTGTGATTCGGTATTTGTCAACAAAGGTTCATCAAAAGCAGCTTACCTTGCCGTGGGTGCTGTTATGGAGGTATATAATCTAATTGGTTTTGTGATGTATTTTAACTAGATTCAATATTAATATTAGTGTTAGTTAATATCAGTGTTATTGCTTAGGCGACTGAAAAGGTTGCAACAGGAGAATTAGATAGTGCTGTTGCCATTGTTAGACCCCTGGACATCATGCCGAACCAGATCTTGCAAAGGGCTTTTGTCTATTCAACAACGTGGCTGTAGCAGCAAGCTTTCTTCTGAAAGAAAGAGTATGTAATGTTGCAATAAGTGATTTAGATGTTTCAATTGACTCAAATCGCGACAATCTATTTACCATCCTTTCCTCTCTTTTTTTTGTTTTTGTTTTATTTGCAGCCAGAATTAGGTATTCGCAAAATATTAATTGTCGATTGGGATATTCATCATGGTAATGGTACCCAAAAAGTGTTTTGGGAAGATAATCGCGTGTTGGTTTTTTCTGTCCATAGGTATATAAAATGTTAAAGCTCTTGTAGTTTCTTATTGTATATCCACAAGTATGTATATTTGTAATATTTTTGATGTCATGAGCTTTTTATGTGTTTTCATAGGTATGACAAAGGAAAATTTTATCCTGCTGGGAAAGCTGGTGGCCACTCTATGACCGGAAAAGGGCTTGGGGCTGGGTACAATGTAAATGTTCCATGGGAGTCTGCAGGTGTTCGTGACGCTGATTATTTTGCTGTCTGGGATCATGTATTGATTCCTATTACCAAGGATTTTGATCCCGATATAATTCTTATCTCTGGAGGATTTGATGCCGGTCTATACCTGAGATTTCACTTGCGAAACTTCTAGCTTGTTCATATTGAGTTCTCATTATTTGTTATATCTACATTTTTACTATCTGCTACATTGAACAGCTGTTGGTGACCCCCTCGGGAAATGTAACGTCACACCATTTGGCTTCTCGGTTATGATGAAAAAGGTCGCGGTCGATGGCTTCTCTAGTTCCTTTTAATGTTTGCAATTGTTGCATACTTCATTTATTGGGCACTTCGTTGACATTACATCTGAGATTTTTCTCATTTTTAATTTAGCATTTTTCCTTAACAAATTCAGCTGATGGACTTCGCAAAAGGCAAAATTGTGATGGCCTTGGAGGGGGCTACAATTTGGACTCCTTATCGAATTCAGTTCTTGCATGTGTCAAAACTTTATTACACGACAAGATTACTCCACAATCTCACGAGACCAACGCATCGGAATCTTCGTGGCGTGTGATAAAAGCGGTAAAATTACCACCATTTCATTCTAATACTAATATTATATACTTTATTCCATTTTCTTTGTGTTTTCTTCTTTTTCTCATTATCAATTTGCAGTGTATTGTATGTTCCCTAATTTTTCAGATTTTCTGGTTTTTAGGTTCGTCAAGAACTGAGCAAGTATTGGCCAGTGCTAGCTGATGAATTGCCGAAGAATGTAGTTATTAACTCCAAGAAGAAGACAGTATCAGTGAGGGTATTCTTTTTCCCTTCAAATAATTGTATTATCCTTTGTGCATGCGAGTCACTTATACACACTCGCCTTGGAATGGTCTTTTTGTTATAGCTAACTAGTTTCATTCCTTATGTCCCTCAACATTTTCTTATTCCACCTTCAATCTCGTTTTGACATTTTACAGAGGATTCGTCGGACTCCAGCTCCAGTTATTAGTGCTGAATCCTGTACCCCAAAGGAAGATTCTAGTTTCAGCCCACGAGTCTTGCATGATTCTGGTGAGATAGATTCCCAAAAGCTTTCCTGTCCTCTGCAACCACAGTCTCAAGTACAATTTACAACAGATAGTGCTACAGTAACTCCAGCCATGGGAATCTATAACAATGGAACTAATTCGACCTTGCAAGCTGCAGCCTTGCAAAGAGAAACCAATAATTCGAAGTTCTCACAAAATTTTGGAAAGCTAAGAGTAATTCTTACTTCTACTGAGATTAAAACTCCAGAAGATACGTCAGAAAAGAAATGCCCGGAAACTAGTAGTATATGTGGGACTACAGGTAAAAACACCCGAGTCGTATCTGATCTTGGTAAGGAAGAATCTCCTCCTAATCATTTGTTTCCCGTGCAACCAAAATCTAAAATGCAACTTACAACCGATACCTCTACAGTAACTTTAGCTGACGAAGTCTCTAACAATGAGATGACCTCTACCTCAAAAGCTGCTACTTTGAAATCCTCTGGAAGTCTTCAAAGAAGAGAGAATTAATTACTGACACTGAGATGAAAACTCTAGCTGATGTGCCTGTAAAGAAACGCTGGAAAGCTAATAGTGATGGAGCTACAGATAACGAGACAAGTAAACCTAAAGGTGTACATGAGGGAGATGTCACTCCTTTGGGAGAATATGGAAAAATGCTGAGCACAATGGAGTCTTTTATGAAGAGGAAACTTCCTATGCCAATCGAGGAAACGAAGTCGGTAGATTTGCCTGAGTGCTCTGTTGAAGAAAAAATTGCCTATATGGAGGCTATGTCACCTGCCTTTCCTCAACTCTGTTATTATTCGGTAAGTTGTGTTTTGGTTCCTTTCAAGTGTTGTGGGGCTATCAATTGGGGCACTGATCTGTTTTTTTTTTTTTTCCCCGGAGCAGGCTGCCCTGCAGAGTAAGTTCGCCTCCGATGTAGTGCAGCACCACAAACAACTAGCTGCAAAAGAGCAATCTAAGCGCAAGGAGACCGAAGCTTTGTGCAATGTTGCAGAGCGCGAGATAGAGAGGCTGAAGGAGAGATTGGTTGCCGCTGAAAAGGAGGTGTCTGCTGCCAACACCAAGGTTAAGCAGCACGAGTCAAAATGCCTAGGTAAAAGCCTTCACTCACATTTTGTACATTTGTACAAGCTTGAAGCTTGAGTAGATAGGCACCAGGGTTCTTAAGTTCATCTCTTGAATCAAAGAATATACTGCTCGTTCTCAATAACTAAGTTCATCATGGTCCAGATCTTTGTCAGAGAAATGCCAACTTGGAGGCAGCCAAATCTGCAGCAGAAACTGAAGCTTTGGAAGCAAAGCAGCAGGCGATAGAATTAGGATCGGAAACTGCCAAGTTGGAGGCAGCCAAATCTGCAGCAGAAGTTGAAGCTGCAAAAGAAAAGCAGCAGGCCATTGAACTCGGATCAAAAGCTGCCAAGTTGGAGGCAGCCAAATCTGCAGCGGAATTTGAAGCTGTAAAAGCAAAGCAGCAGGCCATAGAGCTAGGATCAAAAGCTGCCAAGTTGGAGGCAGCCAAATCTGCAGCAGAAGCTGAAGCTGCAAAAGCAAAGCAGCAGGTGATAGATATAGGATCAAAAGCTGCCAAGTTGGAGGCAGCCAAATCTGCATCGGAAGATGAAGCTGCAAAATCAAAGAAGCAGGCGATAGAGCTAGGATTGAAAGCTACCAAATTGGAGGCAGACAAATCTGCAGCGGAAGCTGAAGCTGCAGAAGCAAAGCAGAAGGCAATAGAGCTAGGAACCAAAGCTGCCAAGTTGGAGGCAGCCAAATCTGCAGCAGAAGCTGAAGCTGCAGAAGCAAAGCAGCAGGCAATAGAGCTAGGATCCAAAGCTGCCAAGTTGGAGGCAGCCAAATCTGCAGCAGAAGCTGAAGCTGCAAAAGCAAAGCAGCAGGCGGTAGAGCTAGGATTGAGAGCTACCGAATTGGAGGCTGCCAAATCTGCAGCGGAAGCTGAAGCTGCAGAAGCAAAGAAGCAGGTGGTAGAGTCACAATGGAGAGCTGCCACATCAGAGAAGAAGGTTATTGATGCACAGCAGCTGGTTGCGAAAGAAAGAGAAGAAAGAGAAGCATTGAAGAAAACCTTTGATAATTCATTAAAGCAGATGCAAGAATTTAGTACACTTCTAGGTAGATGAGCTACTATTTCTTGTAGCTCGTCCACTGCCTATCTTGTTACGTGATCCTTTCTTTGGTCAGCTGCATTTAAGTCTTTGGGAAATCCTGCCAAACCATTTTGCTTCATTTTGTAAACAACTACTTCCTATGCAATTATTAATTGGCCATCTTTACTTGTCTATGTGTTCCTATTATCAGTGGCCATAGAAAAACCTGTTATTGCTTGAGGACAAATAATGACAACATCAGTCTAAACGTACGCTGCTTTCTGAGTAGGCTACAAATCCAGATACAACGGTAACGCCACAAATCATCTTTAACAGGCATATTTGAACAATAGAGCTTCAAGAATGGTATTACTTTGCTTCTGTTGATGCTGGTATCATGTCTAGTGTTTGCTTTTGTTTTTTTGTTGGGGATCAACTTTATTGTAAGTTCAACCGTTATGGAAATTATAAGCATGGGGTTTCTTGATTTCTTAAGTTGCAGCTCATGTTATAAGCAAGTAAGAGGTGTCATGATTTATAAGCAAGTGAAACAATGTCAACCTGCAAAACTTTCTGCCGAAGCTAAATTGTATTCAAGGGTTTTTTTCCCCATTGCATTTCATGGTTGCCAAAATTCAGTTTGCCAGTCGGAACTTCAAAATCTTGATTACTTGGTCATTACGTACATAGACTTGACTAGCTGAGCTTCGTAATTCAAAATGTTCAAAAATGGTGAAATCCAGGCTACCGAATCAAAAAGATAGATGTTCAGTTATTCTTCAATGTGGAACTTCGGCGGAACTTCGGCACCAGCACATCTTGCAGAAATAGAAGCTGCAGATGGAAAACGTCATATCCTAATCAGGCTGGGCAAGCCTTTATGTTTGTGTTTTTGTGCGTCACAGGTGCCTGCAGCTATGTAAGCAAAATGTACATAGAGAACATGTTATTTGTGTAACTTGATACTTATCAGAAATTATGGAACGAAAAAGGTTGTTTTTCCTTTGCTTTCTCCGTCTTAACTAGCGAAGTAGTCAAGTTGCATTTGTTTTTCGAATTTTTGGTGCATTGCAAGTATCTGCGGCTAGTGAAAGAAGAGTGACAACATCCCTCATACGAGGACGCATAGTAGAATCTTCTTGTAAGCACATTGATGCAATAGCAAGAGCTTGTTGCAGCTTGTGCTTTGGATATTGACCTTGTAATAGTGGGTCAACCATTTTTGAGAAGTTCCTTCTGTCATATAGTTGAGGTCGCACCTGTTTCAGCAATAACCATTAATAGACCAGAACAACTCAAGTTTTAATTAATCATTGGTTATTTCTCCGTGGTTAGAGAGAGAAGGGCGGCGTTACGTACCCATTCAACAAGATTAGGATACCGAAGTGGAAGAGTTTTATCGACTGCTTTCCGTCCAGTGATTAGTTCAAGCAAGACTACACCAAAACTGTAGACGTCTGATTTAGACGTAAGATGGCCAGTCTTGGAATACTCTGGAGCACAATAAACATATGATGGCGGATTAACTACTACTCGTTCTCCTCCTTTAGAGATACGAGTGTTATCACTACCAATACCAATTTTTGGATGAAAGTCTTGATCCAACAGGATATTTGATGATTTCAAGTCCATATGAACAACCGCAGGTCTCACTTTGTCATGCAAGTACTCTAAACCTTTAGCTACACCAACTGCGATGTTCAACCTCGTATTCCAGTCAAGAGGTTTCTGGTTAGGTGGAAGATCTAATATGACATCGCAGATAATTTTCATTAAGTTCAGTAGGCTTTATGAAGATGAACAAGTAAACAACTATTAAACTGATGGAATTACATACCGTATAAATGATCCTTCAATGACCCCAGCTGCATGAACTCATAAACAAGGAGTTGTTGATCTCCATCCGCGCAAAAACCAGCCAAATTAATAACATTTTGATGGTTTAGGCGGCTGAGTATCCGAACCTCATTAAGAAATTCTCTGTTCCTCTGAAGCCTGAATTTCTTATGAAGTTGCTTCACTGCAACTAACTATCCACAAAAATAGTATAATGTGTCAAGCATCTGTATTATACCCTAAAACTAAAATCGAATACAAATATGAACTATGATCCAAAACTACTGACCTGTCTTTTGCTTTTCAAGTAACCCTTATATACTCTACCAAAGTCTCCTTCGCCCAAAATCGACTCATCCTTAAAGTTGTCTGTGGCGGCAGTAAGCTCGACAAATGTGAAAGCCCGAGGTTTTGTAGTATATGGACCAACTTCAATTTGTTGCACACGAACTGGAATTGGTTTATATGTTTTTGAAGCTAAACGGGAAAGCTCGGTTACAATGTCACTAATAAGAGGTCGCATACTAGGTGTTTCTTGTATACAGTAAGCTGCAAGAATAAAAACATTGCGAACGCTTTGCTCTGGATAATGGCCTTGCAGTAGTGGATCAACCATTTCTGTGAGCTTCTGAGGGTTCTGTAGGCGTCCACGAGCCTGCAAAAACACAATCCAAAACACAAATAAAAAGATATCATTCTTTTCCCATGTTAGACATAAATATAAAGGTACACTTAGGCATCATTTATCAAAATTCAGTACCCACTGAAATAGAGTATGCTCTTTGCAGCGATGAGTCATGTCAAATGCGTTTTGGCCCGTGATAAGTTCAAGTAAGATAACACCAAAACTATAGATATCAGATTTAGAGTTGAGCCGGCCAGTTAGTGCGAACTCAGGAGCACCATAAACAAATGATGGAAAAGACATCATTATTCGTCCTCTGAAAATATGTTGGTAACCACCAAGTGTAAGCTTCGGATGATACCCTTGATCAAGAAATATATTCGATGACTCCAGATACCCGTGAAATGCATTGGGTTTGGCTTTATGGTGCAAGTATTCTAACCCTTTGGCTACACCAACTGCTATTTTCATCCTTGTATTCCAGTCCAGTGGCTCCCTCTTGGATGAAAGGTCTAACCATATTACACAATTCACACATATAAGCAATCATTAAACTCATGACATCTATGCATACTTATGATTAAGAAGTTAAATAAAGTACCATGTAAATGTTTCTGCAATGATCCAAACGTCGTCAACTCGTAAACAAGGAATTTGATATCCCGTTTGTCACAGTAACCAATCAAATTTATCAAGTTAGGATGATTTATGAGGCTAAACCTCTGAAGTTCCTTAACATAGTCTATGTTTTCTTGATGCCCAGATTTCTTAGCAAGTCGTTTCACTGCAACCACCTGTACCATCAGCAAAGAAACAACTGCATGATTGTCATCAGAGCCAAAAAAACAATAAAAAGAATAGTAGCAGCAAGTAATCCAGGCTAACTGACCTGTCCAGTGCTATCCAAGCGACCTCTATACACACAACCGAACCAATCTTTATCCAATTTACACTCTTCACTGAAGTTGTTAGTGATGGAAACAAGCTCTTTAAACGTGAACTTCTGGAGCTTGATTGAGTCCCCATCTTTTTTCTCTTGAGATAACAATGGTTCGCGCTCACTATCATCTGCAATGCATTTACGTCCAGGCTTCCATTTTTCTGCATCCCAAACAGAATTCAGAATGTACATATTCATAAATTAGAGCCTCAATTCCATTCTCACAGACATTTTGGTATACTCTTTAAAGAAAGAAACCCCATATACTCAAAGTGCGGTTTTTCTTGACAACTGAGATGGATAGCTAATTAATCTCTAAGTTCGTGTAACACATCTAAAAAAACAAATCCTTCAAAATTACAAAATCAGGAATCCATTCAGTAATTAACCAATTTTTTATTTTATTTTATGTATTAACAAAAGAAAAATACCTGGAATAAATTTGTTGCATTCAAGAAATGCAAAACACCCAACCATCTAAAAAATCAGTCAATTAAAGAACCCTAGAAAGGAAATAATAGGAACCCGAAAGAGGATTTGATTTTGTTTTTGTTAGAATAGTTTTAACATTAGAGAATAAATGACCTTGTATCGATGTGTGATTTAGTGTGTCATAGAGTGTAGTAGTTAAGAGTCATAAAAGGACCAAGTGAATAATAACTGATTTTTTTGACTCACTCAAAATTTCTCACAGGGAATGATCCTTACTGCATGCCTACATCATAGGCCATGTTCTAACTTCCAATAGTTGGAGCGTGATAGAAAATACGGACATGAAGGGAAGAAGGAAAAAAATAAGGATTACGGGGCATGCGGATAAAAATAAATAAATTGAACTTGAGACCTCTCAGACCCTAAGCCAAGATCATATCACTAAACCACATGCCCATTCATTGAATCAGGGAATTAGCTGGGGCCATTAAAGGGTGACTGCGTGAGCTGGGTCCACCAGTTGAGCCTGAGCGGTTTGGGGGGAGTTTAGGGGGCGGTCTGTTTAGAATTTTTTGCATTGAATATTTGCAAAAAAAAAAAATAAGTATGTATATGTACGTAACAAATAACAGAATTGAGGCTATTTGGGAGTGTGTAATCCAGAAAATGCAGAAGAAGCTTGCGCCTTGGAAAAGAAAGTTCCTGAATAAAGTCAAGGATAACAACGATAAAAGCTCTTTAGAAAGTATTACAACATACTTCTTATCTCTGTACTATATGCCAGTTTCGGTGGAGAAAAGAATCAAAAGCATTATGAGAAAGTTTCTATGGGGGGAGGATGATAATAAAAAGAAAATGAGCTGGGTATCATGGAACAAGATTTGTAAGCCAAGAAGTAGAAGTGGTTTAGGCATCAGGAACATTGGGTTGGTTAACCGTTCACTGTTGGCGAAATGACATAGAAGGTTTTGCAAGGAAAAAACTGCTTTGTGAAGGAAGTTAATGTGTGAAAAAACAAAAGCAGCTGCTGAGTTGTTGGTTCCATTACAAGTTAAAGAGACGATTGGCAGAAGTATGTGGTATAACATTCTTCGTGCTAATTCAGATTTTCATAATTCAGTAACTTTGCAGGTGAAGGATGGGAGGAGTATTAGGTTCTGGCATGACTGGTGGATGCAGAATATGTCTTTCAAAGATAAATATCCGAGGCTATATACAAGGTAAGCTTACAGAAACATGAGAGTGTTTCAAACATGAGGACTGCAGGATGGAACTTCATGTTTGCCAGAGAACTAGACCCGGTAGAAAGGATAAACTTCTTAGAGATAAACGTGATATAAGGAATGTATGTCTAACATTGAATCAAGAAGATTGTGTGGAAGGTGATTGGTTTGTGAAGGCAATTTATAGGAAACTT